>JAPKLX010000022.1:2337969-2712723 GCA_026898415.1 Leonotis leonurus
TCTTAGATAGATTTGTGACATTTGTCCTAGTTCGACAATTCTTGCTAGCTTATCTGTACCTACAACTAGTTTTTAATTTGTTTCAGATAAATGACAATAGACGTTTTTTTAATCTATATATATAATATCACTTCTAAAATATTTTTAGAATTGATAAATTTTAAAATAAAATATACTCACTAGTCCCGCCCTAAGAGTTACATTTTCATTTTTAGGTTATCCCAACACAACTGTTACATTTCCTTTTTAAAACAATTTTATTACTCACACAACTATAAATAATATATATTTTTATCACCATTTATACTACTTTTTCACTCTCCTTAAATCTCATGTCCAAAAGCAAATGTAACACTTAGCTTGGGTTGGAGGAAGTATAATTTTTTTAATTTTAAAAAATTAAACTAAATATTAAATGTGATTCATTATATCATAATCTTTTAATAAATATTACTTAAAATGATAAATTTACTTGTGAGACACAAAAGTGTGACATTTAAAATCGGTTATTTACTCGGAATTTGGTTTTATTAGTTAAAAACCGAAACTAATCATTGCTAAATTTGAATTTTAATCGAAATAGTCTCTATATCCATAAATTTGTTATTCATTTTAAGCTCTTCAAGAATTTGTTACTTGATTTATTTTTTCTTTTTTTTGGTAACGGGACTCATATGCTTTATACACATAACTTAATGAAATAAAATAAACTCAAACTTTACTTAATATACAATATACTTTTTAGTGAAATTATTTTCTTAAAATGTGCGGCGGAAAGTGAGAAAATTTTATGAATGGAGGAAGTAATTGAAGTTCTTTGCTTCTTTGTTATTTATAGTATTTTACAGTCGTTATAGTATTTATTTTGCAATTGTAAATATCAATTTTCTTCCACTAATGACTTATTTGAGCCCAAAATCTTCCAGTTTTAGTAATTTGGTTAGCACTTCCTTTTTCACCAAATAATGCAGTTATTATGCTTTCAGTTATGGCTTTATTTGAAAATTAGTTTCCGCAACAGGTCAACTAACTATCCTTCAAAAGAAAATAAGTGTACTAACTTACTACAGTAGAAACATAATTTCAAGTATAATGCTCTAATTGTGAAGTGTTCCAATGAAAGAGGATAGTGGTGAGTGGTGATGATACAAGAAGACCGAAGACTTGAGTAGATGGCTATATAGTATACGATTTTAATATTTTTATATAGTATAGATGCAAGAAGAATACAAGAAACCAATCACAAATCTTCATTCATAATCATAGTACACAGATGCAAGAAGAATATTTTTGTCCCGATTGTTTTCTCACCATAAATAGGCGCCAGCATACATAAATAATCAGAATCATCACCATCATACACACCATGTTCTTTCAAAAAGATGGCTTAAATCAGATCAGCCACATTCATAGGCATTTCATCGATCTGTGTGCTGTAATATTGCTCGATATCTCTCAGGATCTTGATGTCGTCGCTCTTAACAAAGTTTATGGCAACACCCTGCATTCGCCATGTTACAATCCGACATTGATTACTCACACAACTTGAATAAGGGTAAGAGGTTTTATTTCGATTGTTACAAAAGTTTGCAGCATACCTTCCTCCCAAAACGACCAGATCGACCAATTCTATGGATGTAGAGCTCTCGATTGTTAGGAAGATCATAATTAATTACCAGAGAAACCTATGGAAAGTGAATACAAAGACAGCAAATAAATCGTTGCTCGTTAAAATATATAATACTAGGAACAATAAGAAAATGGTGAAAGATAAAAAACAGTGGTACCTGTTGAACATCCAATCCCCTGGCCCAAACATCTGTTGTGATAAGCACGCGAGTCTTGCCAGTCCGGAATTCTTCCATAATTGCATCTCGCTCCTTTTGAGGCATATCTCCATGCATGGATGATACAGTAAAGTTATTCTCACGCATTTTTGCTGTCAGCCAGTCAACCTGCCATTCAGGTAAAACACATAAAAAAAGGGTATATGTTAAAAAACACCATATGAAGGACTGCATGTTGTTATCTTCCATATGAAGCATTGCAATGTAAGTACTTGCGGTTACAGCGAAAGAAATTGAAATCAAATGCATAAAGAAAAATTACCCTACGCTTTGTGTTGCAAAATATAACTGCCTGAGTTATCGTAAGAGTATCGTACAAATCACATAGTGTATCAAATTTCCATTCTTCTCTTTCTACTGCAACGAAGAATTGCTTGATACCCTGAAAATAAAAAATCATAAACAAAATAAGAACATTATTTCCTAAGTTTGCATCTAGAATGCTAAGGCATTCTTGAACTTCCTAGCTGGGCAAATATCATAACATAAAAAAGAAAAATGAGGACATTCATAAGTGTGAATATTGGCATGCTACTAAACACAGCATACGTAGACTTTCTAGCTGGGCAAAGGCCATAAAATAAAAAGAACAATGAGCATGACATGAATGTGAATATTGTCATGCTGAAAACAACATATGTCGACTTTCTAGCTGGGCAAACACCATAAAATTAAAGAACAAGGAGCAGGACATTAATAAGTGTGACTATTGTCATGCCAAACACAACATATGTAAGCATGTAACTAATTTTTTTTTTCCTGTTGCATCAACAATTATATAAAATTCTGTTGTATAGTGGTATATAGCTTGGAGTGGACTGAGAAACTAGTTACCCGTATCCTTTCTCAAGTAGATTGGAATACTTTACGAGTATAAAAGGAGAAATAAAATATAAAGAGAGTTCACCTCCAGAGTTAACTCATCACGCTTTACTAGGATGCGAACTGGATCAGTCATGAATTTACTTGTGATCTCCAATATTTCATTTGGTAGGGTTGCAGAGATTAAGACAACCTATAATGGCACAATACCCGGTTAATAATTTACAGAGACCAGCGATATACAAGCTCTGAAGTTCTAAAATATTCAGAAAGTACATAATATTAAAACATATGCATCCTCCAAATCTGCGGCTACAAAATTTTTAGCAGAATTTAAAAGTTCCTTCACAGTTCACACTTTAAAATCAACTCATAATTTTCATGTCCATATACCTAAATTTATAAGTTTCCTGATTCCCAGCACCTTAAACATAGATATCACGCCTCACATAAAGATGAGATTATTAAGTAGAGAAACAATAGGGTGTGCCAGCTATTTACCTGCAGCTCAGGAGGAAGGTATCTGTAGACATCATAAATCTGATCCTTAAATCCTCTGCTTAACATTTCATCAGACTCGTCCTAATAAAATTGGAAAAAATATAATAAGTAATCAGGATAACCAAATAAGAACTTAAGTATACAGAACGCCAGAACCACAGAAAACTCACCAGAATCAATAATTTGATTGCTCTAGTTCGCAAAGTTCTTCTTTTGATCATGTCGCAAACTCTGCCGGGAGTACCTGACACCACCTGAACTCCATGCTCTAGTTTTCTTATATCCTCACCCACACTTTTGCCTCCAACGCAAGCATGAGCTTGTACGTTTATATAGTCACCGATTGCCAGAATCACTTTCTCTGTTTGAGTAGCCAACTCTCTAGTAGGAGACAAGATCAAGGCTTGGACCCTAATTTCAAGGATACAGCAAAATAAATAAATGTGTGGAACTAGATAAAATTCTAACCAAATAACCACAAAATATGCCAATACTGAAACCTCATAGCATGAACCCCATCAAAACACATAGGAGAAATTTTTGTAACAACTGAACCAAAACACCAATACCTCCACGAAATCATGAATAACTATCATCTTAAGTTATTAGACAGCCATGAGCCACCGGAAACTTCATAGACTATAATTACTCAATTAAAACAATAGGAAACCCATGTTTTTAAACGCATTCCACCCATAATGATCCAAGAAAAAACACTGAATGCCAAGCTTCATATAATTAACGCAACAAAAAGGCTTAAAGAAAGCAATAAGCATACTCGGACGACTTGGTGTCAACAATCTGACACACAGTGAGTGCAATCATGGAAGTCTTGCCGGTACCGGATTGCGCCTGAGCAATGACGTCACGTCCGGAGATAATCGGAAGAACAGCTCGTTGTTGAATGGCGGAAGGCTTCTCAAAGCCATAATTATAGATTCCTCGGAGAAGTTCGTCCTTTATTCCCATCGCGTCGAAGCTCAAGATAGGCTCCACGCCTTTAGACGTCTCAAAGACAAGCTTCGCGTCGTCTACCTCCATCGCTCGCCGCCCCCCGCCGACTCTCTGAGCCGTCGAAGCCGCCATAGTGTTCAATCAGCTTGTCGAAAAGAGTAGCTTTTGGTTCCGCTATAAGGAGCTCGTTGTGCCCTAATTCTTGAATTTTGAGATTTCCCCCAAATTGAATTTAGCTGAGAGGCAAAGAAAATACCAATATTTATTTGACTTAAAGTCGTGGTGGGGTTTGACTTTTAAATACTGGAGGCGGTCTGTAAAGTCGCGTTTCTGTTTCTGGTGCTCCTTTTTTATTGATATTAATAGGTGTGAGCGGAACCCGTCCCAAAGTTTTGATGCCAAATCTTTTATTTTTTGATTCCGGTTTTAATTTCAATCGGAATTTTGGAAGTTACTAGCCTTGAATTAAAAAAAAAAAATTCGATCTCGATCTCGATTCTGAATAAAAATATCCAAATGATCCTGAATAGAACCAAAAATTTCTTAATTTATAAAATTAATTTAGAAAATTGGAGTCCCAAAATTTTCCAAAAACCTAGTCTCATTCCCAACACGGAGTCACGAAATTTTCGAGTCTCCAATAGAACCAAAATTTCCCTAATTTATTGAAGTTCATATTCTTTTATTTTTGAATTTAATTTATTGTATATAAACACAATACCTGCAGAATTTTTATTTTTTTCATAATTTTTGAAAATTGGTAAAATTACACAAATAAAATAAGCTGTAGAAGTAGCTTTCGTTGGACCTCTTCGAATAAAATAAGTTGGCCCAATTACTTATTACAAAAAATTAAGTTTCAAAATTAATAGGTTGAGCCACAGTCGCAAATAGCCCATAAAGGATGACTATATCCCAATAGTTATTTTTTCTTGCTTAATTTAACAATTTTTAATTATGATTGATTGTAATTCATCAATTGGTATTCTTTTAATTTAAGTTTATAGTTAAAAATTGATTACCATGGTCGATTTTTTCATAATGAGAATTTATATTACTAATATTCACTCTTAGTAATAAATACTAGTATTAATTATGAAGACACGTATTCACTTTTATCTACGTGGACACATTTATAAAGGAAATCCCAAACAAAGTCATCATAAAGAAATACAGAATGACTGCACAATCAATTCAAATTCATTTAAAAAACCAATTAAATGTTAAAATGAAAATAAAATTTGAATTTGTGAACCTTAGTAATTAATTAAAAATGACATTAAATGTTAAGAAATAATTATATGCTCTATTTGACTGAAAATAACCAAAACACAATTTAAAAAAACAAATGTATTTTAGTGGATAAATATACCACAAAAAGAATACATTTGAGATAGCGTGTCTGTTGGTCTAGTGATAATGAGGTTAATACCTAAGACGATAGGTCTCGAATTCGAGTCATTCTTAGCGCGGCTATGTAATTTAATATTTGCAGAGAAGGGGAAGTAAAATTCAACTAAATCATATAAAATGATGAAAAATAAATTAAAATTTATTTATTACATAAGAATTCGCAAATCAACCAGTTATATTTTATTTATTTATTCATTACATATAAGCTATTTTGACCAATCAGGAAATCACACGTACGCTTTCTAACATGTCTATGGTGTGTGTAAATTAATATGGAAATTATAAGATGACATATAGCCTAAAGTGGACATGAATAATATTAATGAAATATGAAGATTTGACAGGTTGTAAAACTAATAATGAAAAATCAGAAGTGTCCCATGAGATTCAGTGAATATAGCATGAATTTCCACTTCAAATTATGAGTTAATATAAGTTTGCCTTTTTGGAGTCAGGATATGGGAATGTCACATGTTATTGCAATAATTTCATAAAGTTTGTGGGTGTCTTGTCGTATATTATATATTCTAAGCCAATCACAAGATATTATTAGTCCACTTGGCTTCGACTGTTTTATTTTATTGAAGATAGCTACAAACTTAATTAGTTGATCTCATACCAGCATAAGTTTAGATTTGATTAGGGCCAATAAATTAAAATCATGTCTTTATTAAATTACCTAGTTTTAAATAACTTAATATTAACTAAATAATGTTAAAAAAAAAACAATCTATCAAAAGACGACAATTAATTAATACTAATAATTTCCCCAAAATGCCCCCATTGTCCATTACCATTAAAAGTATTTATATTATTTAATTTAAAATATGATTAGTATTTTAAATTACTTTTAATGGTAATGGATATATAATGGGGGCATTTTTTGAGGAAAATGATTAGTATTTATTAACTTTGATTAGAGGAAGAAAATTGTGTCAGTTTATGGCTATATAATGATGATAATATAAATATTAATTGAAGAGATCTTAGTTGTAGTTGGTTCCTTTTATTTTTCAAAAGTTTTATTTTTAATAGTAGTTGTCAGCATTTATTAAGGCCGGCCAAGTTCGATGTTGTTATTATTTATACCTTTTCGCTTCCCATTTTGATATTCCATCAAACAATATAGTACTATATGTTAAAAGAAAGAAAATATAATTATACGTTAATAAATAAATTAGATATGTTATTAATGAAAAGAAGCATTTTCATGGGACTCTCAAAATCGGGAATTTTATTATTTTATTTTTTTGTAATTTTAAATGATTTTTTTGTAGGGTTCATCATATTTTGAGAGTTTCATAAAAGTAATTGTATGGGCGATTATCAAATTCGAGGCTCTCGTATTTAATTAAAATATGAGATAAAAAACAAAAAATAATTCTTGCATAAAAAGATCAAAAATAGATAGTGAGATACCTCGAGAAACTCGCATTACTCAAAGTGGACTCCCGACATGGTTCCCTAGTGAGAGCATAGACTCTTGTGAAAGCTCAATCTCATATAGTTCCATTACTCTCCGATGTAAGGCTCCCAAGCAGCAAGCCTCAATCAAATCTATTGCATTAGAAATGCTTTAAGGGTTTAACATCACCTATAATTAATTGTAATATATTATGAGTGATATAAAAGTTAGTATTGAATTTAATAATATGAGTATAATTATTAAAAATAAAATATAAATTAGTGAATAAAGTAAAATATATAAATATGTATATTTTTCATGGACGACCAAAATCTATTTTTGGGCAAATAAAAATAGAGCTAGGTATACTTACTGTTAATCCAATTCAATCTTAATTTAATGTGTTTTTTTTTAATATAAAGTGTCCTGTTTGAAGTTACGAGGTTGCCCTCAACGATATGACAAAATGAAAAATGAACATTGACGTTAACATCCAACATTAATTGCAAGGTTAAAGGCATGTTTACACACAGATAATGATAGTGACAAATTAGTTGTGGAAGTTAGGTCGCATGAGAAGAGTATAAATTCATCTTTTAGTAAAGTTAATTGGTTATAAAAAACACAAGTGTAGCAAAAAGTCTTTGCAAGTTTGCATATTAATTAAACAATCGATTGCATTTATACATAATATTATTAGGGGATTCATAATTGTACATCGAATTAAGCTTTCATTTCATTACACCAAAGGGAAAAAAGGGGCTTTTCATTGATGGAAAAGTAAATGAGTGAGTGGCAACAATTTTTATTACCAAATATAGTGCCATGGTGGTCCAAGGTCCACCACTTTTAGCTTTACATATATGTACCTAAACTTGTAATTTACAGATGTAGTATCATTCTATTTTAATAATGATAATAATAGTAAATACTCAGTCCATATTCCATATTTATGTGTATTTTTGTGCAACACCAACACGAGTATTAAATAAAATGTGATATATTATGTTATATTTCTTTACTACATTTTGAGAAAATAGTGGATGGTTGTTATAGAATAAGGAAATGCACGGTAATGAATAAAGTACTGTTTATAAGTGAAATATGTACCACTATGAAGCACATGACATGACACAAGTAACCATTTAAATTACATAATTAAATTACAAACTATTTCATAACCCAGAAGCTGCAATTTACCATAAGATCATCGTAATTTTTTATTTGAAAACAAAAAATGAAGATGAGGCCCCGTAATACTCAAATACAAGACTTCTAGCTTTAGATATTAAATTGTTCTACCACTATGTCAGCAGAGATAGACATTTCATTGTAATTTTGTCTAGAGCTACTACTTCCATCCACAAAATAAATATAAATATCATTTGGTGAGGATACCATTTATTGTCTAATAACTTTACATTTTTAAATTAATAAAATATTAATATTTGATATGATTATGATTCAGAATTTAAAATATATAAAAAATTATTATATTATGTTTTAAATAATTAAATATATCACGTATCATGATTTATTAAATAATTTCCGAATAGATAATGGCAAAACCGTAAATGGGCAGGCTTAGAAAGGTGAGCCTCATCAAAGTTAGTGCTACTATCCAACTTTTGCCTTTTATACTTGACATCATTCTCCAATAAATAAATAAATAGTCTTAAATTAAAAGCATTTTATGTTTTTTATCCAAAAACAAAAATGGTTTCTTTATTACTCAAACTGCAAGTCCAAGTCTCCTCTCCTTCTTTACCTTCCCCGATGAGCAATCCTACCTCCGCCACAACTCTCGACGATAAAACCGCCGCCGCCAAGAGGTCAAAACGCCATCACTCCCTACTCCCGGGAATCCCCGATCACCTGAGCCACCTTTGCCTCTCTCTCGTCCCCCCTTCCAACCTCTATGCGGTTTGCCGCTCTTGGCGCCGCCTCATCTACTCCCCCTCCTTCCCACCTTTTCTCTCTCTATATGCCCTCCTCCTCCCCGCCGGAAACCACCACCTCAACAACCCCCTTGAATTCGCCTGCTTCGATACAATCTCCGCCAGATGGCAGCCGCTCCCCCCTCCGCCGCCTGACTGGCCGCTCCACTTCCTCTTCCACCACCCTTCCTTCATATCTAGGAAGCTCCCCATCCAGTCCGTCGCCGCCGCAGGAAACCTAGTCATCCTCGCCGCCACCAACAATGACTTCCTCCCCGCCCTCTCTCAGCCGCTGATTTTCGACCCGCTCTCTAGGAAATGGACGCTCGGCCCGCGCCTCCCCGCCCCCCGCCGCTGGTGCGCCGCCGGAGCCTCCCGTGCCGTCATCTACGTCGCGAGCGGGATCGGCTCTCACTACAACATCGACGTCGCGAGATCGGTCGAGAAGTGGGATATAAACTCGCACCTCCGCCCGCCGTCGCGATTCCGCCGCTGGATGTGGCAGAAGATGGGGAATCTCAAAGATGGTAATCTATAAATTTAATCAACGAAGCTCAAGCTTCAATTTCAATAATTACACCGATTCAATTTGAAAATTTTGTTAAAAAATCGAACAGGCAAATTCAGCCGCGACGCGATCGGCGCGGTGGGATGGCGGGGGAAATTGTGCATGGTGAACATCAACGGCGACGCGGCAAAGGAGGGGATTATCTACGACATCGCTAGGGATTCATGGGAGGAGATGCCGGAGGGGATGCTGTCGGGGTGGAGGGGGCCCGCGGCGGCGATGGATGAGGAAACGCTCTATGCTGTCGACGAATCCAAGGGTTTGCTCAAAAGGTATGATCACGTCAAGGACACATGGGTGGGGGTAGTCGAGAACAGAAGCCTTAAAGGTGCGCACCAGCTGGCGGCGGCGGGCGGCAAGGTGTGTGTTTCAGCCGCCGATGATGGTACCATCGTGGTGGTCGATGTGGTGGCGCCGCCGCCACATCAGCTGTGGGTCGTTGACGCTCCGCCTGGATTCCAAGTTTTGGCTGTTCATATCTTGCCTCGATTGATTCGTTCTGAATAAATTTTTTTGCTTCATTTATTTCATTCTTTCACACTAATTTTAGAATACTTGTTAAAAAGAAAAAAAGGGATAGTTCTACAATAGTGTTTTGGTTCTTTTTTTATTTTATTATTATTATAAAGAGTAATTATGTGTTTAATTGTTGGATAATTTTTAGATTTAATGTGAGTCTTCCCTAATTCAAGAAGGCTGGAATTGTATATAGCACTGTTTTAGCAAAATATTTTCAATATATTATTTTTCCATCTGATATTAATATCTTTTATTGAGTGCTTACTCTTTCCAGAAAATATCATATTATTTGTGGTGGAGATACAAAAGGCCAAAAGGGGTTAATCTAAATTATAATGTTACTGCATGTGGAAGAAACGTAGTTGGCAGATTCTAACTAAAAGACAAACGACTACTTTTGTGAAGGCAATTTAAAATATTTTTTTATCGCCGACTCTATCTTTTTGCACAACTCATAAGGTAGATATATTATAATATGTTGGTAACAATATCATAGTAGTATAATTTATTTATTTAATCTCTATAAAAAGAAAACTTTTGTTCTGTTGACTTTTTAATTGTATTCCTCACTTGGATCTTATATATTCAATCTCACATATTTCCTTCCTGGTATTACTCTCTCCGTCCCATTTAACTCTTTTTCCAACACCCATCAAAAAGATCAAAGTAATTGAGCAACTAATTATATCAAGAAAGTCAAAGTAAAATTTGATGGTGTGTAAATTGAAAAGAAAAGAAGAAGAAAATTTCATGTAGGAAGAAAAGGAAGTGGTAGACAACCAACTCCATATATACCCAAAATGATTAAATTAATTTACTCGATTTTGACTTGAATTGTCAATAAGAATCTGCCGGCCTAGGTATAAGTGAAAGAACAAATATTATTACAATATCACAAAGCAAGTAGAACTGTAATATATATAGAATAAGTGGACTTGTAATTAAACTGGGATTTCGAGTAAACAATTTATATTTTATGCTTTACCCATTCGTGTCCGTATTGAGGATACATATTGAACTTAGTGATTGATCTGTGACAATGAAATGAAGCTCCTATAATTGGGCTTTGTATAGCACCATCCATGCATTGCATTGCATGTCAACATAGTGTAGTTTACTAAAAGAAGAAGAAAATAGTATTTTCAAAATCTCATTTTTTTTATTATTATATGCAGAAACATGCTGAATAAAAAGGAAGGTTCTGGAACCAAATTATTTGCAAGAAAATGATATGAAGCATCAAAGCAGCAAAAATTATTCATCTATAGATATTAGATATCCTTCCAGTCACGGTTAGAGAGAATGTGATAGTAAAGTTACACTCTTATAAACAGAAGATAAGAAATCATTGGTTGAGAGTTGAGACTAATTATATTTAGAAGCTAAATTACATTTTCTCAAGGAACAAGAGCTGAAGAAACCCAGAAACTCGGGTGATGTTATCCTGAGTTGCTTGGAGGCTTTTCCTTTGGGTGCTTCGATCCGTAATGATCGATGAGCTGATTCTGATTTGCTAGGTGAGCCTGAAATTTCAAGACCATAATTGAGTAAGATAACTGTTGATAGCTGGTCAGATATATAGAGCAACACAGGCGAGTAACGTTATCAAGACCAGAGAAGACAGTATGTGTAACTTCAGTATCCCCAAGGAAACACTCATTCTACAACATCTTCTATGTCTGGATTCATTCCTCATTTGTACCTATCTATGTCATTCAATTTAGAACAAGCTGAAGAAAGTAAGAGCTTACTTGTGAAATATTTAATGCCAAAGTTGAAGAATATCCATGTGATAGTTCAAGTAGATATTGCAAAGCATTCCTTGAGAAGTAATTCATCAAAATTAACTTTTCCAGGCATGTTTAGTTGTCACTTTTCCAGTTCCTTAATTTATATTATTAAGATGAACAGAGTGGCCTTACTCTGAAGGAAATCATACAACGTAAAACATGGAATATTGCTCAAGCATTCACCATGAGAGATCTTGTCCAGCACATGAAATGCTACCATCATCATCAAGGTTTCCTTTTTACCAATCCTTGAGGTTATGTTGAAAAGTGCACATCTAGAAGCTTTCAAAGTATATGGTGGTGAAGTAAAGGGTACTAAAAAAGTTTGAGGAATCATAATTCATAGAGGGTTTTGTAGCTCTACGGACTACAGAAATCGTGAAGTTGATATTTTTGTTCAGAAACAAGTTTCTCATGTAGAAAATTCTAAGAGGGCTTTACAAGAAAATGGTGTCTTAGAAGCAATCATATCAATAGAAGAAGCAACCTATCAGAATAAGGAATCTGGGATGTGTAGACCCTTTATTCCTTCACCGAATCGACCAAAGGAAAAGACGGACACATCGTGAATCTTAAGGGAATTACAAGTGCAATATCTATCAATTGAATCCTAATATCATGAATTTCTCAAATTAGGGAACCAGTAACTGAGAAAATAGAATGGGACTGCAATTCATATTGTGGAATCTTGGTAGCTTTAACAAATCACAGCTAGTAATCTCTTAGCTTTTCCAAGGTGTTGCAAATGAAGAACCTATAGCATAACTAGTTCCCAAGAATTCACATGAACTCCAGTCTCCATATCAATGAAGAATCCCGAAAGATGCATTATTTAGAAAAACTTAGCACTGGTTTCATAAACAAGAAAGTCCCTACCCAGATAAATTACTTGCAACCAACCACATTTCAGGAAATTTCAACCCCCATTAGGTCCAATACAGTCGCCCCATGGTTCAAATCATTAACAAAGTCACCATACACAGTAAACGACCAATAAAAAACAGAAAAAAAATGAGCCACTTTCAATCTTCATCACAAGCCATAATAACAGAAAGAAAAGAACATGCTACCATAGGAAGAATTGAGTGAATCCCAACCAGATCTCAACATACAAATCATACATAGAAAAACATCTCATTGCGTGTGGGAAAAAAGAGATTACTCGACAAATAGGACAAACGACTTGGAGGCCAACGGCGCGGGCTTCGATCTGCGACCCTTTGTTCTTCTGATTCTTCTCTGCATTCTTTTTCTGAGCTTCGATCTTCTGTTTTCCCCTCGTCATCTCCTCCTCCTCTTTTTTTTATCAACACTGTATTTTCATACCTTTAGTGCGTGTTCTTCACAACTGCTGCCTGCCTCTACCAAATGACTAAAAGCGTTGCAGAAAAAGGCAGAAACGGCAAAAAGAAATGGACAACAAACTTAGTACCGTGAGTTGAGTTATTTGGAGTTTTTTTTTCTATAAATAATATACATTTTTAAATTGTTTTATATTAACACTTACAGATTCAAGAATGAAGATAAACTTCCATCACTAACACCTTTCACATTCTGACAGCCGAATCTAGCTGTGCCTTTTTGTACATTAGTATGTACCTTATCCAATGATTTGATTTTTGATACTATGAAGTTTGTAACTTATTCTTACAATTCACATGACTTAATTGATTGCTGCTTTTGTCACTCATATTATAAACCCATCACAAAAATTTGATAGATTTGAGTTGTAGTAGTGAATAAAATCTGATTAAAATTATAATAGAAGTATAAATTCTTGTTATTTAAAAAAAAATCCACTCTTTAATATTAGGTAGTGTACATGTATTCAGAAGTAATTAAATGCCATTTCCAGTCTTTAAATATTGGATTCTGTACACGTATGCAGCATTAATTGGATGCTATTTTAGAAAATGCTTATAAGCAAATATGCCACTTTAGAGTACCTAAACTGCAAGTTTTATATTTTAAGGGGGCAAAAATGATATAAAGCATATAATTGAAGGGGCAATATGAAATACTAAAGTACAATTTAAACGGGCGAAAAACTATCTTCAAAAGATGCTTGACAGCACAGCAATGTGTCACCGGCGTCGGTCACACGCGCGAAGTATCGCGGTCGCACGTGCCGCCTCTACTGCTCTTATTGGAAGAAACTCGCTACCCTTTTAATTCTCAGAAATCCACACACACACACACTCACACTCTCTCTCTCTAAACTTCTCTCACTGAAATCCAACACTCCACAGTCTACACTCTCGCGTGTTCGAACCTATACATGCACGCTTCATACACAAGCACACGTTTGAGAGAGAAGGTGGACCAGTTTTGTGATTATCTGTTGCGTGCCGTTGAACAGCTGCACAGCTCCATCCTCAATTTTCATCATCTCCCAATTTATTTCTCTCCGCTCAGCTGAATTGCACTGGATCAATTCTGCTTCTTCTACTGCCATCTTAGGTTTTTGTGTATTTAATTTGTTTTGATTTTTTTTCCTCTTCCGTGTGGAAATCTGGATGTGCATTTTCGTACTATTTTATTTGTGATTTCTAGTGCTAATTGTTTTTTTTTTCAATTGCTATGATTCTTCTTGTGCTTATTAAGTTGTACATTGGTTTGGCTTTTGATTGTTGTTGGCCAAAAGTGTGCTTGGCTGAGAAGCCAATATTAGGTGGCTATCTGGCTGAAGACTTGGTAGATAAGAGCGATTGCAACTTTGTTGCATTAATTAACTAGCATATTTCATGTGGAAAAAGTTTTTTCACAAGAAATTTTGAATTGGCAGTTTTATGCTTGCACTATTTGAAAACTGAGTGCTTCTAGTCATGACTTTTGAAATGCTATCCTACACTTTCTTATGTGTATCTGCATGCTGCTTTAACAATCACAAATGGCAAGTTCTTTGCACAAGTTTTTCTTGACTTTTGCCTTGGGTTATTGTGTATCAACTAATTAGTTTAATATCATCTTTCAGGATGTTCTTCCTTGTGACCTCTTAAACTGGCCGCTCTTGACATAATCAACTTAGCAAACGACCAGACGCCCTATAGAATTGTTGTACAGCTATGCTCCTCTGGTGATTTGTGCTTATCTTATTATGCGTGATCAACACCACAATGGGCAGCTTCCCTGTGAATTCTCGGCAGTTGCTATTGTCGACTCTATTGCTTTACATTGTGGCAAAAGAGCCTGAAGCTCTCAGTCCTGATGGTACAGTGGTTAATCATTCATTTGCCTTTAATTTTTTGGTTTAACTCAGTAAAGTGAGAGATGATATCTTCCGAGTTCAATCTAACTAAGTTTCCTAGCCACGTTAATCAAACAAAACAGTGAATAGTACAATGTTTCCCTTTACAAAAGTTGCCTTCTTTCAATCAGTTTAACTTATTTGTTTATTTTTAATTCATGTTGTATTACAGAATATTATTCATTCTGCTATATTTTCTTGACGCATGGGAAGCTCATGGGGTTGTGCCCATGTTAATACTAGCTATGAAAAATTGCTGTAGTCAAGCCCTGGTCTGTGGAAATGATGTATCGCAGTAAATTTAAAGTGCTTAAGCTTTGTCCTTTTGATTTCCAGGTCAGGCTCTTGTCAATTTTAGGACAACCATAATTAGTTCAGATGGTATTCTGCGGCAGTGGAGACCAGAAGATGCAGACCCATGTGGGTGGAGAGGAGTAAAATGTGACTTGAAGTCAAAGAGAGTTACAGCCCTGTAAATTCCTTGATACTTACAGAAACTAATTATGTATTTATGAAAACTTGAAAATTCACATCTTGTCTTTTTATATTGAAATGAATCCATGAGGACTTTCTCTCAATTTCACTTTATCTTTACCATTATTTTGCTATTTGTATTTACAGAATTATTATCGTAGCTCTATGAGCTTAAAATATTATAAGAAAGTTCATGTTGATTTTATTGAAAGTTTACTATGCATAAAGCTACACACTATGTAAATAACATATTATATGGTGCAGGATCCTCTCAAACCACAAGTTGAGTGGACCAATATCTGCTGACATTGGAAAACTAGAAAACCTGCAACTTCTGTATGCATCTTTTGCATCTTCTTCTTTTGTATCTTTATTCCATCTGCTTGTGTTGATGACACCTACTTGTTTTTAGAGCGCTCCATGACAACAATTTTTATGGGGAAATTCCTCCAGAACTTGGAAACTGTACAAAGCTGCGCTCAATGTAAATTTTCTATTCCAAAGTTCTACTCCATTATTAAGATTGACTAGGTTTTAAATCTTTAAATGTAAGTTCTGCTCAGTATTATAGTATCTTGATGATTATGGTGAAATTCTAAGAAGTTTCTAAGTACTGTATTCTGTGGTGAAAGGAGCGAAAGATATTATTTAGGAAAGATTCAAATCGATGAATCCTAATTTTTTTCAAATACGCACTTGAAGGCTTATTTTTTAGTATAGGGGTTTTGTTTCGACTGCCACATGTGCAGCTCTTATTTTTGTTATTATTGACTGTTCCATGGACATTTTGTAAAAAATGAGAAACTGAAATAAGTTCAGTGGAATTTCTTGTAGACATCAAGCTCTTGAGTCTTGATTGAGGAGGTCTTTCTGTAGCAGCCTCTTTACAATTTCTTTGGACCTAAAGATATTCCTTTAGTTAGTTGTTGAAGGGACTTAAACTGGTCTGACCAGAGGCATGTTGGGTTTAACCCAGCATACTTGTCTTACATTTTGTACCGATCTTTGACTATAGCCGAATAATGAATTAGAGATTATTCTGGTTTTCCACTCACATCAATATCTTTTTCCAGCTCCAATCTGTTTATCGTTTGGGTAATATGGAATCAAGTGTAAACTTCTATTTTCATAGGTTTCTGCAGGGTAACTACTTAAGTGGACCAATTCCAATTGAGCTTGGATTGCTCTCTCGGCTTGAGAATTTGTAAGTAACTTTCAGCGTCTATCCTCTGTTAAAGGAATTATGAGACAAAATGGTTTTTCACTGCAAAGATGGTACTAAGCATTCGCGTTATGTCCAAGTCACGTTTCACATACAATTTTTTTATTCTCTTCGAAAATCACCTGCCCCAGAAACAGATAATTCTAGAACTTGGATGAGTGATGATTCATTTCCTCCTCCATGCTCTATTAGAAGAATATCTTTTTGAATATGCAAGCAGGATCCTGAACGTTTTGGTTGATGCTTTTTTTTAATCTCTAAATAAATTCTTTAATTGGGTAAAAGCCTCCTATGCACCTAAAAGTTAATATATTTCACTATGCTGCCTTCTGTAGGGATGTCTCAAGCAACTCCCTCAGTGGAACCATTCCTGCCTCACTTGGAAATCTGAAAAAGCTTTCAAGTTTGTGAGTGACTGAATTGTCTTTCATGTTTCTTCATATGCTGTTTTTGTCGGCCTTATTTATCATCCTGTTTTATGTTTGAAGCAATGTTTCAACAAATTTTCTGGTGGGGCCTATACCTTCTGATGGTATTCTTGCAAACTTCCAGAATAACTCGTAAGTAGTTAATTTTGTCTGTTGCTATGTGGCCTTCATTTTTATATTTTGCTTTTCTGTTTTATTACTCGGTCCGTCCACCAGATAACATCCCACTTTGGTTGGGCACAGATTTTAATAATAAGTTGCTTTGACTTTAGTTGTTAATGTGTAGTAGTGAGTGAAGTTTGGGTCCACATTAGTGTTTACATTAATGTGATTTGGTTGTTAATTTAGTTAGTGGAGATTGTCAGATTGGGTCCTACATCAATGTTTGAATTAAAGTGATTTGAAGGGTAAAAGGTTGAAAAAATAATTGCTAAAAATAGAAAGTTTAAGTGGGAAGTTACTTTGTGAACGGACGAATATGACAAAGTGGGAAGTTATTTCGTGGACGGAGGGAGTATTTAGCTTTCTCGTTTTATCTCTAAGGCCTAAACTGCTTGTGTTGCTTGTTTGGCAATGAGTGGCTTCTTGTGTTTGACTGAATTTACTATGCTTAAAGTATGAACAATAGAAGACTTCAGTAGAAAACTATGGAATATGAAGAAATCTAAGAGGGATTAGTTTTCTAATTCTTAAAGCCATTTCTCTAACTTTTGATGCTGGCACAATGAAAAGGAATGTATTCTACTCTTAAACTCCTCTTGATTCTATTTTTCTTGTTATCTTTTTTTTATTCTTATGTACACATCAGCTTACATAGTTTTGGCATTACCAACTTGTCGTAATGTTAATCTCTTTATAATGAGAGAAACTTGCTTCTCATGGATGGCTGTGTTGTTTCATTGTATTTCTGATATGCGCTTTCTCTTGGCAGCTTTGTTGGGAACCGGGGGTTGTGTGGCAAACAAATCCAGATATGCAAGAATGATAGTGCTGGTCCTTCCTCGTCTTCACAACCTACAGATTCAGGTACAATGTTGAATATTCTGATGGAGGAGTGTTCACTTCATAGCCAGTAAATGTAGGTATTGATCGCTTGTTATTAAGTCAATAGCATTTTTATTGTTTTTCCATGGATCCTTTTTGAGTTAGAATAGAATGAGGGAAGATTTTGAGGAATTTTCCATACTTAGATTGTTAAATTTAAAATTTTAAAGAGATTGGGTAATAACTGAACTGCTGTCATGAAATATGATTATGTTTGGTATGTACTGAACAATTTTCTTAGTTCAAGTATATGGTCATCAAAACCTTGTGGGTGCTGGTAGTTTTGCTAGGTCATATCTTTCTTAGGGGCAAAGATAAAAACTCTTGATCTTGTGTCTTGCTACTCTACCATATTTTCAAATTGGATCCTTTTTGAATTATTGCATGATCTTTGTCTCTTATGGTACTTTTAGCTCTCTCGCAACCCAAGAAGAAATATTCCGGGAGGCTTCTTATCAGTGCACTGGCCACTGTTGGTGCCTTGCTTCTGGTGGCCCTTATGTGCTTCTGGGGTTGTTTCCTATATAAGAAGCTAGGTAAAAATGACCGCAAAGGCCTCGCTGTTGATGTTAGTGAAGGTACACACATATTTCCATATATGACAAATGATATTTTGAAATTTTTATTTGTTAATTCTACATGCTCATTGTTTATGTATTGATTATTCGTTCAGGAACCTCTGTCGTAATATTTCACGGAGATCTACCCTATTCTTCAAAGGACATCATTAAAAAATTAGAGACTTTAAATGAAGAGCATGTAATTGGTGCGGGAGGTTGTGGTACCGTTTACAAGTTAACGATGGATGACGGCAATCTGTTCGCTTTAAAGAGGATTTTTAAGGTCAATGTTGGCTTTAACCGCTGTTTTGAGAGAGAGCTTGAAATTCTTGGAAGCATCAAGCACAGATACCTTGTGAACTTACGAGGATACTGCAATTCCCCAACATCACAATTGTTAATATATGATTTCCTATCAGGAGGCAGCCTTGATGAAGCTCTACATGGTAAGGATTCTGCTTTAGTTTTCATGATATTAAGTTACTAAAGTTGAAATTCCTTTGAACTGGCTTTACTTTGAAACATGCAGGCATGCATTATCCATTTGTAGAAGTGCATCAATTTTTAAGCTGACACTCATTTTGATCTGCTCTGAGTTTTTTGAGCCTGTTGCTTAAGCTACAAAAACACTCAATTTAATATTATTTCTTCATTATTTGTCTCTCTTAGAGTCTCTAGTCTTCTGGTTCAAGTACTTGATAGTTCGTTAGGTGCTCGCAGTGTGAACCAAATTCCTCTCTGATTTGGTAGCTTTGTTTTTTATATATGTAATTTATCTATTATCTCTCTTCTTGCAGAGAGAACAGAGCAACTTGATTGGGAGACTCGATTAAATATTATCATGGGAGCGGCTAAAGGCCTAGCCTACTTGCATCATGATTGTTCGCCTAGAATTATCCACAGAGACATTAAGTCGAGCAACATTTTGCTTGATGGAAATTTTGATGCTAGAGTTTCTGACTTCGGACTGGCTAAATTATTGAAGGATGAGGAATCCCACATCACAACCATTGTTGCTGGGACATTTGGTTATCTTGCTCCAGGTCAGTGCTATATTTTGTGATATTTTAGTTTTGTTTTTCAACATCTTTTGGTGAGGGCAACTGGCAAAGACAGTGAAAATGATTTTCAACATGATTGTGCTTTGTGCCACCAGTTAAAAGATTTAATTTTGATTCATCCGGTTACTTTGCATGGAAATCAAAATTTTCCCTCTGAATGTGGTATATATGTTTGTGCAATCAAACTCTACTCCACAAAGGCACACAGTGAGTTATATTCTTAGCCAAGCTAGATATGTTACATCTTTCGTGAATTCTATTTTCCTGGATAATATTGCTTCCTATGTGAACTTCTTTCCGTCCTCTTTATTGATGAGATATATTAATCTTTTGATTCTAAATTCTTCTTTAATATATTATTGTCCAGAGTATATGCACAGTGGTAGAGCTACTCAAAAGTCTGATGTTTATAGTTTTGGTGTTCTGCTGCTCGAAATTGTTAGTGGAAAGCGACCTACTGATTCATCCTTCATCGAGAAGGGCCTTAACATTGTTGGATGGGTATGGTTACTCCTTCATGTACTTCATCAGATGTTGTTAGTAATAATCAGTCATTTCATGTCTTTTCTAGCTTCCGGTGATCAAAATATACAATGACAAATCTAATGATATTCTAGAAAAGAAGAAACACAAACACACTAGACTCTCTTTATTTTGCATGTGGCGTTATATCTTTGTGCTACAAAACTAAGCTGCGAAAATGCTTTTGTGTTCAGCAACTTCTCATCTGTATCTAACCTCAAAATTCAAGTTCAGTAAAGATTTCTGCTAACAAGTGATCCATGCTTCTTTTGACATTGTCTCTGGACATAAATTTGTGTGGAGAATCTGTTGCTGATTATCGTTCATTTTTAGTTGGTTAAAATTTCTCACCTGGATGAAACACTTCTCTCTATTTCAGTTAAACTATCTTGCCTTGGAGAACAGGCAACGAGAAATAGTTGATCCACACTGTGAAAGAGTGCAGGCAGAAACCTTCGATTCCCTTCTTTCAGTGGCGGCCCAATGTGTTTCTTCATGCCCTGATGATCGTCCCACCATGCAGCAGGTAGTTCAAATACTTGAATCTGAGATCATGACTCCTTGCCCTAGTGATTTCTACGACTCGAGCTCGGATTGAAGCTATCGGGAACGAAGAGAGGTCGATCTTACTTCATCAACCGCACCTTGCAGCAAAGATCAGAAGCAGTAGAAAAACAGAAGAAAATGCTTATTCATTCTCTTTGCTGAGCTACTATTCAATAGTTGGCTCTGCTGCATCTGGTTTTCCTTGGCATCGAACATGAGCGTTGGTGGGAATTTGTCCTCAGTTTCGGCCTTCATTTTGTGTAAGTTGTACTTCCTCCGATTAATTGTATATGAACAAGTCTTTGACTTAATTTACAATCTCCAAATTTGGATCTTTATTGTTGATTGTGTATTCATGCAATACAAGTGTTCTTTATTTACTTTTTTTACTTCTTTGTACGGTGCACATTTGGTATAACAGCAAGAAGAAACACAGAACAGTGTGTTTCGATGAGGAAGAAGCTACATGCAAATATGCAATGCAATATTATGAAATCCAAAGAAGAGAGATAATGCTTCAGGTCTGGTGACTATAATGTTAAGTATCTTTCTTGTAAGGCAAAAGCTCTCTTTCTGATTGCAGACAGAATTTTCAAGATTTTATCTAATAATTGATCTTATGCAACCAACGTCGATGTGAGTGGAAAAAGATCCAACATTGGTGGTTACTGGTTAATGTTATACATACATAAATAACAAATGCACAAATTGGGAGGCAGGAACGTACCAAAAAGGGGAGGGAATATATACATAAATATGGGAGTATGGGAATGAATGGAGAGGCTAAGGCTAGACTATGGAATCCGTCATATACTTACTACTCACTTTTATTATTACCAATTTCTCATAATATTTTGGGATCTCAGTATCCAATTCTTGAGTCAGGAGTAATTCTCATTCCCACCTAGTTACTTATCTTGAATTAGACCTCTTCAAGAATGTATGAACAAGCATGCAATGCAATGCAATGCAATGTTACTTTCCCATTACTAAAATAAAACTAAAATCCATAATATTAAAACAGTTGAGATTATTTAACATGAGAAATCACACAATCTCACTGCAAAAACTCACTTCGCCCTTCACAAGATCATATCCAACATGAAAATACATCTCATGCAAATTCTGAAAAATAGCCAAATCTGCACCCTTGAATTGTGCAGTGCAGTAATAGGTCCAAACCATCTCCAAGGCCAACTGCAAGAATGTGTGAAGATGGAATTGCAGGAAAATCATTAGCTTAACTTATAGAGAAAATTGTTGGTTGGAGATATAAGTATAATCAAAGGGATCCTTTTTTTATATTGAATTGAATTCTTTTGTTCATTGCAAGTAGAGTGATTTTGAGTGAAGGGAATCATTTAAATATATGACCCTAGTGTGATTTTGTTGCTTATTTGTGTTAGGAACAATCATTTCTGCTATTAATGTGCGCATGCATACTGATATCACATTATTCATTCAGTCTAAATCTCACTAGAATATGAAATTTAGATAAGATTATATTAAATATTAAGTACAATTCTATTTTCTAAATTTTCAATTTCTCAAATTCACTTCATCCTAATATTTCCAGTGAGTGGTTGTTTTTGAAGAGAAGAAAGAAACACTTTTCCATTACTGAACAAACTGAAATGACTTACAACACCCAGAAACCACAACAATAAAAAACATCAAACTTTAAAGTAAATACAAACCATAAACACAATTAAACTGTAGCATAAGAAAATCACACAACCTCACTGTGGCTTTGAGCAATCTGTGGGCTGAAAGCTAACTTCCCCATTCACAAGATCATACCCAACATGATAATTCATCTGATGCAGATTCCCAAATATAGCCAAATCTTTAGATGGCACCAATGTCAAACAAGCAATCCCTTCTTCCACCTGCACAAACAAGCTTTCTTTTGGCAAAACCACGTCTGCACCCTCAAAATGTGCAGTAACAGGTGGTGCACTAAACCCACCACTACCATCACTCCCTACTCTATAGCACAGGCCGAAAGACCCTTGTGGGTCCGAGACACGGGTGCCGGTGATCGCGCTAGACAAGGCCGACTCCACTCCCTCGTAGAACTGCTCGGGGACGAATGTTAAGGTCGTCCCAGAATCAATAATGATGTTGCCTTTACGACCAGATGATGATGTCTGTATGCCACTACTAGTAGTGTACTCGTAGTAGCTCAGTCTCTCTGTACCAACACTAACTCCTTCTAACGTGAGGTAGTAAAAAGTAGAGGGAGACTTGTTCACTAAAGGAGTGGAGACTACATTAGGCCCTCTCACAACAGCATTTCTCCCAAAGCTAATCCTGCTTGAAGCATTGGCATTCAACAGTGTTAAGCAGTAAGAGAATCTACCGCCAATGGATCTCTTCAACTGGCTTATGATGGAGACCGACCCGCCGCCGAGCCCAACGATACCTGTCCCTTTCTGGCTGAACGTGCCGCCGTTCTCATGGCCGCAGCCGAAGGCGACTTTGGGGAAAGACACGTTTCCACCGAAGGTCAAGGTCTCCGCTGCAAGCTCGCCGAAGCTGTACGATTTGTCTCCGTACCCCACCTCGTACTGGCACTTGTTGTTGCTGTCGCACGACCCCATTCCGTTGGCGGCGCACATGTCGGATTCGCAGGAGAGGGGCCGGTAGGAGGAGGTGCTGGAAGGGTCGAAGAGGGGTAGGTTCTGCTTGTAGCACTGCGTGCATGGCTTGCATTGCGTCCATGTTAGATCACTCCCTGTGTCTGCGATGCCTAGCTGCATGACCGGCGGCGTCCCGAGCTTGATCTTCATCAGATACTCGCCGCCGGCGGGGATGATCGGAGTACCTACAGTCCCCGTCGTCAGCAACGACAACGATGACGTCACGAAAGAGGATTTTCTTGACACGGCTCTGCTGATCGAGCCTCTTAGACGTTGAAAGCTCGTGGCGGAGGGGTCGTAGAAAGGCGAACGAGGGGAGTCGCGGTGGTACATGTCGACGGTGAAGCCGCCATTGTCGGAGGAGTGAGCTAAGCAGATGGAAGAAAGGAGGATGAGATAGAAAATATACGAAGCCATAGTATTATTAATACTAAGTTTTTGATTAATGGTATTTCAAGAATGATGATTAGCACAATTTATAGGCAAAGGGTTTGGGTTTAATTAATAAATTGAGTTTAATTTGTTATGATTAGTTCATTGCATGAAGAAATGAAACTCAGGATTTCATTAATTAAGGTAAATTAAACATTTGAGATTGTGCATGGAAAGATTTAATTATATGATGATCCAAGTGTTATTCTGTTTCTTAATTTACTATTAATTGAGATTAATGTGCATGGAATCTGGGATTCTCAACGCCGATTACACTACTAATTCATTATTATTTCTTGATTCACTGAATTATTAGCTTCGGATTCATGTTTATGTTTAGTAATTGAGACCAAATCTATAACGTGTAATTGCCAATTAATTAATATTTTAGGGGAGTAAATTACGCAAATTAATTATTTCTCTCAATTTATAAACATTAATCAAATTTAGCCACCCAAGTATATATGATTTGGGTAATTCATATAATCCATGTAATTTAAAAAACAGTTCATATTTTGTTATAATCTTAGAATATATTTTGATATTAATAGTAAGGGTAAATTCTTTATGGCCCAAACTTTGGGAATGCATTCAGTTTGTGGGCTGAATTTTACATAATGCTTAAAATGACTTCTACTTTTGGACAATGTTTAGTTTTCGACCTAAATTTTATATAATGCTTAAATTTACATGAAATTTGAATCGTGTTATATAAATTCTAGCATGTGACCTAATATTCATTAATGATCTAATATAGCAAATAAATTTAATTTCCAATGATAAATTTTAATAATACTGTTTAATTTTTGTAGCAAATAAATTTAATTTATTAAACAAATAGTTTAAATTTTATACAAATTATTGCATATGATATACTAGCAATTACAATTATAATTAGTACTTTAACTAAACTAGCACACGTGTCTCGTGCAATGCATTGGAAATAAAATAATTATAACTTATTTGATTTATATAAAATAATTTTTTTATCATGTTCCATGTAATTATATTTATTTATTTAAGTTTTTTGTTATTGTATTTCATGTGCATTCGAAACGTTGAAATATTTTTATCTTTACGTTATTTAGTATTTGGCTTAATGAATTCTTTGATAATGTATTACAGATGTCTTGCTGTGATTAGAACTGTCAAAATTTTCAGATCGGACTTTCTACGGTTTTGAAACCTGTCCAAACTTACCAAAAAAAATTAAACCTATATAAATATAAGACTTAATTTGGCCCTTTATGGGTTGTTGGGCATATTGTTTTTACTCGTCCATGCAATAATTTTTTTTAATTTAATAGATTTAATAATTTTTTGTACATTAAATATTTTTAATCATATCAAATATTGGAAAAATAATATTTTAATTTTAATTATTTAATGTTATATTTTAATATTTTTAATTATAAAAAACTCAAAATTTTCAAAGATTTTTAATATTCTATTTACAAAATAACCATTGAAAATGAATTTTAATTGATGTTTATGTTGTGCATGTATATAGATGGGTTGACTATTTTAATCTCGGTATTCGATTGTCTCGTAAAATTTTTAGATGGATTTTTCTCATATATGAATTTGATGCATATATATATTTTCATTTAAAGTGTTATAACTTGTTAAAATATAAATTTTGTAAATCTATAAATTAGTGAAATAATAAATTATAATTTTATAAATGGAATTAAAAAAAATTATTTATTGATAATATGTAGAAAATAAATTAAAAAAACATAACTATAAATAAAGTTTGGGACAAAAACTGAACAACACCCAAATGTAAAGGTCATTTTAAGCATTTTGTAAAGTTGAGGCCACAAACTGAACACATTCCCAAAGTTTGGGCCATAAAGTATAACTTAGCCTTAATAGTAATGTCAATTAGTAGTAGTGATATATATATATATATATATATATATATTGAGGATGGAAATGAAAGAAGAGTTAATGTTTCGAGATATAAATGATTAATTTTAAAATTGTACTAATATTTTATTAATTTTATAGAAATTCGAAATTTATTATATATATTTATATCTAAATTATGGAAAGATGAATTATAGACTTTAACGATAATATTCATCCGTCCGCGGGAGGAGAGGTTAATATGCCCGAAAACAAACTATTCGGCATGCCTCGTAGATAAATAATACTCTCTCCGTCTATTAATGTTCTTCCTATTTTGATCCAATACGGATTTTAATAAAATGAGTTGACTTTGGTTGATAAATGATAAAGTGTAGTGAGTAAATAATGAGACCCATAAAAAATTAGATAATGTGTAATATATTGTGAGTAGATAATGAGACCCGCATTAAAATGTAGTGAGTGGAGAATGATTATCAAAACTAAAAATAAAAATGGGAAGAAATTTGGTGGACAGACTAAAATGGTAAAATAAGAAGAAACTTGACAGACAAATAGAAGAGAGTAATGTTTTATAGTTCAATTTATATAATGAAAATAATTTTTTTTATTATAGTTCAATTTATATAATAAAAAAAAACAAAAAAACAAATTATAATAACTCGTTTGCATTTTCTTTGTATATTATTTTAAAACTTATTAATGATTTCTTAAATTTACTTATATTGTATGGTTTTAGTACACCCTACCAAGTTTATTCTCCTTCTTTAAACAATTAAAGTTGTCATAATATCTTTAACTGACCCCTAAACATTGTGGACTTCTTAGTTGTAAAGTCCATTGATCGTAAGAACCGATTGAGATCTAATGACAACAATTTATTTATCTTCAAAATGTAAATAGTTATTTTGATCATTTGAGTATTAATGGTTAAGACTTTCTATTTCAATACCTAAATACTAATCTTTTGATACAGGTTATTTTGAGTTTGCGAATCTATTTCGCGAGAGTAATAGTGAGAATGATTGATGCGATGAAGGCTAATATTATAACTAAACCCACTCAAAGAACGAATATCTATGACTGAACTGATCACTTGACTTCTAAATCGAGGATGTCGATTGTGTTGAAAGACTAGGTCATCGCCCATATATACTTATATTATTGGTTTAACACTACTCTCCTATCAAAATAGGGGATTATTATTAAACCTAAACCCTAACCTGAACTGCTAACGACTTCTTATTAGGGGTGAAAACGGATCAAATACGGGCGGCTAATGTTTATCCCGTATCCTAACCCATATTTTTTCTCGAATTCGGAGTCGGACAAGGGAAAGCTGGATTAGGATACAAATTCGGAATATTCGAAATACGGACACGGGACGGATATATATAGTACATGATTCGAGCCAGATTCGTATAAATATAATCAGATAATATATTTCATACAAAAACTGTTGACACAATATTTCATAGAAGAACTAATACAAATTATAAATATATTATAAACAAATTAATATATTTAGATATCTAAGTAGATCATAATAATTATTATTATTACTCTTTTTTATGCTAAATATGTAAATTACGATTTAATTATTAATATAATAATATATCTAAGGGCGCGACTTAGACTATATTAAAATTCAAGAAATTAAACTTTCCACACACTCATAATTTAATAAAATAAATTTTAAAGTAACATTTAGCAAGTAAATTAAAATCGGACTGCTAAATATATATATATATATATATATAAATAAAATATATTTAAAAAATTCGATATCTAAATTTATTATGTGGATAATATCCTACAAAATATAAAAAATTTTGGAAACGGACGAATATCATGTAATTCGATTTCGATCCCAAATCCAAATTCAAATATCCATATTCGAATTCGAATTTGACCACATACTGATTGTTCACCCCAAATTATATCCCAATCGGATACGACTGCGGATAAGTTAGATAATATCCATCCAAATTTCACCACCGGTTCTTATCCTGATCAACATGACCACATCATCATCATTCATCAGGTCATGTCCAAATAAATTATAAAAAACTTTTCGTATATTATCGGTCTAATTACTGAATGAATGATAAAGTTTTGTTCGCATGTAAAATATTTAAACTATAAAATAAGATATATTTAGACTTATTGAAAGGATTTTCGAATTTTAATGTAGTTAAACACCACAAATATTTAAATATATTTTTATTAAATTAAATTTTCATTAAACACCACACGTGCAGATGTTTCGAATTAATACTAAGGTATTATTAAATCATAACAAATATATTAAGAATATTTATTCGAAAATTGTGGTGAGAAATGAGAATCATCTGGTGAGCGTGGGGTAATTATCAAAATAAATATATACATAATCAATGAAATCTGGTATGAATGAGAGATTGATTTCATACTTTAATCATTAAGTCATATATTTGTTCTAAAATATTACTGTCTCATTTTATATTAAATAAATATTAAATTTTAAATATTTTTTTTATTAATTATCACTTTCTAATTAGAATTTTTATTGATTAGAAATATAGTTTAATATTATTCAATACAAAATAATGATAAAAATTAAATTAACAAAAAAAATGAAAATACAATGAATCGTATGTTCATGTGGCAATGACTTAGTATTACCACATCAGCCGTGGGCGCGTTAAGACGTGCCCACCGCGGGCGGTGGAGCATTACTCTATTTTAATTTATCACTATCAATTAATGATTTGGATCAAATAATTGAAGCAAATTAAATCTGGATTTTCAGAGGATTTTATTTAATTATCTTAATAATATACGAGTATTCCTTATTAGGTTTGATACATAATTATGTGAGCATCTTATACAAGTTAGGCCACTGAAGGTAAAGAGCGAGTGGCATAGAAGAGTGGATAGAGAGAGAGCTACTCGTAATATTCATCCACAAACAAGCAGTGAAAATATCTTGACCTCATTCTAATCATTCCAATTGCAGATTCAGATAAAGAGCAGCTCAAGATTCAAGAATGTGTATCTGCTTAAAGAGATGAGAATGTGAAACATGTTGATTCATCGATCTACTGAGTTGTTGGCATGTGAGGAGAAAATTATATAAGATAATGAAACTTAAATCCAAGAAACAACATGTTTAGGTTCTTCTACCTTATAAAATCCAAGAACTGAGAATGGCAGATAGCAAAACCAGAAAATAGAATGATGGTGGTGTCTATGCTTTCTTCACCAAGTGCTAGTAGTAGTATCCCCAAAACTGCAAGCACACAATCTCCACTTCCTTACCTTTTGTAGTTTCAACAATCCATAATCATAAAGAGAGCAAAAATTTAACCCAACTTAGATATTTGATACATCAATTTCTTCAAAAAAACACAGCAAAAGAGTACATACAATAGGAATTCTTTTTCTTTTTCTCTTTTCCCATTAGTTCCATATCAAGACAAGAATGTAGTATAGTAATATGTATGCTTTAATATATATAAGAAGTGAAACTGAGGCCATCAAAGCAGATCAGAAACCATTTCTATGAATCAAAATCAAAATTTAGCATTGTCATCATCAGTTAGCTCATCATCTTCGATCCCAGAAATTTCCATTCTTGCAGAAGCCTGCTTAGCCCACTTGACAATCTTTTCAGCCTCCCTAGAAATCCTTTCCTCTTCCTCCATAGCCTTCTTTATCATCCTTTTCTGACTACTACTAATGGAAAAATCACCAAGATCGGATAAGAGTTGATCCTTCCCAAAATCAAAACCCCTGTTTCCTTTACTCTTTTTTGTTGATACCTTCTTCGGAGAGCACAAAAAGCAACCACTTTTCGCCGGTGGAGAAACCGACCTGCTAGAAAAATCATCAGAAGAAGAAGGAAACGACGGCGATTTGGTTGATCTCCTCACATGCTTCTTCATTTTTGCTCGTGGGATTTCTTTGAGAGGAGATTGTGATGGAGTCTCCATATCTGATAAGCAGCTCTTTTCGTCTGGGCTTTTCGTCGAACACTTGGTAGGTACCTTTTCACCATTCTTCTCTGCAGCCTTCAGTTCGCTACTGGAAACAGGAGCTCTTGGTTCATTAGCAGTACCGTTTTCCTTGAATTCTGGAGTGTGTGAAAGATGGAAGCTTTTCGTAGACAGTGGAGTGGGATTGGGCGCCGATGAAGGGAAGGATTTGAGCTTGCGAAAGCGAGTATCGAGATGAGAAGGGAGACCGTCGTCATTGAAACCGGCGCAGTTGACGGCGGCGACCTGCTCGAGAACTGTGGCGTCCATGGCCTGAGATAGGAGATCCTCGACCGCTTTGTCGTCGTCGCTATCCGTGAAAAAATCGGCCATTCTTGAAAGAAGAGCAGCTCACTCAATCTAGAGAAATCGCGACTACTTTGTTGAGTGGTTTCTTTTACTTTTCTCCGTTTTCATAAGAAATGTTTCAGTGATGCAGCAGCGCATAGGTTTTCTATGGAATTCCCAACGGCTAATTATTCATGAAATAAATTGTTAGTTACATTTTGGTCCTTCGAGATCTCGTATTATATACTTTGACCACTCTTTTGGCCGTTGTCCAGCAAAATAAATTGTTGAGGAAATTATTGTTCAAAACTTGAGTGGAATAAACCGTATTCACAAACAAGATAATATCATCATTGTTTCATTACTTTTATTAATATATTAATTAATTATGTATAATTGGTTCTAACTTCAATCTAATTATACATAATTAATTAAAATTTGAATTTTTACACTACTTTATACACTCAATTTCCTTAATAACCGTGCCGGAAAAAAAAAGTATTATGCTTAATGGAACGGATGAAGTATATTATTAGTAGAAATAATTTTAAAAAAATGAAGATTGAGTTCTGAGTCAATACGATGTACTCCCTCCGTCCCACTACGCTTGACACCTTTTTATGACACGATTATTAAGACGAGTGCATAAAGTAGTATATGAGTGATAAATGTGGTGAAGTCCACAACTTTTTAGATAGATAAATTTTATTATTTTTTGAATATATCAAGTTTAGTAGAACGTTACAATAAAGAAAATGTGTCATATTTAGTGGGACGCATGATACGACATATATATATATAGGCCCAATGAGAAACACTAATAATATTTTGACTCGGGCCCAAGATAAAAGGCGCTTGAATTGGTAGCCCAATACGATGTAGTGTACAATAAAGTAAAGAAGAACGTGCTTATAAGTTACATACAGAATGCAATAGGAGGGATTGGTGATTATATTAAAAATAAAATAACAAATATAAATATAAAAATCATAAATCTGACCATTTGTATCAAAAATACCCTTTCTTTAACTAATTACGGATCAAAAAAATATGATTATTAAGAGATAATTGAAAAAATTATATAAATACAAAATGAAGTATTATTTTACTATAATGAAATGATTATAATTTATATTTGTTATATTAAAATAATCGTTTTGATTTATTTTTCGCAAAGAAAAAAGGGTAAAAAATGTACTGTCAAAGTTAGGGTGTCAACCGATTCAGTATCAATTAACGGGATTTAGTTAATCAGTTACCTAGATAATTGAAAATAGTTATTCAAAACTGAAAAAGTGATACTCCCTTCGTGCCGTCCAGTTTGTTACATTTGTTTTTGGGCACGAGATTTAAGAAAAGTTTAAAAATAGTATAAATAGTGATAGAAATATATATTATTTAAACTTGTGTGGATAATAAAGTTGTTTTAAAAGTAAAATCAAACAAATTGAGTGAGACAACTAAAAAAAGAAGAACGTAACAAATTGGGTGGGACGAATGAGTAATTCTTAGTATCAGTATCGGATTTGTTGGTTCTACCAATTAACCAGTTCCTGACTTGTTTGGTACCCGTTAACTGATTAATGAACATGCTTTTTTAAAATATTTTTTTGAAATATTATTTTTATTTTTTTATATTGTAAAATATTAATCTAAGCTAACAATAATTCTGACATAAATATGTTTCTAATAAATATAAATATATTTAATTCAACTCGAAAAATATTTATATAAAATATTCTATTTTAATAATTATATAACAGACCATTACCCAATTTGATACCGAAGAAGATTCTTCGTGAGAAATGAATAGGGTAAAATGATCCAAATAAACGTTAGCGGTCAAAACCGTACCTCCGAGCGCATCTCATTTGGGCAAATTCGGCTGTTGACTTTGGGTGATTGTTAAGTGGACTAAAAGAGAGTCTACGATTTTAAAAATAATTTACTCCATCCGCATGATAAGTGTATCATGGAAGAGTGAACACGAGTTTTAAGAAAAATTATGATTTATGTGGTAATTTTGTAAATATTAAGATGTGATGTGATGTATTAGATTGGAAAGTGTATGGGTTCATGTACTAAAGAAAAAATAATACACTCTTTGTAGACGACTCGTTTAGATAATATTGATACACTTATCGTGGATGGAGGTTAATACTTATAAGGAGCCATGCATGATATGACATCGACGCCCATTCTTGAACGCCTAGTAATTTAAAGTTCTGGTATCTTTATGGATTTCTACCAATCTAATTTAGACCATCACCCACCAACATTATTCTTGTTAATTTTTCAATATATAAAATATATAATAGTAGCATGTACAAAGACCATTGATTCAGACCACCACATGATCAGAAGTATTTGGAGCAGATTAGTATATTGAGTTTAAATCTTTCAATCAAATAAACAAAGTTAAATTTCCATTAAGATTTAGTAGGGTGTCTAATCTAATGATGCATACGATAGATACATACTCCATATGGTTGGCCTTGAATTCAAAATGCCACTTAAATGTTCACAAGGCTTGCTTGCTTGGCTTATATAAATTTACTCTAACCATATGGAGTATTATTTATTTGTACTCTTAAATTAAAAATATTACTCTATTATTTCGTTTATATTAAGATATTACAATTTCCGTTTATTTATATTAACATATTTCATAATTATTATAATAAAGATTACACTGAAATTTTAATAATGTCACGTCACAGAAATGAGAAAGTCAAATAGTGGGAAAGATAAGAAATTCACATTTTGTTCGCAAGTCACATGGGATGGGGAGTCAACTATGCACTAAACACCATTCTTGATTCTTCCATTCCAAAAAATACACACACACATGCACTTTGCTTCAATCCTCGCCTAACTCCCTCTTTCCCTCCCTTTCCTCACAAAACAAAACACGCACCACAAGCCATTGATGAAACACTCATCTCCACCACCACCACCACAATTTCAAACCTTAACCAATGGCCACGGCCGCCACCACCAAGCCCAAGAAGCCCCTCCTCAACCTCCACTCCAACCTCGCCATCACCCTATTCTTCATCGTAGTCTTCACCGTCCCCACCCTCCTCCTCCTCCATACCACTTCCAACTCCATCTCCGCCAACCTCTGCTCCACTGATAAACCCTTCTCCGGCGACCTCCGCCGTGCCCAGTTCTCATGGAACAAGCTCTCCTTCCACTCTGGCCCTCATCCACCGCAGACTCTTAGAATCGCCGTCTTCTCCCGCAAGTGGCCCACCACCACTGTCCCCGGCGGCATGGAGCGCCATGCCCACACCCTCCACACCGCCCTCTCCCGCCGTGGTCACCAAGTCCACGTCTTTACCTCCCCCTCCGCCCATCCCCACCCTCATGCCACCACCACCTCCGCCTCTCCCATCATCCACTTCCATGAAGGCGAGCCAGAAAAATGGCGGTACAACAAAGCGTGGGAGCAGTATGTAGAAGAGAACCGTAAACAACCCTTCGACGTCATCCACTCCGAGAGCGTGGCGCTGCCGTTCTGGTTGGCGCGAGGGCTCCACAATCTCGCCGTGTCGTGGCACGGCATCGCCCTCGAGAGCGTGCAATCGAGCATATACCAAGACCTCACTCGAAAATCAGGCGAAGCCATGAGCCCCGCCTTCAACCAGAGCCTGCAATTCATGATCCCCAAAGTCCTAAACGAGATCCGATTCTTCCCTCACTACCACCACCACGTCGCCATCAGTGACAGCTGCGGCGAGATGCTGCGTGACGTGTACCAAATCCCCACCAGTCGAGTCCACGTCATCGTCAACGGTGTCGACGAGGACGAATTCGTTCCCGATTTCGCCCTAGGGCAACAGTTCAGATCCAAAATCGGAATTCCCCAAAACGCGAGCTTAGTTCTCGGCGTCGCGGGGCGATTGGTGAAGGACAAAGGCCATCCATTGCTGTACGAAGCTTTCTCGATGCTGAAAGCGAATAACTCCGGCGCATACCTGGTGGTGGCCGGCACTGGGCCGTGGATGCAGAGGTATAAGGAATTAGGGAAACAGGTGATAGTGCTGGGATCAATGAATCCGTCGGAATTGAGAGGTTTCTATAACGCGATCGATATTTTTGTGAACCCAACGCTGCGGCCGCAGGGGCTGGATCTGACATTAATGGAGGCGATGTTGAGTGGGAAGGCGGTGATGGCATCAAGGTTTCCGAGTATAAAGGGGACTATAGTAGTGGATGATGAGTTCGGGATAATGTTTTCGCCGAATGTGGAATCGCTGTACGAGGCACTGGAGGAGGCGGCGTCGGAGGGGTCGGAAAGGCTGGCGCAGAGGGGGAGGGCGTGCAGGGAGTATGCGGCGGCGATGTTCACGGCGAGGAAGATGGCGTCAGCGTATGAGAGATTGTTTCTGTGCATCACGAACGAGACGTTTTGTCTGTATTCTTAGATTAGATTATTGGATTTTGATTAACTTTCCTCTTTATTTATTTAGGAATATGAGGATTTTCATTAATAATACTTATATCCTCAAATGGTGTAGTCTGATGTCAATCGGAACATTCTAATCTATAATTCTTTTTTACTTAATTTGAAAATAAATTTGAATAAATGATCAAATTAATAGTTGGAAGATTTGTATATATCAGGTGAAAATGGGATCGCATGCCAGAAAAGGGTTCATATTATATATACATAATAATTTGTCCGTGTTTTATATTGGTTAATCAGGTCATTTTTTTTATAAAAATATTTTAATACCATTATTTTTAATTAAATTTGAAAAATTAAGTTATTTATAATTCATACTCCTTGTTCCCACCAGCCGCCGACATCGTTGCCGTCGTCAAGATGATAACATACTAAAGAAATTACACGAGCACAACAAGTTTTGGTTATGTCCGTGTAATTGCACAATCAAAATTCTAGCATAATAAGACAATTGCACGACCACGACGAGTATTTATTATGTTCATATAATCACACGACAAATATGATAGCATAATAAATAAATTACACGAGCACGACAAGTTTTGTTCGTGTAATCACGTGATTAAACTTAAGTAAATGAAGGATAATTTTGCAAATGTGGCTAATTTTTACTTCTTTTTTAGATGACTATTATTTACTTTTATGTTTGAGAAGTGCCTATATATGAGCATGCCATTATTTTTTATATATTAAATTTTAAATTATAATTATTTCACATGTAACATTGAGATAGAGATGTGGGGACCTCCTTCGTAGAAAAGGAGCTTTAGGGGTGTTTGGTTGGATTTATAAGCTCATTGAACGTGTTTGACAAATTAAGTTATTTGAGAGTTTATAAACTGTAAAAATAATCTCTTGGAATTGATAAACTGTTTAAAAAATAAATAGCTTCACATAACCTATTTTCTTCATGAATTTATAAACAACAACAAAATTACAGACATAATCCTATAATATTTTGTTATAAGATTATGTTTACTTGGGTGTCATGAGTAGAAAACAAAAAAATATAATTAAAAAATAAATCAAAAGAAAATAAAATGTCATGACATTCTAAAAAAGGTTGGCCATCCAATCTATCAATGAAAATGGGTTATCCAGTAATATTGTATCAAGTGGCACCATATTACTGGATACTCAAATATATTGATTTTAGTTTATATATATTAATTATTTCAAATAATATTTATCAAAAAAATATAAAAAAATACATAAAAATTCATGATATTAAATTCTCTATAAATAGAGTAGCATATTCACATATTTTGAAGCATAATCAAATTTTATCTATTTTCTGACATATTTCTCAATATTTCAATATTATTTCCTTACAAATAATTAATATTCAATGTGGTTTGTTTATTTTCTCACAAATAATTAATATTCAATGTGGTTTATTTATTGGTTTTGTTTATTATCTAATGCATCTATTTGTAGTTTGATTTATTTTGTTTCGATTATGTATACCTTTCGTATGTATTTCATATTGAATTAATAAATATGTTGTTTATTTTAAGGTTATAAATAATTAATTATTATGATCATAAATTAAAAATTTTAAATAATAATTAATTTATTTTAAATATATTTGTATATATGAATAAATATAAAAGAAAAATATTTTATTGTGAGATGATGTCATTGATAAAGTAGAAAAGTTGTGAAAATGAGTTAAGTTGTGAGTTGTATAGGTTATAAGAGAGAGAAATTAATATTTCATTTGGATGATTGAGTTTGTAGTGCCATTAATAAACATAGTCTAACAAAATTTTCATCAATAAAAACACATAAAGAACTTAAAATATCAAATACCTTATCATTTATAATTTTTTAAATGAACTTATAAACTCATTTATCCAAACAAGTTAGGCATAAACTTCTAACAACTTCTAAGTTCGTTAAAATAGATTTAGAGGGTGTTTGACTAAATTTATTTTAAATAGCTTATAAGTTCTTGCAAGAGTTTATAAGATGAAACTTATAAGCTGTCAATGTGTTTAGATAAACGAGTATATAAGCTTTTTTAAAGTGATATAAAAAATTATTTATATAATTTTATTGCAATTTATAAGTTCATGAAAAAATAAATTGGGACTAAGCTACTTATTTTTTGAAGAGCTTATAAGCTCGAAGAATTTTTAACGGTCAACTAAACACCCCTTAGTTAAACAATTGCTTATTCATTCCCTTGGATCTTCGTACTGATACTACTATTGGCTCAGCTGAAAGGGTCGTCGTTGCCCTGACTGGGCCTGCAATTCTCGGATCTATTATATTTAGATACCCGACCCGCTAACCCTCTCTCATCGTGGCCTCTCTTCAACCCCACTTCCCGACTTTAATGGCGTCGCCGCCACCGTCCCCTCCTTCCAGACACACACGACCTCCCTAGACCTCCATCTTTTCAAACATTAAACCTCTCGAAACACATCCCAACCGTTATATGGACATGAGAAGATCCGCCATCCAGAAAGCCGCCGCCGCTTCCACCAACACCGCCGCAATACTTTTCCCTCCGATCAAAAGACCGCTCACCATTTCACCCCACCCTCTACAGCGACAGGAGAATCCGAATCCTAAGCCAAAACCTAAACCAAAAGAAGCTTGCCAATCAGATTCCAAGGCCACGACGCCTGCTTCAGCTGCATTTGATAGGCGCTTTCATCATAAGAAAAATTTATCTTCTATATTATCGGCTCCGAATTTGAACTCCTTTCAGTGTAGCAATTTGCTGAAACATTTGACTTCTGATCAATTTGATTCTATTTTCTATGAAATTCTCAAGAATGTTGATCCTTCTACTGCATTGAAGTTTTTTTACTTTGCTTGCGATTGTTGCAGCTTTAGGTTCGCGCTTAGATCGTATTGTCTTCTGTTCCACTTGTTAGTTTCTAAGAATCTTGATTCACCTGCGCGTTTGCTCTTGATAAGATTGATTAATCAAAAGTTGCCCCTGGCATTGAGGAGGCCTGATGTTGATTTTCATTGGGAGGTCACCACTCTTTTGGCGGATACTTGTTTGGGTTCAGAGAAATTTAGGGAAGGGATCAGAGGGTTTGATATTCTGGTGCATGTTTATGCTAGTGAGTTTACGAGTTTGGGCTTTGATGTTGCAATGGATGTGTTTAGGTTGTTAGCCAGTAGAGGTTTGGTCCCGTCTTTCAAGACTTGCAATTTTTTGATGAGCTTGCTTGTTAAGGTGGACGAACCTGAGAAAGGCTACGAGGTTTTTACTATTGTTTCGACCAAATTTTCGCCAGACGTTTACTTATACAGTACTGCAATAAATGCACTGTGCAGAGGAGGTAAGGTTGAGGAGGCAATCAAACTGTTTAAGCAAATGGAGCGCAAGGGTGTTCACCCTAACGCTGTAACATATAATAACCTTATGCATGGATTATGTAGAAATGGGAGACTGGAGGAGGCATTTCAGCTTAAGGAGACAATGGTAGATAAGGGGGTGAAACCGACTCTGGTAACTTACAGTTTACTGGTTAATGGTCTGATGAAACTTAAGAAATACAAGGAAGCTAATTGTGTCTTAAAAGAGATGGCAGCAAAGGGGCTCACTCCCAATGTTGTTGTTTATAACACATTGATTGACGGGTACTGTAAGCTGGGAAATGTGGCAATAGCCCTGAAGTTAAAGGATGATATGCCATTATTAGGTGTTATTCCGAATTCAGTTACTTATAATACTATCGTAAACGGCCTCTGCAAGGATAATCAAATTGATTTAGCTGAGCAGTTCCTAAGGAAGATGTTCAAAAGAGGTTTATGTATAAACTTAGGTACTTTGAATTCTTTTATCCATGGATTGTGTAAAAACTTAGAATATGACTCCGCACTCAAGTACACTGTTTTAATGATATATAAGAAATTAAGGCCTGAGAATGTGTTGCTGACGACTTTGATGACTGGACTTTGCCGGAACCATAAGCATTCAGAAGCCATGAAGCTATATTATGATCTACAGGGTAAAGGATTTGCTTGCAATACTCTGACCTCAAACGCTCTTGTTTTTGGACTTTGTCAAGTTGGTAAGGTGCAGGAAGCTAGATCTATTATCAGGAGCATGATGGATGGTGGTGTTGGTCTGGATTCTTTTACCTACAATGCACTAATCTATGGATGTTGCAAAGAGGATAGGTTGGAGGTTGCCTTTCATCTCAAGGAAGAAATGACTGAGAAAGGAATTTCCCCAGACATTGTGACGTACAACTTGATTATAGATAAGTTATGCAAAAAGGTTAAAATGGATGAAGCTCTGATGCTTTGGCATGAATGCTACTTGAATGATCTTGTTCCTGATGTTCATTTATATGCAGTAATGATAAGTGGGTATTGCAATACTGATAAACTTGAAGAGGCTATGAATTTCTTTAATATGTTGCTTCAGAATAATATTGTCCCGAACTCTGTTGTATATAACATACTCATTCGAGCATACTCTAGGACTGCTAACATACCAAAGGCCCTCAAACTCCTTGATGATATGAGAAGCAAAGCTATTTCACGTACCCTAGTTACTTATTCTTCCCTAATTCATGGATTGAGCAGCATTGGCAAAGTAAACGAGTCAACATATCTGCTTGATGAAATGAGAAAGGATGGTTTGCAGCCTGATGTAGTATGCTATACTGCACTAATTGGTGGTTATTGTAAGCTGGGCGAGATGAATGAAGCAAGGGGTATCTTAAAGGAGATGTCTTCATTTAACATACGACCGAACAAGATAACTTATACGGTAATAATCATGGGGTACTGCAAGTTGGGTAGAACTGAAGAGGCTGCTGAGACTCTGAGGGAAATGCTAAGCAACGGAGTCGCTCCTGATTCAGTGACTTACAATATCTTGGCAGGTGGGGTCTGCAAGGAAGGGGATGCCAGTCAAGCCCTCATCCTGTTGAATCAAATGCATGATAGAGGAATAAATTTAGATGATGTTACACATACTTCACTGGTTCACCACATGTCTCAGCAATCTACTGCAATTGACTAACTCTTGATGGGTAGGCCTTTACATTTCTTCATGCAAATTTGAAACATACTTATGATCAAAGAAAGAAATAATCTTCTCTATATTTTCCTTTTACCGGTGTTCTTTCAGCTCACCTTCCTTTTTTTCTTCATAGCTTTATTCCTTCTTTTTTAATATGTTGTCAGTTTTTTGCAACCACTTCTTTCTTTTTGTTGCATTGTGTATATCCCTGTATTTTTTCAGGATTGGTTATTGACAGGTTGACATCCGCATCCTTTATTCTTTTTGTGGATTTTGGCAAGCTTTTGACATGTTAAGATACCAATGCAAATATCTTTTTATTGGGTCTTTGAGGAAACAGATGTGCATAGGGATCCAAATGTCCTTTTGATGTATGAGCATGTGAAATGTGTACTTACTTGCATGGTAAAAGTGAGTATGAATTATCAGTTGAAAACTAGGAGGAGGACTACTACGATACCACTAGGAGAACATATTACTGATTGGACCCTCTGAATGTATGATTATTATTGCAAAATGCTGTATGTTTGCTTTTCAATCATTTATAGTTTTGATCCTAAAGTGATTTTGATTATGTGCTGCTTAGTTTACCCGTACACATTTTAGACAAAATGTTGTTTGTGTTGACTATTTCTCTAGAGCTTGATTTAATTGATGGAAATCATTCTGAATATCCTCGTGTATATTATGTGTTTCAGGTACAGTTTACCCTGCTATCCTAGTTGGCTCTATGTTGCTATCTGTGAGTACCATCCATTTTGATTCTTTCATCTTTTTGCTAGAATTTTATATGTAATTTGGCTCTGGAGATTATGTTGCACACTTTCAGCAGCATTAGGGGATTTTGGTGTTTTACTTAAATCTTCCTGTACAGGTCTAAGCATTTCCAGAAAAAAGCATTTTGAGTGCCTAAGTGGCATTATTGTGCATGGCTAGATTAAGTTCGGAATATATGCTGTAGAGTTCTTCTATACCACTGCTCCTTCCCCTTATTTACCATGCTCATATACGAATTTCCATAACCTTGCTCTAGTGACTCTATTTGTTGTTTTATATTGCGTTGCTTGTGTGGATTTTCTTTTGGAAGAAATGAGTAGATAGTACCTTACTTTTATCTGTTTCCCTCTTTCCTTTCCAGCTCCAATTCGGTCAATAATAGCTGTGTGAACAAAGTTGCATTTTGAAATAATCAAAAGTCTCCATACTGGTGTCAGATTGCTGCATTTTAGAGGCCAAATAAATAAATAATTTGCAATCTAAATTGTATTTTTGATAAGAAATCCTGAAGATATATTTACAAGCGCAATTATCAGCATTTTTTCATGATAACCTTTTTTGGTGAATCATTTCATCAACAACCCCTGTCTGTAAAGTTAGAACCGATTCCTGCGGATTATGTATATGAGTTACTACATCTTCCCACTTTTTATACTGTCTCACTCTTGCTCTTTCTCTTTCAAACTATGTTAATAACATATCTATCCGGCAGACAAAGCTAGCAAGCTTCTGAGGTTTTCGCCCCATAACTCACTGACCTTTGTTTTAAAATAAATGTAGATTTAATCATACTGTATTGGCACAGGTGTACCATCTTATGGAATCAAAAGCACTACGGTAGTTGCTCCATATGCAAGATGTGTTGAAGAGGTTGATTCTTTGGATTTTCTAATGTTAATGGACTTGCCAGATGATTTTCTTTATTTCACCTCCACAATTTCAGGTCAGAATTTCTTTCTAGAGTGTATGTTTTTATATGAATCACAAGCGTGGCAATATGATTGATGAACCCATATCAAGAATCAATTTCAATTTTCACATCATGAATGCTCATGGGTGATGGTGATGGTATCATGCACTATGTGATTCTTAGTTAGAAATATTGCAGCAAAATTTTGCGTTAGCTGGTGACTGAAGGATATGTAATATGTGCAGGGTCAGTAATGATTGGGGTTATGTAATATGTGCAGGGTCAGTAATGATTGGACGCCTTAAGTAATTTGTGATCATATAAGGGGGATCCAGTCATTCCCTAAGAATTTTTTACCACTGCAAAAATATTACATGGAGCCGAAGAAAATCTGATGCCAGATTCATTAGAGGTTGAAATCAAAGATGCTGTGCAGCTTATTGAGATCACATCTGAGGAGTTGCAATCGTTGTGCAGTCACTAAGAGTTTGAAAGGAGACATAATTATATTGATGAGGGTCTTTGGAAATGTGACTGCTATGCAAAGGGAAGAGATTATGGTCCAGATCGAGAGGGAGTGGATAGGAATATGTTGAAGAAACAGTTGCAGCAGGAGGCAAGAGGTAAGAGCTTAGTAACAAATTCGTTAAAAAAAGAAGCTTACAAAGTAATATGGTTGAGATTAAATGGGTCAAGTATGTGGTTAGGATCTGACTCAAGAGCCTCAACCATCTCTGGCCATAAGATTGCTGAGACAGTCCATGACCCATCTCCCCTACCACTTTGCCTCTGGTTTATATAGCCCACTCCAATCCTTTCTATGGTAGAACATGCCGTTCCGAGCACTGGATTTCCAAATCCAAAGTCTAATTCACCCACTGGGAATCTTCTACCTGATGATACCACGATAGTGGGGCCCGTGAGACCAAGAACAGTCTTGGATAACATCAGACCAGGTCTGTGGCACTCCACCCAATCAATCAGATTCCTGAAATGTGCTTCATTAGTTACTGCTGTAATTGCATTGTGTACTGTGTCTGCTGCATCTGCAATGGACCCTCGGATTAAATTCTCAACATCTGACTCTGCAAAAGCTAGAGATAACACGTTCCCTATGTAATTAGACATAGAGTTTTGATCCGCAGATAGTCTAGTTCGTCCATCTACTAACCACCCTATCTTGCAACGATCATGGCTTTTGTTGACAACTTTTGCCAAAACTTGCCATAGATAAGCTGAGAAAGCCTCGATTTTGGTTCTCTGCTTACCATTGGCACTAGCAAGTTGTTGCAATTTGTTAATATTTGAGTGGTGCATATAATATAGTCGCTTGAGCAATATAGTAATTGTAGGCATGGTGTGTATATCTTCGATGGTACAGGAGACGAACAATTCATCCAAGGACGGATGGTAATGGGGAGGAGACCTGGGGAGAAGGCCCCTGCTATGATCTGGGGAGCAAGATATCGGTTTATTGGTGGCGATCTCGGACCACGTTGTCAGAAACTTGGCGAAGGCACTTGCATCACCTAGTGCATGGTCGAATGTGAACGTGATCGATATGCCTCCGCAAGTGAAGGATGTGATCTGGACTTGAACTGGAAAGTGGTGGTTGGTAGAGACTAGTTTCCCCCGAAGAGAGTTATTAAGATTGTAGAAGTCGAACTCCTTGAGTGGAATGCTTGTTTGTGCTTCGACGAAAAGTGCACCGTTATTGTTGCAGATGATCTCAGGCTCACGTGATATGATGTTATCAGAAAGTGTACCTGCAAAGGGGTAGAAATGTGTGAGGCAGTGAGAAAGGGAATGGATCAAGGAGAGAGGGGGATGTGGTGTTGTATAGAAGTATAAGTAGGTAACTGGAAATCGGCCAGATAAGAGGTCAAGATTTGAAAGGGAAATGATAGGGTTCTCTGGGAAGGGATGATGTGCTGCTTTCACAATTGTTTCCCTAACTATCTTCACCTGGAATTTATCATAAAAGGCTTCTTCTTCCTTTGACATGTCAAATAAAATGATGTGTTTATGATGTAAGAGGCTTTGGTGGGAGAATATGAAAGGATACAGCTTAGTTATATAGTGGTGGTGATGAGTGATGAGAGGGAATGACATCACTGCATTTGTCATGATTCATGAAGCATGGGAAGTTAGATTCAGCCGTTGGTGGTGAAATATAATGCACCCTCTCCTCTCCACCAAGACTTGTGGTATTAGTGGAATCAAATTGAAGAGCTTTCTTCTTTAACTTTGTTTTTCTTTCTCTGCACTCAATTGTTGGGATGAAGTTGAGTCAAATATTATGATGATTACTTGAAAATGGCACAGCTGTTGTAGCCCAATTATCTGGGAGGACAGAATAGTGGCTCCACTACCTACCTTTGCTTGTGCTTCGTTACTATGTATTTTAAGTTTTACCATACATATACATTAATGTTGTATGTTTATGTTTATTAATACGGATCTGTCACAAATATATACAGGTGTAATCTAAGTATTACATGATTTATATAATTAATTTGTTCATAATAGTTGAATATATAGTATAGTAGTTGTACTAAACACATTCATTGGAGTATTATACTATGTGAATCGTCTATCTTCAATGTAGATTGTCCTACGATATTTATGTTAATAATCGTTAACAGATAAAAAAAAAAATGAAGCGACGATAAACTATATATATATACTTTGATTACTGGTTTATATAGTCTGTTTAGAAGTTTGCATATTCATTATTGTATTTTTGTTTTGTATTATATATGTAATTACGGCCGTACGTCCACTGGAATATGAGGACGATCGAGTGAAGTTGAAAGAAGAAAACAATAGTATTAAGTCATTAAGATATGTCTCAAGTGTGCAGAGTTCTCAATTATTCGAGTTCAAGTTCATCTTAACACAATCTTAAACCATTTTTAATTATTTTTTGTTGCAAATATTTCTATCAATAAAGCTAGCTAATATATAAAATATTAAACTCAAGACAAAGTGATACACTATGCATTATTATATTAGTGCACTAATATTTTCTTTAAGATAATTATGCATGTTCTTATTTTATATGTGAGCACTAAAAAGGAGAAGAATTTAAAGAAGAATTTATGAGCTCAATTACTGCATTAGTTATAGAACTTATTTGGGGTCCAACTATAACACATTAAATATTATTAGTATCTTTTCTTGGACTTATTTATTAGATTGTTTAATAAATATTATTGATCACGACAGTTCGATCGGTACGGTTGAGAGTGAAAGAAAAGGAATAGGAGAATAGTTCTTGCATAGAAGGAAAAGATATTGCAAGCCAAAGATGTATATGTTCGGATACTTGAAACAATAGCTATTGTCCCTATTTATATAAATGGAACAATAACCAAGGAACACTACAATACAAAGAGGTAAACCATATATAGTCTAACAAACTTAAGACTACAATGCAACGTGTCAAAGCATGCATAGCTAAGTACCAATGGTGTCATGCGTACTGGGCTCCAGTTGAGCCATGCTCCCTCTGTCTTTAACCTTAGCTGACACTGTAGTTATTCCTTTGTCCTTGATATGAGCTGTATTCTTGACTGGAGAAGTATGGTTAACATTGCCCCTCAATTCGAGCGAGCGAGAAGAACAAACACCAAGTTTGTTTTTGAGCTTGGAGAAGAATTGCAAACCCAATGGTTTAGTAAAAAGGTCGGCAACCTGGTCAGCCGATGGAATATGACGAAGCAACAAATGTCTTGCAGCAACCTTATCTTTGATGAAATGGACGTCCAGCTCTATGTGCTTGGTCCGAGCATGCAAGACGGGATTGGAAGCAAGAGCAATAGTGCTCAAGTTGTCAACCCAAACAACCGGAACACCATCTGGACAAAGACCTAATTCAGATAATAAAGCAGTGATCCAAGTGACATCGGAAGCAGCATGAGCTAAACTTCTGTACTCCGATTCAGTGCTTGAACGATTGCTTTTTGGAACACCAAGAAATAAGATTACATCCCAAGTAAGTGCAATACCCAGTAATGGAGCGACGATCATCTACGTCCGACGCCCAATCGGCATCGGAAAAGGCTGTGAGAGTCCGAGAAGAGGCTTGAATATGAATGCCATGATCAAGAGTACCAGCCAAGTATCGGAGGATGCGCTTGACAGCACGCCAATGAGTATCAAGAGGACACGACATATATTGACTGACTTTGTTAACACTATAACTTAAGTCAGGTCGTGTGATGGTAACGTACTGAAGGGCACCCACAACGCTTCTATATAACTTGCCATCAATGGTGGGATCACCAACATGCTTAGAGAGCTGCGGAGAAGTGATCATAGGCGTGGAAATAGACTTTGCATCTGCCATATTCACACGCTGAAGAATTTCCTTAATATATGCAGCTTGAGACAGATGTAAACCATGTTTTGTCCGTGTCATTTCAACTCCCAAAAAATGATGAACTTCACCAAGGTTCTTCAAGGAGAAATGAGCATTAAGAGAACCAATCACATGAGAAACATCAGTGGTGTTAGAGCCAGTAATAAGCATATCATCCACATATATAAGGAGATAAATAGTAGAAGTAGGATAAACCCTATAAAACAAAGAGTGATCGGCCCTGGACTGAGAAAAACCAATAGACAAAAGCACACGCTTAATGGTGAAGAACTAGGAACGTGAAGCCTGCTTGAGCCCATATATAGCTTTGGTAAGCTTACAAACCAATGCACCATCAGAAGCTTCAAAACCAGCAGGCTGACGCATATATATGTCTTCCTCCAAGGTTCCATGAAGGAAGGCGTTATTGACGTCAAGATGAGTGATCGGCCAATGAGCAGAGACAACAAGACTTAGCAAAATGTGAATAGTGGATGGCTTGGCTACAGGACTGAAAGTGTCCCTAAAGTCAAAACCGGGCTCCTGAGAATAGCCTTGCGCCACAAGCCGTGCTTTGTAGCGAGAAACGGTCCCATCAGCATGCCGTTTAATTTTGAAAATCCACTTAGAACCAATGAGATTCTTTCTAGGAGGTAAAGTAGTAAGAACCCAAGTTTTATTCTTGAGCAAAGCAAGATACTCATCTTTCATGGCGTCAAACCAAACAGAAGAGGCAAGAGCAGCAGTCACAGATTTAGGCTCAGAAGTGAGCAAGGAAGTAGTGGCAGTGAGAATGGAATGATCACCAACAAGAGACTTTGAACGTGTAACCATGGGGTGAGATGATTTAACTGGAGGGACAGGTGAAGAAAGTGAAGTGGAATCAGAAACCTCAAGAGAGGCAAGAGGTGAAGTATAAGTGTCTATGGGGGGAAGATTAGATGAAGTAACGGGTTTGGAAAAAGTGGAATAATATTTGTGGAGAATAGGGACAGACGTGACCGGAGTAGAAGAGTCATGAGACACAGGAATCACCGGAGAAGAAGGACGAGAAGATGGAGCAAAAGGGAAGATATGCTCATTAAACAAGACATCCCTAGTGACAATGACTTTCCCAGAAGAAAGAAGGACTTTATAACCTTTGTGAGAAAAGCTATAGCCAAGGAAAGTACCCACTGTAGACCGAAAGTCAAGTTTATGTTTGGTGTAAGGTCGAAGAAAAGGGAAGCACTGACATCCTAAAACTCTAAAAGAGGAATAGTCAGGTTTTTGATTAAAGCACATCTCAAGAGGAGATTTGTGAGAAAGCAGCTTACTAGGGACCCTATTGATGATATAAACGGCTGTAATGAAAGCATCATCCCAATATTTGGAAGGTAAATGGGACTGAGCCAATAGAGAAAGTCCCATTTCAACAATATGTCTATGTTTTCGTTCGGCAAGACCGTTTTGTTGCGGGGTGTAAGGACAAGAAACACGATGGTGAATCCCACTAGACTTTAATATATCAGTCATGCCTTGGAACTCTCCTCCCCAGTCACTTTGAAACATTTTAATTTTAAGGTTAAGCTGATTTTCAACCAAAGTTTTGAATTGAGAAAAAGCTTGTGTGACCTCATTCTTGCGTTTAAGTAAGTAAATCCAAGTATGCCTACTATATTGATCAATAAAAGAAACATAATACTTGTAGCCATTCCTAGAAAGAATAGGAGATGGACCCCACAAATCACTATGAACAAGCTGCAACGGTTGAGAATAAGAAGTAGTAGATTGATCATAAGGAAGGCGATGCATTTTAGCAAGGCAACAAGGATTACATAAGATGGAATGCTTAGTAGGAACAAAGGCAATGTTACAACTCTTCAAAGCCTTTTCAACAACATCCCAAGCAGAATGACCAAGTCTCTTATGCCATAAGTCTAGACTAAGAAGAGAAGTAGTGGGCAAAACAGTTGGTGTAGAACATAAAGAAACCCTAGGACTTGAACGTTGGACAGCTGAAGAGCTATCCTTGATTGAAGCTGAAGAAGAAGAACCAAAAGAAGACTTGTAGAGCTGGAACTTGTACAAACCATGCTCAACAATGCCCTTGAGGAGTGTTTGACGAGTGACCTGATCCTTGACAAAACAAACGGAAGGGTGAAACTCAAAAAACACAGCATTATCTTTGGCAAACTGTGACACACTCAAGAGGTTCTTAGAAACATGTGGGACATGAAGAAGATTGAAAAGAGAGAAATGTCTAGATTTGTTAACAAGGGAATGAACTATGGAAGAACCAACATGAGAAATAGGTATGCAGTGATCATCTCCAAGTTTTAATCGATTACCTCCATGATATTCAGAGGCTGAATTGAAATTGTTGAGATCATTAGAGACATGATTAGTAGCTCCAGAGTCAGGAAACCAAACGGAGGAGGAATCAAAGCCATATTCAGATGGGGTGTTACTGCCAGAAGTACCTCGAGCTTGAGAGAAGTGAAGAGAAGGATTGCTGACTTGATTCTGATTAGTGAAGAAGGAATGTTATTGCTGAGGCTGTTGTCGTGGCTGAGGGAAAAAATTCTGCTCAAAACGGTACCAGCATTCGATAGCAGTATGTCCAGGTTTGAGACATACTTGGCAGGTTGGTTTGTTAGGTCTAGGACCATTACCACGACCTCTGCCACCTCTACCACCACGTTGAGCACCATTTCGACCACCTCTATTGTTGTAGCCTCCTCTAGAGTTGTTGTTGTTAGTCTTAGCTCCAGAACTTTGAGCAAAGTTGAGAGATGGTTGAGAACCATCTATACTAACACTAGATGTCTTCATAGTGTCCAGCCTAGACTCGAAACTAAGAAGAAGAGAGTGAAGATCTGAAACAGACCATGCTTCATTCTTAGATGTTACATTAACCATCACAGAGTCATACTCCGAACCTAGGCCAGCAAGGACATGCAAGACTTGATCATCATCCGAGACCTTGTACCCAACAGCACCTAGCAAGTCGCAGCAGCTCTTGATCTTGCTTAGGTAATCACGCATAGTCATTCCCTCCTTTTTCAACGTCTGGAGTTGCAATTTGTACTGCATGAGCTTGGCACGCGATTGGTTGGAGAAGTTGGATTCTAGAGTAGCCCATATCTCACGACTGGTAGTCAAACCAACAATCAAAACCATAATACTCTCAGAAAGGGAAGATTGAATCCAAGCAGCAAGGAGTTGATCTTGGCGATGCCACTTAAGAAACTCAGGATTAAGTTTCATGGTTTTTTGAGCTTTAGGAACTGGTATGTATTCTGGTGGAGGATTAGAAACTCCTGTGAGGAAAGATTCAAGTCCGTAGCCTTTCACAGTAGCTACTATCTGTTGTTTCCATACAAGATAATTAGTATCTGTGAGTTTTATAGAAATAGGATGATTCTGAGGAAGTATGGGGATAGGGCTGAGACTAGGGTCTGGTATAGGTATGGATTGTGTTGTATCGTCTGATGCTTCAGTATCAGACATGATAAGAATGGTGGAGAGGTAACAGAGACAGGTTTAAGCCTGCTCTGATACCATGAAAGAAAAGGAATAGGAGAATAGTTCTTGCATAGAAGGAAAAGATATTGCAAGCCAAAGATGTATATGTTCGGATACTTGAAACAATAGCTATTGTCCCTATTTATATAAATGGAACAATAACCAAGGAACACTACAATACAAAGAGGTAAACCATAGTCTAACAAACTTAAGACTACAATGCAACGTGTCAAAGCATGTATAGCTAAGTACCAATGGTGTCATGCGTACTGGGCTCCAGCTGAGCCATGCTCCCTCTGTCTTTAACCTTAGCTGACACTGTAGTTATTCATTTGTTCTTGATATGAGCTGTATTCTTGACTGGAGAAGTATGGTTAACAGAGAGTGTAATTATACTATCCTCCTGCCTTTGCCTTACTAAATCTTTTTCACTTTCATTTTTTCAAATGTTCTGCTAAATACCAGGTTCGGCTCAATCAAAACCGAGGTCTCATGTTAATTATAAAACTAGGCCTTTAAATTTTATTAAAATATAATTTAAAAATTACAATAATGTCTTACAAAATATAAAATCAAATACTCAAATTGTTTTGTGAAGTTGGTGCAAAGCTAGATGTGGAGGATTGTAAAATAATTTTATTAGTTTTTGCTACGTCTCTTACTTTTGGGCCCTTTTATTTTTTGGAGCCATGTTATGTATAGTCTGTTGACTGTTGGACTCTAAATACATATGTCACATATTTTTAAAAAAAATTTAATTCATTGAAAATGAAGAGATCTATTTATAACTTTCTATCGTTTTACGTTTTTTTTCTTAATATTCTATCGAATATTAACAGAAATTTTTGGGGTTTATATTACATTTGATTGTTTGAATATCACAAAGAAATTGCTGTTTGATTTTATTAGTGGATTAGATATATACAATAACGAAAAAATATTATTGAGGAGACAATGACATGTTATAGTGAGTGATTTTGTCAACAAATGTCATTGTTTCGCCAATAAATCAAGATTTTGACATGTTACTAAAGTTATTAAAAGTTGTAGTACCTAATGTGAATGGACTATTAAAAATTATTATTTTTTCTGTTGAAAATAATTTATATTTAATTTTTTTTAATAGTAAATAAATTTATCACTTTCACTGTACACCACTTAATTTAAAATAATATATTAAGTATGATCCAAATTTCATTAAAATAATATATTGAGTATGATCCAAATTTCATTCACTATATACGGTCCAATTTAAAATAATATATCTAATGAGATTCAAACTTCATTCACGTACGACACATTTCTATTAAAATCAAAATATATTATTAAAATTCATGGTGGGTCAAAAAATAAACTATTCGGTGGACGAATATTGGATTATATATATTTGTATTTGTAGTGAATAAATGAGGTGTATGCTAATGCTATCATATGATATATATTTACTATATTAATATGTTTATTCGTGAATACATTAGTTTTATATCAGTTTTTTTTTTTTTACAAGGAATATATATTCCACCTTCCAGGCATTTTTTTCTTATCGATCGATAATTTTAATTTAGTTTTCATTTTCACTCTTTTAGTTAATCAATTTTGTAAGAGTCAAGTTTTGACACATTAAGGTTTGTTAATATATATCTTTCATATATAAATTTTACCTTTAATCATTAAATTTTATGATTGTAATTACTTGTAATTATAAATATTTTTCCTATTTGCATAATCAAATCATACTAACATTGTCCATCATTCTCAATCTCACATCATGCATGTTTCAAAATGGTGGGCCAATTGATATTGCATATTGCAAGAACATTCAAATTTCATTTTAGTTAGCATCATTATCTGCTATATATCTATATATATATATAGATTTGAAATACAAAATAAGTAAATAAATAAAAATATGAAACCCAGGGACAGAATTTGGAAAGGTTGAAAATGAGAAGTATAGGACAGATAAATGATGGCATTGGCAGCTAATATTAGACATGCATGAATTAATGATGAGACTACATGATAACATGATATGGTTGTGACACTCTAAATCTAAATCTAAATCAGTTACTTAATTTTTCTTCCATGTTCAAAGTATCCAATACTCATGTCGGTATGTGTGAGCAGCAGGACCGGCCATTAGGGTGTCCAACGTGTTATATAGAACAAAGTCCAAAAAATAAGGGGTCCAAATTTTTATTCAACTCAACAGGTCTAGTTACATTTAGAATAAGAAGCAACATACACGCAGGAGAAAATAAGAGACGCAGCAGAAATTAAGAAAACTATTTTGTAATCCTCCACGTCTACTTTTGCACTAACTTCACAAAACAATTTGCGTATTTAATTTTATATTTTGTAAGACATTGTCATAATATACTATTATTTTAAAGTTATATTTTAATAAAATTTAAGGGCCTAATTTTATAATTAGCACGAAATTTCGATTTTAATTGAGGCAGGCCTAGTGAGCAGCCATGGCATGGGACTTCAATATACCATACACGTACCACAATATTCTAGATTTTCTAAATAACACGACTTAAAAGTTAATTGAATTAATCTGTTGTGTCATTTTAAACCTGTGACCACTTACCTATAATACATATCATTTTGGGAACATCTTTCAATCTTTCAATTAGTTGCGTGATCGAATTGAGGCCAATCAATCAAATTAAGTTGTGTGAAATTATTTGCAAATAATGAAGAGATAAATATGAAAATGACGTGAAAGTGAAAGGCCCACTTTCAAAGTTAGTGCATATACAGATGGCAAAAAAAAAAGATTCAAAGAAAGGGAATCTATGCAAACTGTGTAATATTATGCCTAATTAAACCACCGCCATCAATCTATGATCTATATATAGTAATAGCATGTTCCAATTTTAAATTTCTCTGCATTTTTTATTTATTATTATATGTTAATTTTTTGTTTTTAAACCTTTTTTATTTATGTTTCTTTGTGGATGAAAATTATAAATTAAGCCCTCGGAATTATTACACTCTCCAGGAATTTATCTGAGCCAGCAATTTTCAATTTCATTATAAGACATTAATATTATTAAGACAATATGGCTGGGCCCTTCTATTATTGAAATTAGAAAGCTACATATACTTCATATTAAAGATATAAAAATTAGGAAATAATTAAAATTTTGCATGCGAATATAATTCTATTGTAGCATATACAAAAGCGCGTCACTCGATAAGATTCCTTTTATATTAATTAATATTGCCTCTACAAATTTCTATATATATATTATTGTTTATATCTGTTTCAAACAAATACTCACATTTTATGTTAAATAATAATCATTAAAAAAAAACATCGATAAATATCAACAAAAAAAATATTATAAGTATGTTCTACCTTTTGAATCAAGTAAGAAAATTGTTTTATGTATAAAACTCCTAAAAACACAAAAATCAAAGTAAAATTTTATAAACCCCCAAAATCACTTTTTAATTCTTACACAAGAATAATTGTCGGCAGCTTATTCGATTCTCTACCCGCATCTGTAAAAGTTGTTATTATAGTTAAAAAACCTTTTTAAACTTCCTTCTTCTTCACTCTCTTCTTTGGCAGTTTGGAGTTTGGAGTTTGAGATTAAGCTCCAAATATTTGATCCTTCCACTCACTGTACATTGTACGTTCTAAGCATTTTCCCATTTTTGTTTTTTGTCGTTGATAAAGATGTGTCATTTAATGTGTTCTCATCCCTACAGTAAGCGAACTAACGCATTAATTACTGGTTAGAAGATGGGAAGATTTTAATGAATGTGTTAATAAATTTCATTACATGGGGAGATATTGAGGTCTTTATTGCATATCCATAATGATTTCAACACTAGTCTAGTAGCCACATCAGTCTTTATAAAGTGAGATATGTGCTGCTTTAATTTTCACATTGCTGCTCCTTTTCTTGATGTTTGAAGCTTTATATTTCTTCATTGAATCTGATAATTTTTGATTGAAAATGAGTAGAGACATGGAAGGAAGAATACATCAATGGCTGTTCATACTGGTTTCCTTGATGATTTGGCTGAGAACTGAGAGCTTCTTTGTTGATATTACTTATGTCCAGAGTGCTGTGGCAAAAGGGGGAGGTAAAGTAATTGCTAATTCTAAAATGTGGAGTTCTTGTTTTAGTTAGTATTAACATCATGTGCTTAAACTCTGTGTATTTGGGCAGTGTGTTTGGATGGGAGTCCTCCTGCATACCATTTTGATAAGGGTTTTGGAGCAGGAATCAACAATTGGTTGATTCATATTGAGGTAGTTAATCTTCTCCCATGATCTTGATATTTATTGTTCAATTTGCAAGATTTGTAGAAGGTACGAGGTTGTCACAATCTTGAGGCTTTATTCAAGAAGTATGAGACTAAGTTAGAGAGTGTTGACAGATATGATGAACTAATAAGCATGTAGCCTCGAGCTAGCTTTTTGAATGGATTACTAACTTTATATACCTCGAATAGTTCATGAGCTAGCTTTTTTGGTATGGAATAGGGTGGAGGGTGGTGCAACAACGCAACGACTTGCCTAGCCCGGAAAAGCACCCGGTTGGGTTCCTCCAAGCTAATGGTTAAACAGGTTGCTTTTTCTGGGATTTTCAGCAACAAGCCTCAGTTCAATCCTGGTACATGCAATCAAATCTTGATGTATTTGGATTTATTCTTGAGTGGTTATTGATGATCTCTTTAATGAATGATTCGATGTGATGCTGGCATTCTAGATTTCTATAACTGGAATAGGATCAAGGTTAGGTACTGTGATGGGGCATCGTTTACTGGAGATGTAGAAGCTGTGAATCCAGTAAGTTGTTATGCTCAACCATCCGTGTATCCGTGTCCCGTCTCATCGTACGATAGTAAACGAAAGATCTGATCTGTGTGTGCAATCTGGTCAGGCAACTGGGCTTTACTACAGAGGAGCAAGGGCGTTTGTTGCTATAATAGAGGACCTATTAGCAAAAGGAATGAGTCATGCTCAAAATGTATGTGCTTCTATTATTCCTAGTGATTGGAGTGAGAGTTTCTTGTTTGAGTAACACATGACAGCTCTTGACTTGGCATGCAGGCTGTTCTGTCTGGATGTTCAGCAGGTGGATTGACGTCGATTCTTCACTGCGATAAATTCAAAGCTCTCATCCCTGCAACTGCCAAAGTGAAATGCTTTGCGGATGCAGGCTTCTTCATCAACACGTAAGCCTCCATTGATGACCTTATAGCTTTATATGTCTGTTTCTAGCTTATCTAGTGCTGTTTATCTTCCTAACAGGAAGGATGTTTCTGGAGCTCAACATATCGAACAGTTCTACAACGATGTTGTTACAACACACGTAAGATGTTAGATTTATCTTCAAGCTTTTGAAGATCAGTTTTTTCTTGTTCTTGACTTTGGACAAACTGTGCTGCAGGGATCAGCAAAGAATTTGCCTCAATCATGCACGTCGAAGATGAAACCTGGCCTGGTTCGAGCTTTTCTTGTAATAAGATGATGTTTTACTTGCCAGCTATAACATATTTGATGTTTGAATTGCAGTGCTTTTTCCCCCAAAACATGGTGCAAGGAATTCAGACACCCATCTTCCTTGTTAATGCTGCCTATGATTCATGGCAGGTTAGCACATACTGTTACATAGTATGGTTCTTGATTAAGTAAAATGTATACTAAAGTACAAAACTAAAACAGATTAAGAGCAATGAGTTCTAGATTTTGATCTGTGTAAGAATTTTATGCTACCTTTTGACAAGAAAAGATTAGTTTCTTCGACTGAGTTTTTCGTCGTCTACCTTTTACCAGATCAAGAATATACTGGCACCGGGCGTTGCTGATCCACACGGTCTCTGGCACAACTGCAAGACCGATATAAACAAGTGCTCGACCAACCAGCTACAGGTCATGCAAGGTTAGATAATTCCTATATATAATCACTCCATATCCTACTTACATGATACCCTAATGCAAGGCTATGAGAAGTTACATTTTGTGTGATGATTATTCTGTGTACTTATCAGATTTCAGAACAGAGTTTCTGAGTGCACTGAGCGGAATCGAAAACTCTGCGACGAAAGGATATTTCATCAACTCTTGCTATGCTCATTGCCAAACAGAAACGCAGGAAACATGGCTTAGAAGTGACTCTCCTGTGATGAATGGCAAGGTTTGCTGTTATCTGCTTTTTTCTCTGTCATGCTCTTTTTTCCAGATCTGTACATTTTTCTGTTACTGAGTGTGTACGTCGGTTTCTGAAGACCATAGCGAAAGCAGTTGGAGACTGGTTCTACGATAGAAGCCCATTTCAAAAGATCGACTGTCCATACCCTTGCGACAAAACTTGTCACAACCGAGTTTTTGAGGGATGATACGGCTCATTTAGATACATTGTGCTGAGGAAGAACATATAACTAAAGTTATTGAAAGGATACATAAGTGAAGATGTGCAGAAAGAGTTCTCCTCTTTCCATTCATTAAGGAGATAGCAAATAAAGAAAATTGCATACCAAAGTGCATTGAAACTCTGTGATGTAATTCATTATCTGCCAAACTTTTTACCTCATAAGCTGTAAGGGTTTATAAGAACCCATAATCTTATACATTTAGTATTTATATGAAATACATGCAACAGTCTAATGTTTCATACAAGATGCGTTGTTCTAGTGCAGTATGGTTCAATAAAATCAATAGTTTCTTCGAACTAGCTGCCCTGTAAATTGATCGAGAGCCATCATTGCACGCGATGCTGAACCAATCGAACCATCATATCTGCAATGTGGATTTTATATAACCAACAAGTATAAATTACATAAAGAATCAAGAACTTAAAGACAATTGGAAAATGGTAGTTTCTATGGCCTTTTCTTAGATAAAATATCTAGTGCTCACAGTCCAACCACGAGGAACGCTGATGTCTGCATCACGATAGCGCCTTCACCAGAATGCTTTGAAGAGTTCAAGCTCCTTGCACAGAACCAATTCTCATAAATTGAGGTGACAAGATCTGTTAAAGTGGAATTAAGCAATGGCTTTAGAGTTCAGCATCAACGATTCAATGTAATAATATGTTTCGGTAAGTGCCAAAAATAGAATTTAGGATGTTCTCATTAATGTTTCCACTATAACCTGGAGGCAGAACTACAGTCCTTTCAGTTCTTAGGAGAAGATGCAAGATTAGATATTCAACAAAGATATTACCAACTTGGTGAGAGCTATTGTCTAAGTCAAGTTAAAAGACTAGAAGCTACAGAGTGATATTTGCTAATAAGATAACATAATATGCAAATGCAATAGTCACACATCTAATTGATAATCTTGCGAGTCCTTGCAATTGTAGTAGTATCAGTACTCACACTGGTTTGGCCCAATGAAGAAGCACTCTGTCTGAAGTTTGTTTCTCTTGACAAAACTGATAAACTGGCTAATTTCAATAGGATCTGCTTTTATGCCTTCTTGCTCTGCACTGCAAGAGAAAAGAAAATGTCATGCTACAAAACTCGAGCTCTTGGAAGCATGATTATTAAAAGCAAAGATATGTGCAACAGGTTATGACAAGAATTCCACAAAATAGCACCCAAGATTCGAGAGACAAATAAAGCAAAAGGTATGAATATCAGCAGCACAGCCATGACATTGGTCTTTCTATGGAAATTAAATTCAGGCAGTAGAGAACATCTCCACCCACTACTACAATATGAAATGAGCAGATCCTATTTGTTATTTGATCTATGTAAAACACTAGAATCAACAAGGTACAGCTACACGAAACAACAAAAAAGTTGCAAGTCCAGGAGCATTATCACCAAGCACTAACACATAATATGTTCCGTTTAAATTTGCAACCCCATAGCATTCCAAGTAGTCTTCTTCTCAATTCTTTTCATCCTCAACACCCTAGTTCAGATTTAGTACACTAACCACTCAACTAAACCAGAATTTTATAATATCAAAAGTTAAGTCCATCTCTGACTAAGTTTGCATATTCAACAAAACTGAAACTTCAAAAAATCAAAGAATAATATCATATAGAAACTAACGTGATGGTCAATCAGATTAAATCCATGGATCAATTCATTCCAGCAAAGCTTCTAAACAAGCTAAAGTTCATAACCACTAATTTACTTTCAGAACAGAAATGAAAGAAACATCTTATCTTTATCTCATTTCAGTGCCTTCCACACGCCAAACAATGCTATCAAATACGTATTACCAGACTCCATTGTAAAACCAAAACAAGATCGTGGAAAAACTGCTTACATGGTGGATACTATGCGAGAAGGTCCAGTGGGATCATAGTTGATCAATAAAGCTGCCTTCAGAGCTTGATCTGAAATATTCAACAACCCTTCAATATCATCAGTCCATTACTATTAGTTAGCGAACAACAGCAAGTGCAGAATCACCTGAAGAACCAATGTTGTTTGTTGCCCATTTCTCCCAAAGCCTTCCGACGACGCCCCAGTCCATTTGTGATTCTTGAGCGACTAAAAGCCAACAAAAGGTCGTCGCTTTTCAATCTCCTTGCAAATGAAAATCTACAAGAAGAGCTTCAGTATATGGAAGGAAAATAAAGGGCAGAACCAGTTGGTCATTCCATCAAACAATTGGCGTGCAAGCACAAATTATACCGCATTCCTTCCTCATGACCCCTACCTTAATTAATTCCCCCAAATTGTTGGTTTTAGTCGGAACTGAACTGAACTGAACCGAACTGATGGCAAATGTGTTGAAAATTGAAGAATTGTAAGATTTCAGGACATACATACATCAATGTGCTTTCACACGATCGATCAAATGCAATATACAAACGTGTTTTAGTTTTTATGGCACAAATTTTAATTAAATTTTGGTGAATATATTTTTTAATGGAAAAATACACTTACAAATTTGAATATTTATGATGTAGAGAACTACAATAAAACATTACAGAATAGTTAGTGATAAAATAATTAATAATATTATTAAAAAAACTATAAAACACAATATGCTCATTCACTTTAATACCTTAATTAATTACATAAGTAAGTAGTTGGCGCTTAACAGTTGAAAGTCATGCATGGTGTCTAAAAGCCAAATTAAGGAATTTCTTGATTTATAGCCCATAACAAACCACACAAAAACACATATATGTGTGTGTTTTTGGATAGATTGAGGTTGAATTTATGTCGCATTAATTTATATAAATATTACATACTATTTTCTGTTATGTTCCAGAATTTAGAGCACGTTAGCTATTGATCACTATCCAGATTCTGTGTACAAAATATAGCAAACCGTAATAAATGATTGTGATAATAGGTAAAAATACCCAATTTTAAAATGTTATATGTTAAAACTAACCAAAAGCTAGAAGCACATGTAAGAATTACCCACTTTTTAAAAAAACAAGAAAGATGCCTCTCACAATGTCTTGATTTTAACAATTACAGGTAGAATTCGACAACCGGTTGAAGAAGAGCACAAACCGTCAGTTGTCTGACCAGCGGTTGTTGCTTAATTTACACCCCTAGCCACCGGTTGTCATTGTTTTAGGGTTTACAACATGTTTCTAATTTAAAAACGTTACAACCGCCGACACAAGAGCAACCACCGACGGTCCTCTGACCACCGGTTGTTCTCGTTTTTGCCCTTCAACCGGCGGTTGTCATTGATTTAGGGTTTATAGAATGTTTCCAAGCCAATTCAATGACAACCGGTGGTGGAGCTCTTCGCGGTGGTGGAGCAGCAGCGGTGGTGGCGACGGTGGTGATGACAGTGGTGGCGGATTCTCGACGACCTTACGTGAGGGCGGGCTCTAATGGCTTTTTGATCTTCTTGTCATCCACATTGGAGCTGAGACGCTCGAACTCGTCGAGAATCTTCAAGAAATTCTCCAGCCTCTTGTCCTCCTCCATCACCGCCGCGGCGCAAGGAGGAGGTTCAGGCTTTGTTGTAACCTTGTTATTTTCTCCCAAAGATTCAAGTTTTCCGATGAAGGGTTCTTTCTTGTCGGGTTTAACTGGGGTTTGGATCAAGATCTCAGATGGGTTTTCACCTCTCAGCGGCGCCATTGATGGAGGGCCGAAGAAGAAGGAATCTTAGCTTGCAACGGTTGGAGGTGAAGGAGGTGCAGCTCCTGGGCTTGGCCACCGGTTGGAGGTGAAGCTTACAATTCAATTGTTGGAGGTGAAGCTTGGCCACCGGTTGTAGCTTGCAACGGTTGGGTTGAGTATTGGGGGTGGGAGAGAGATAGTGGGTATTTTTTACATGTGTATTAAGCTTTTGGCTATTTTTAACATCTAAATTTTAGAAATTGGGTAGTATTAATTTTTACCCTAAATGATTAATATGCAAGTGTTTTTAAAATATAGCAAACCGTAATGATGTGCTTTGATTTTGTACGAGGAAATATAGGAAGTGGGCTTTATGTCTCGTTTATTATTATTTTTAATTGTAATATATATGTATTGATGTATGAAGTTTGAGTCTCACTTTATAAATTATCACTTTATAAATTATTATTTTTAATTGAATTATTTGTATTGAGAAAGGTAATTTAATTCATTTACTATAAATAAAAAAAATCCAAATATATAAATATTGATGAACAGACCAAATTGATAAAATCTATGCATATCTCGATTAAGTCCACAATATTTAATTGAGTAACTATATATGTATAAAATTACATTACCAAAATTCATTGTCATTAATTATATACTTCATCTATCTCATTATTTATAGCAAAAATTTTTTAATAAAATACTCACAATTTTGATTAAACATGATCATAAATAATAGTCCCTCCATCCCATTTCATTAGTCTCATTTGATTATTTTAATACATTCAGTTGAATATAAAGTGAGACTAATGAAGTGGGACGGAGTAGTAGTAGTACGGATGGAGTATATATATAATAAGGAAAAGAATGAGTATAAAATTAATAGACCCAACACATAGTACTTAATCAATTATTAATCATCTCTTAGTGCAAGATAAAATATCAATTTTAAGGATATTTTGAACTTCCTTTTTGGTCTTAAGAAATGATATTGTTATATCATCATATCAAATAGGATAGTAGCTCCAAATTTTTTAATACATATTTTCATTTAATCAAAATAATGAAAAATATTTAAATTAAATTCACAATTAAATAGATTGAGGATCAAAATTGATATTGATTAAATTTCATTTAACTATTTCATATTATTTTATGAATATGTATAAAGACTTCAAATGATCAAAGTTCATACATTTCGCTTGATGTGCTAACAAGGAAGATCTCCACGCCACGCAATCTCTCGAGCAGACTCCTACAAAATAAGTTCGGAGAAATGGTTAAAGTTCTCTGAAAAGAGATTCAAACGCTCAAATCATCACGTAGTAGACCGAGAATTATATATGTAAGACCACGAGATTTCTTTTATAGTTAGAATGATTTCCGATGTCTTTTATAATGAAATAAGAGACTCGCCAAACGCAAAGACATAGTCAAGAACATCGCAGAGCATAAATTATTTCATATCAATATGATAGGAGGCAATTTTTGATCTACAACAAGAATCTTTATGTTAATTAATTTGCCTTGTTGTAAAGTGAAGATGGAGGTGATATCAGTATTTGATATTTGGCAAGATATTAAACAATAATTTAGTTACCCTACAATCCTAGTGGGATAAATTGACACTAAAAGGTAATATAAAACAATGGGAGGAAACGAAAATGCTCACCCGCCCGCGATGGGCATTTCTTAATGCGCCCGCGGTTGATGTGGCATGCCACGTAGATAAATATTAAAACTTAAATATTTTTTATTAATCATCACTTTCCGACTAGGGTTTATTGGTTAGGGTATAGTTTAATATTATTTAATAAATAATAATAATAAAAATAAAATTAATAAAAAAACGAAAAATATAGTGACTCGTATGATGATGTGGCAATGATGTGGCATTGCCACATCAACCGCGGGCGCATTAAGATGTGCCCACCGCGGGCGGTGGAGCGCTACTCTGGGAGGAAAAGGAAAAGGGTGAGATATCAAATATCAATAAATTAGTTATAAAATGCAAGTTGCAAGAAATTAATGGGTGTATTGGTTGTGGATTCTTTAGGATGTTTTTGGATTTTAAAAAGTCTTGGATTTAGAAAATCCACAGAGTCTGTGTAGAGTTTCACAGACTTTTTTATTGATTTTTATGGATTTCCATAGATTTTATTGGATTGTAAAATACATTTTTTACATAGACTTTTATAGAATACGGGGCTATGAATGATAATGGGTCGGGTTAGACCGAACTTCCCTATGCCCAGTCCCGACATGCAGTTTTGTTGATGGGCTCAAGCCCAGCCCATGGCCCAACCGAACTTGTAATGTATAGTTCAGGCCCATGTGGATTGAGCGGACATCCATATTTTATTTTTAACATATTTAAAAATATATAATTAATTTATTTTAAAATATATTTATATATTTTAATATTCATTAATATGTCTATTAATTTATATTTATTATACATTAATAACAATGATGATATTTATATTATTTTGCTCATACATTTTATTTAATATGTCTATTAATTTATTTTTATTACACATTAAAAATAATAATTATATTTATATTATTTTAAATTTATGTTTTAATATAAGATATTTAAATATTTGGGTGTCGGACTTAGGTATGTCGGGCCTAAACATTAGTCCAAACCCGACCATAACGTCATCGGGTCGGGCTTGGACATATTTGAGTCGGACCGTGTATAATTATCATTCCTAGTAAGGACTCGAAATAGGAGGAAGAGGGTCGGATTTAGGGATGACAATGTGTCGGGCTGGGCTGGACTTCCCTATGCCCAGATCCGACTCACGGTTATATGTATAGGCCCTTGGCCCAGTTGGGCCTGAAAATTAGGCCCAAGCCCATAACCATATGAATCAGGTGGACTCGGGCCAGACCCGTAATTTTTTTAATTAATTTTTTAAGATATTTTTTTATTTTTAATACATAAAAATATATAATTATTTTTTAATTGCATTTTATATATTTTAACATTTATTATACTTTTAAATGTAAATACGTATTAAATCCAAATTTATTTAGTTGTATATGTTATTTAATATATATATATATTAATTTATATTTATTATATATTAATTAAAATAATAATATTTATACTATATTTAATTTATAATTTATATATTAATTATATTAATGTCGGGTCAGGCTTGTGTCGGGCGGGGCTAAATTGTCATCCCTAGTCGAGGGTTCGTAAAATTCTTTGAGAGAATTCGTTGAAATCTCTGGTTATTAGAAGAGATTTTGTATAGTATAATTCATATATATTTTTGAAAGGAAATCCATGAAAATTCATAGACTATTAAAGTCCATAGACTATTGAATACCTAAATTAAAAGACTTTTTAAAATCTGTATTGAATACCTCAAGATTATGAAGGACTTTTTAAAATCTGAATTGAATACCCAAATTTTAAAAGTCTATAAAAATCCTACAAAATCCACGATCAATACACCCCTAAATCAACAAGATCCCTTTATTGTTTAATTAGTGTTGATTAATCCCACATGTCATAGTTAATGTTCAGGTATACATTAGTATACTGTTTTCTTACATGGGATTGGGCAGTTATAGAAAGGGAATACTTTGACGGTTTTCATTTTGCTACAAACCCTAAAAAAAACCCTAGTTTTCATAGGATTCAATATTCATGGGTAGGATTTCCTAGAACGAAAAAGTTCGTCGATGTTGACTGAAATTGTATTCTAAAATGGAACCTTAATTTATTTATTAAATGTTCGACAGCAGACAAAAGTGCTTCAAAGCAAGCTGGAATATCAAAGCCTTTTTACTCTGTAGTTTAGTTAATTAAGATACTCTTAGCTTTTTCCACATGTAATGATGTGTAGTTTACTTAATTAGTTTAAATTTTGAGCAGTGAAAGACAATATCTACATGCATGTTGTTGCTGTAATAATAATTTATGCATTCAGCTTTACACCTTTCGGCTTACCATTTGATGAAAAGTGGGGGAGAGAAGGGTAATGGACAGGCTTGTCAAATAATATAAAACAAGAACAGCAGTAATTAATTAAGATGACATAGAAAAAACTGAGTGGAAGAGGCATTTTCATTAAATAAAATAAATTTTTGTTTTCTTACATTGCAATAAATCAATCTTCTTAATACAGCTGAGAAGTTCTGTCCTTCTCAAGCAACCAGACAATTTTTTTTAAAACAGCAGCTTTTATTATTTTAGTCCTAAAGTAGATTGCTCATTTGTGGTGTCTAATCATAATGTTCTTAGCAAAATCTAATATATATATATATATGTAATCGTTTCTTTCCCACTAAAAATAGCAGCATATTTAAAGTGATTATTATTTTTTTTTTTTAAATTATTTTTAAAATACTTTATTTTCTAAAACATAATAATTATTTTCTTAGTGTCCGTATGGAATTTCTTATCGCTGCTTTTAACGGGACGAAGGGGACGAAGGGAGTAGTAATATTATACATAGTGTGGTAAGAAATGAGTGGCTGTGGAAAAACCGGTTATTTAAATGAGTGAGTTAGGAGCATGTTAATCCTTTCCTAGTTTGGTAATATTCGCATGCTCACTTCCTTTATTACATTAATTTTGCCAAAAACGGCACATTTTCAGTTACCTCTCATTGATCAACATGTTAATACGTGGGACCCTCGATCTCCATCTCCCCAATATATTCATGTCTTCCTCTTCCATGCCACACCCTCAAATCACTCTTTCCCATCTCTCTCTTACTCAGTTCACACCCAAAACCCTAGCTAGTTTGAGTCTCATGGCCATGCATACCAAACACTGTGTTCTTGTTCTTTGTACCTTTCTCTTGCTTCTGGATTACCACTTCGGACTCGTGTCCGCGGCTAGAGTGCCTAAGATTCGACCGCCTGCACCATCACGAGCTTTAATCAAGTCGAACCCTCCGCCACCCGCACGAGCTTTAGTCAAGTTGATCGCTCCACCGCCTGCACGGGCTCTAGTCAAGTTAAACCCAGTACGAGGTTTGACCAAGTCAAAGCCTCGAGTACTGGTATCACGAGCTTTAATCAAGTCGAGCCCGAAAACGATCAGCACCCGTATACCGAGGTATAAAAAGATACAAACAGATGCTTACAGACCAACCTCACCAGGAAATAGCCCTGGCATGGGACATGATACACCTCCTAGAGGCTAGCACAATCAAAACCTTAGCTGCCCCAAACTAAAAAAAGAAGAGAAATGTTTTGTTTTTTTTTAATTAATGATTGCTGACGTGTGGTGAGTTCTAAGATTGTTTTGTGCCTTGTGATCAGTGAAGAAATAAAGCCCATGCCATCCTTTTTTATTGTAGAAAAGAAATTGGGATATGAATTAGAGATATATATATGTAGATGAGTTCCATGCATGCATGCAACAATTTCCCTTAATCTCTGTTATTTTGGGAACTTTATATATTTTGTAGTTATATATGGTTGTGTAATTTGTTGCAGAAAAGGAAGAATTGTATCTATATATATATATCCAATTAATGATTCTGGAGAGATTTTGTTTTATTAATTCTCCACTGACTTTGGGTTGTTTGGTTTGACTTCAAAGAGTTGAATATAAATGTCACACTTTGGTTTTTGTTTTTCTGCTGTTACAAATTAAAGAGTGCGAGTATGTAAGTAGCTACCTATTCCGATCCAATATTAATATTATCATTGTATGACATATCTATATTGCGTGAGTTAAATATACAATTAATAGAGGAATACGAATACTTCTAATTACTAGATACTATATATATATATATGTTGGTACTAAGTATTCTTTCACTAAATATATGTTATTCCTTTAAATTTATGCCTAAACTCACTTATATGTGTCTGATACTTATGAAAATAATTCAATTTTTTAAATACTTATTTTATATTATAAAATAAAAATTTAATCACTTATAACTATATATATATATGTTTTAGGATAAAAAAATTTCTGATTTAGTTGGATATAAATTAAATTATTTAACTCTAAAGTAGTTAGTAACTCTTGTAGGCGTAGCACTAAGGAATTAAAGAATAATTAATAGGTGAGAAGGATAATTAATTATATTATTCAATTTAACTATATATAGAATATTAGAGCTCTTAATCTGATTCATCACCAACTATATAGAATTGTCTTTTACTAATATTTATATATAGCCGATTAATTAGTTTCATGATTCTAAGGACTGCCTTTATTATTTTTTTAATATATAAGGATAACCACTTTTTTAATTTGTGTATAAACACAATGAAGAGGAATATTCCATGAAAAAAGGATAATTAATTAAATATGTATGAGGGGAATTAGAATAGCTTCATGGTCAAGGATCCCATAATGACATAATGACACACTACGTAACGTACTATTAATCTGTTTTAATCACTAACAAAGTACAGTTAAGGGTTAATTCTCTCAAAATTCAAAAAAATTCATTGAATTTGGTTTTTTCTCGTAACATTTACTTCAATCAATAAATACATAAACTTAAGATTTTTTTTTTATTTTTCCCATAACTTTTCAATTTGATCAATATATACATGAACTTATGATTTTTTCTTATTTTTCTCATAACGATCTTTTTCGATCAAGTTTAAGTTGATTCAGAATATAACATTATTGTTTTTGTCTTATATTAACATGTACATAAAAATAAAGCTTTATATTGTACATCAATTTAAACTTGATTGAAGAAGGTGGTGATGAAAAAAATAAGAAAAAAATTGTAAACTCATATATTTATTTGTCAAATTGAAAAGTCATGAGAAAAAAAAAATATCTTAAATTTATGTAGACTAAATTAAAAATTTATGAGAAAAAACCAACCTTGATGAAAGTTTTTGAATTTTAAGGCAATTAACCATTAATTATATATCTCTTTAGATTTTCTTTTTCTTGAGAGGGTCCCACATTAATTTTATAAGTACATCACAATTTACAATTAGTAATTAATTGGGTGCCACTTGCAAGGAACATTAATTGTAATGAGTATTTAACTTTATATCGCCTTGTCCTAATTCTGTAAATGATTCAGCACTTTATCTTTATTACAAAACTCTCATGTAAGTGTAAGCTATGTCTAATAAGGATTATAATAGATAATTAAAAAGACAGACAAGTCTAAATCAACAAAACCAGTTCAACGCGTGCATGTGTTAACCTAGCGGTAGTCAGGTTAATGCTCAAGACAATAGGTCTCGGGTTCGAGTTTTACATGACGCGGCTGTGTAAAAATATTAGCGCATTAAACATCTGATATAGGGCGAGCTTTAATCCTACCGACCAAGAAGAAGCACATTTCATATCCAACACCTTCCCTTAAGCTTTATGAATGTCGCAGCAAAGATACTGATTAACCAATGAAGATACAAATAGAAGATATACGTGCATCTTCATCTACAATTAAGAAAATAGAAGGAAAAATGTCTTACAGCTCAGGATCAGGTCCTAATCTTGCATTTGATTAAAGCATCGACCAGAGATGGTGCAGACAAAGGCTTCCATTCGAGGACCCATAACAACGTCTTTACATTTATCATGACAAACTACACAAAGAGGAGGAATAATCAACAGTCTATATTGTCCTTGTCAAATATTGAGACTAAACAGAAGGTTTGCACCAAAAGAGAGACCCATGCTTACCATGAACGTTTCCAGTATTCTCACACACAAATGCATCTCCAATTTTAGGGTAAGTGCAACTTTCTCCAGAGCAATCATGATCCAATACCACTGTTTCGCTGAGGCCTCTGCTAATCTTCCATGTGGACACTTGATCAGCGAGTGTCTTGTCAAGAATGAGTAGGTCATCATTCACCTGAACATCAAATATACTTCTCATGCGAAGACAAATGGATGGTAGTTCAAGCTATACCCTTTCCCATGATTGTTCAACAATTATATTGGTAATAAAAAGCAAACACCATAGTAAATATATGTACATGTGCGTATATAATGAGATTTTGAGAGTGAAGAAAGGTTCAATCAATTGAATTTAGTTTTCTGACTAAATTAGAAGCTTTCTGGCAACATTGTGGGCACATGAGCAATTGAGTACATGTCTGAGTATGAAATCACACTACACTGGATACTCAATTCTTTGATTCTCTAACCTGTGAAGGATTAGGTTAGCTGTTTCTCTTGGCCACCTGCATTTGGATGTAATATTCTTTGAATTCGGTAGGACACTTCCCCATAAGATTTCTCATTTCATCTTCATCACGCTATCAAAAAAATGTAGATTAGTCTTAGTTCCAATTTTAAACTGCAATTGTCAGTGTAAAGCAACAAATGAGAATTATGACACAACTATTGGGTCAATATTAAGCTGGATTGGATGTCAAGAGGATTTAAAGGACAAAAGTAAGACACGACACGCACATAGAGACTTGAAAATATGCTAAATCAATGAGAAGAGCGTGCCTTAGCTATCCATTATTTATGGTTATACTAAAGACATGGAAAACATAATTTCCAGGTAATCACTTGTGCAGAAATGACAAGAAATGAAGTTGAAATCACCTTGATGTAAAGCTTTTTCCAAGCACAATCCCGTGGCTTTTCTGGAGGCAGGGAGCCCCACCGCATACAATATCTACAAGAAAGCACTAACTGTAATCTTTATTTGATACAAAGGGTACATATTTTACAACTGAGCAGATGATGTCAAACAGATCACTAATAGATTACAGAGAATTCCTCTGGAGCAGTCATTGCGTTACAATGGAAAATAACAAAAGGATACGCTCAGTCCTGTGACATGCCAGCAACATGTCCTTTCCTTTATTAATTTTTTTAACTATTCAAGGGTGTGAAGGAAATAATACTAACAATCGACGCCACAATGACTCATCTGAAGCAGCAAAATTCATGAACCTGCAAACCAATGAGCAAGAAACAAGATCCTGCAGTTCAATTATAAGAAATTATAGCTCCATCAGTAACTACAAATTCACCAAACTAAAATGAAAAAATGCTGAATAATCTTGAAACCTCGGAAGAGAGAAATTTTAGGATGTTATACATCACTTCGGGAGGGATGTCACTGAACATCCCTGTCTCTGGGGTAGGTTTGCTTTCCATGCCATGCTTCCCACCATTGATATTGTCAGCTATTATGACCTCACTTCGTTTTGGAGGTGAGCATTCGGTTTCAACTTCAGATTCCAGCTGAAGAGATGACAGTGGTGATGACGATGATCTCAGCACCTTCGAAAGAACCTCCTCACTAATCTCATCCTCATCCTCTTCGGTTGCGAGAATGTGCATTCGGGTCGGGTATGTTTCAGGGTGATAACGGGTCGGGCTGAACCGTATAACTTATATTGCGATTTCTATTTATGACAATGCGACTTTCCCTATGGTCATTGAGGACCGACAGCGAGTTTTTTAACTTTTATTACAGTATTTTCTTCTTAGATATACTATTTATTAATTAGGAGTAAATACTCTCTCCGTGCTTGTGCTTTTGGGCACGGATATTAAAAAAGTGATTTGTTGTGTGTAAAGTGGTGGAGCACAATCAAGTAGACTAATATTTAACTAGAGTCAGTAAACCTTAATAAGAATAATATATTAAATTGATAGAAAATATTTAGTAAACCATAATTTATTGGATGTTACTTCACCAACATTCCAAAGCGAAATGACTCACCTACTTGTGTATGATAAAAGAAATCAATTAATGAAATAATACAGAAATACAGAATAAGAATAACTAAGGGTAAGTGAAATGGCTTGCCTTTATTGTGTCCAGCAATAATGTTGAAAATGAGTTTCATTTTAATGAAATTTGGCAAACCATAAATTAGGGAATTACAATGAAAAAGAAAATAAGAAAGAAAAGAGGCATAACAGAACTATTTCAGTATTTATTTAGGGCAAAAGCAAGCCAAGAAGATACTAAAACACTGCAATCTCCTCTGATTCTTGTTTTCAGGGTCAATTAAGCAGGATTTCTTGCTCAAGTGAGATCAAAATAGAAGCATCTCTTTAATTTATAGGTAACATCATTTGCTGCCAAAAACTTCATCAGCAATAGGGAAATGAGGCAATATATCCACAGGAACCTGCAGAAATCACCCAATCACAAATTAATATCCCATCCAATTCATAAACAGTATTAGTCAACACTACAAATTGGTTTCTTGAATTGGTATATTGCACGACGAAGGCATCAGTGTTTCCTCTGAATCCTAATGCCAATATCATAAAATTTCATGATGTGAAAATGGGTATATGTGGCACTGTTCATGTAGTATGGTTTTAGCAGAAGGAATGGAGTGCATGCATGATAAAGATAAGTTTGTATGGCACTAAAACTAATGAATAGTTTAATTGATGGAATATAGCAGGTTACAAACTAACTCACATGCTTGTTAGGCCTAGATACATGTTCATGAATATATTAAGGATATAAGCAAAATATTTACCTCAATCATCGTGAGCTTTTCAAGTGCAGATTTCAGTGGTTGTGTCATTACAGAATACTTAGAAATAAGTGTCTCTGCAGCGCCTTTGTCGCCTCTTCCCTGTATTGTGAGGATCTCTCTACTTAAGCTCTGGACTGCATCTTCGACCTTAAGTGGGAGAAGGACTCAAATCAGTTTACTAGAAAGGATCTAAGGAAAAGTAAAGACTTAAGCTTATAATACCTTATCAAAGTCAACAGAAAATGTTCCATCAGGCTGCAAAAGGAAGGCCCCCTTCTCAAACAGATAATTAAACTGCAAAGCTTGTCCTTTCCTAATTTTTTTTTTTGACGAAAACACAGATGTCAAAATTTGGGTGTCGAAACAGTGGTGTAATCTGTAGTATTAAATGAGTACAATTACCCGTGAGCTTCCTCTAGGCCAAAACGTATAGAGCGGAAGCAACCAGCAAGGAAAGAAACGTACATGGACTTGATCAAGGTATTTGGTAGCAAGTTCTGCAACAACAAGAGAGAGTAGTACCCTTGAAGAGCTTTGATAGGACTTGAAATATGATATGTATCAGGCTACTATTAAACAAGTGGTGGCATTCAGAAAGATTTGGAAAGTAACCTTGCAACCTGAGAAGCGAATTGACTGCTTAATAAGACGTTAAACATGACACTACATCGCCTGCTACAACTATTTGAACTAGATTATAAGGAACTTAATGGTTTCCATGAAAAGACAGATTTTGAAAACAAAATGGATTAGTTTTCGTGATTATATTTACTCAATTAGTGTGAGATCAATTTGAAGGAATCACTTTGCCAGCACTAAAATCCAGTTCAGTCCAAAGAGAGTTAAAGTTGCTAGTCAATGGCAACAGTACGAAAATGAGGTTACTCTATCCTGAATGTTCTAGAAATTAAAATAATTAAACTCTTCAGCACCTATATTATTGACATCTGAAGCAGTTCAAATGAGTTCCTTTCCTGGCATAGTACATCAATGGCATTATCACAAGATCAAATGCTGAGCCAAAACCTCAAGCTCATGACCCATTTGAATTACCATGATCAGAGGAAGAGAAGAAAATAAAATAAAAAATTAAAATATTTAGTACCTTGTTAACAAGAAACCTTAGGGCCCAAAGACCAACAATGTCGGCTTTAGCTTCTTCCAAAGCTGAGTGAACTTCTTGCAATTCCTGTGACATAAACAAAATCTTCAACTGTTCGCCAGAAAAGTTATCTTAAAGAAGAAAAATCTACAAGTAAAATCAGTGAAAGTCAAATATCATCCTTTCCCTTTGAACTGTTTTTAATCTAGCTAAGTCTACCTAAATAGTATTCCATCCATGACAAAATATGCATCATGGATAGGGGCACAGGTTCTAATTTGAGAAGGAGTCCTACCTTATGTGAGAGGGGGTAGTGTATATAAATGAAAAGTGCATGTTTTGGTAGGCGGATGAAAATGGAAAGAAGTGCATGGATTTCATGGACAGACGAAAATGGAAATAAGTGCACGGTTTTCGTGGACCAAGGGAGTATATACGAGATGAACTTGACCAGTAATTACTGAGACTGTAAAGTGGAAACGATTACATGAACATATGTCTGATAATCAATGACAAATAGAAAGAGAATAAAATGGCAATAAGCCCACGTTGAAGTCAAAGTGGAATATATAGTCAAGTTGTTGTAAAAAGAACATAATTTTACTGGATATGAAAATTTTACAAGCATTATACCTAGAAGATTCAGCAATTGAAGAAAAATGATTCTATATGAACATCGTGAATAAACAAATAAGATAATTAGAAATTTATAAAATCATGATTATGATATCCATGAAAAGAAAATATTCCAGATGATTAAATAACAGAGACAGATGTTACATTTTCAAGAACAAAACAAAGCACATTGAAAGCTATGACATTACCAGTCTTACAGTAGACTTTTGTCCATTCGGAAGAGTGATTGTATGAGGTCCAATGCCATGGCAGCACTCGTGACAAAGAGTGTGAGTGAAGAAAGAGTCCAAATCCACATATTTACGTTGTTCCTCTATAATGCATACATGGGATATAGGCAGAAGAATAAGTTTGAACCTGGTCAAGAAACAACATGGATATAATAAGAACTCAAAAACTATTGCTTTTATATATGTATAATTTTATAGGAAGTGCTCATGGAAATGTACTTTGCTTCTGAAACATTCTTGAGCATGACCATAGAGGATCCTCTGTCATTTACTATTTGTTCATCATTTGGAAGATTAAATGCGACAGTTTGTGGACCCTTCACATCCTGCAAAAAAAGATGTAGAGCCAATATTTGGTACCATCTTGGAGTATAATAGTATATAAAATTTATCTTCTCAAGAAATAAAGTAATAAGATAATTTCTAATACTTCCCACTTATAGCAGTCATGTGCAAGAAGGACTACATGCTTTGAACTAGAAAGTCACATACAGATAACAAAATAAACCCTTACTAAAACAAGACCATCATCATACATTTCTTTCATATTAAACACATCAAAAGCATACATATATCATTGCCCCTTGACCCACATATTTGCTTGAAGTTCTTTATCAACAAATACTTACCCCAGCATTATAAATAAGCCGCACGACTCGAATTGGGGCTGCAGTCACATCTTCTGACTTATAAATATCATCCACTGGAAGGTTTCTCTCCAAAACCTAGAAGAGCAATACTTTGACAAGAATGATCGAACAAAATCATAAACATCAAAGATAACTTAGAAGGGTACCTGTAAATGGTCACCAAATAGTTTAACTTTATCTGTGGCCTCATCATCCCTGACTCCAATGAATGCCTCAAAAGTAGCCTAAGGTTGAAATTATGAAGGACTTTACCACATTAATGACAAAATATAAAAAAGACAGTTTTGGTAACAAGTGATTTTCTGTAACCATGTGCTATTTGCATAGGAAAAGTTCTATAATCATCAAAAAAATTAATTACAAGTAACAATTTTTAAAAGTGGACATTTGGAACCGACAATTTTTAAGCAACTGTTTTGCTATTAATCCCTAGATGTTTTCGCTGCAAGCAAAAGTCCAAAGACTAATTTCGTACAACATAAAGCAAAGGCCGATCTAAATACCTTGTATCCAAAGAGTGTGTCTTCATATGTCTCATATGGGCCAATAGTAATATCCAGCTTTGAATCCTATAAAGATAAAAACAAAACAATCTTATCCTTCCATGCAGAAAAAAGTATATTCTACATTGCTAAGGTAACAGCAATAATAAACAAATACTCCCTCCGTCCCGGTAATAATGATCCATTTTCCATTTTGGGACGTCCCACTAATAATGACTCAATTTCCTTATTGGGTAAAGTTTAACACATGGGTTGTTTATTGATTATTGTGCAATAGGCAAAAGTTAAACATCTATTGGTAGTCGTGTAAAAAGTAAATGAGTCATTATTAATGGGACGGAGGGAGTAGTTCACAACTACCATAGCTTGTTCCATCTATGCTATTTCTCAGATTGGTTGACAGCAACATGTACTTCCTAAGATTGGTGGGTAAGGTGAAAATCTTTTAAAGTAGTCAAAGAGGTATTAAGGTAAGCTACACACTGAAAATTAAAGCTATAAATAAATATATCCTAGTGGTACAACTGTAGCAACAACACCAATGAAATTCTAGATCCCATACACTGAACCCATGATGCTCCAGCCTTCGGTAAGGTGAATGTATATATATGCACAATGGAGGCTACACCTAATTCCTTATACACCAATTTATCTGAAGTATTGCTTAAGCAGCCATCATTGTCTGTGCTAACGAATATAACTCAATTGAGACTTTTATGGTCAAGTCACAAACAGAGCTTTATATGTTCTGGTTAACTTTTGGTAGCTACATAAGCAATAGAGGCCCAAGTTCCATGGAGAGTTATAATTCAAATAGTGCTCTCTGGTTAGAAAGAAATAGGAAAAGTTATAATACTGTACAAAGAAACTATATATGTAACATAAGAAATTCATTGGAAGACAGAAGCACAGCCTACAATGTCTTAATGGTCAAAAGAAAACTACGAAGTCAATTTAAATTCAGAGTTGTGAAACATCATTACTGTGTTAACTAACCAATTCCATCCATGCGATATCTGAATCATAGTACTCATTTGATAGGAAGGCTTCAGCCTTGCTGTGCAATAGCTTCTTCAGACTGCACCAGTAACAATTAGTTATTGTAAACCATTAACATGCTGCTTTTAGAGACTTGAATTTAAGGAACAAGCAAAATTTCACCTGGAACAGCTGGTCAAGTCCCCAGCTTTATGCAATAGATCAGAAGCCTTGGTAAGTAAAGCATTATACTCTTGAGAGTAAGGCACAATATACAAATCATGAGCATCACAAGTGCTGGCCGAGGTGGCTGCTGAAAGTGACTCATCCAAAATTCTCTCACTTTCCCTTTTGATCACACTGAAAAACCCTATAGCTTCTTTTTGTTTATCTTCTCGGAGACTCTTTTTCCACAATTCAAATTCCTATAATAAGCAATTCAAATTACCATGCATGCACCCAAAAAATGGCAATTGTAGTTTTTACGCTGATAAAAGACTGCAATATATACCATTTTGTCCATATCTGGAGGGTAGAAGTTTGCACCAGGTGGTTTAACAACTGGAAATGCAGCCCTATATTCAACTCCCTTCCACCCAGCCACTGGCTTTGTAGCTTCAGGAAGCAGCTTCACTGCTGAGTCTGCAGTTGTCAAAAATGCCTCATTTTCATCGAGAGACGACCTTCCAAGCAAAATAGATAAAATGAAACTCAGAGGAGCTAAATATCATAACAAATCATACAATTCAATCAAATATTTAGTCATAACTGATATGATTCAGAATCTCTCCCACGATTTCAGGTTTTAAAAGTCCATCTAATGAGAAGTTTATAGATATCGCTGAAATCAAATTAGTTGAAAAATCAATTCTTTACAATGTGTAACAAGCAGATAGTAGAATCCCGCTAAGAAACCATATTCAAACACATACATGAGATGTGATGATACCCGTGTCAAAAAAATTAATCCCCAGCTCCTAGTTATTTTACATTAAATTGATATGATGAACGGATAAAAGTACAGCATGAAAAGTCCATGTTCAAAGCAAAGTCTGGAAGTTAGAAAAATTATGAATCTTCAATTAAATTGATCAGAAAGCTTCCAAGGCACAATCAATAAACAAATACATGGGTAGACAAAATCCGAGAGCAAATAAAGCTTAGTTTCATAATAAACAATTATACCATGGGCTCTTGTTAACAGTAAAATACATCCATTTTAACTTGTTCAGCTGAGATTCATCAGCATGCAGCTCCAGCCACTCTCTCAAAGATGGATTGCTGAAGCAGACCTGTTCTTGTGAAGAAGTGAAAACACGAGAACACGAAAGAAACCAGTGTTGTTACTAATGAAGCTGCAGGAATTGACAAATGATTGCAAGAAAAGTGTGTTTCTGTTATGAGCTAAACAAAAATGGTTGTAGTAAACGACTGAAAGTACAGATTCTCTGAAGTTGGTGTAGGAAGCATCAAATAAGGTTCAAATCAGAAAGAAAATCCCGTCACACAACATAAGTTCAACCTAAAAAAAATACAAATAAATAATCCTTTTTATAACTAATCTTCCTGATTCATCATTATAATTTAATCAACTAGAAGAAAATGAGTTTCTGGGCAGGGGTACAACCTGAATGAAGAAAATGTGGTCCATTATATTTGCAGCTTTTACAAGTAATGCCAGAACTTCCTTGTCTTCACTGCTTAGCCCTGTTAACTAAGCACAAGATGGAAAGGTTAAATTACAGCAGGGATATTTTATTTAATGGAAATCACAATTTATCTCTTTCAAGAAGGTAGAGTCTGTCACATTTTGAACATGATTGCTACTTGCTAGTACAGAATTAGAAAAGGAATCAGATAATGAAATAGTTAAGCCTTTTTTTCCTTCAAATGTACAAGATGTATTATGAACTAGTTTAGATGAACGCTCCAAGCAGTGGACCTTCCTCATGTAATAGGGAAAGATTTTGAATTCATTCGTCAGTACTATCACCTCCCCCCTCAAAAATTAATTTAAATAAACCATCAATTCTTCAGCAAACAAATCATATTGAAGGTGAAATAAATTATTAGAAGTTAAACCTCTGCACCAAGAGAAACACGAGCATAACGATTCAGCTGCTTTTCTATACTCATTGCACGTGTCTCTGCATCCTTTTTGTACCTACACATATAGAAGTTAAGCACATTAGCATGATTCATTATTATTAATACAACAGTATGTATCACAAATTTCTAGAAATTCTTCTAGGAGAAGGTGATTCTGACAATCTTTCTAGTTACTTTGTTCTCTATTTCTATTCAAGAAATCAGGTTGAAGAAAGAGAAAAGGCCTTAGAAACAAAAGCTATCAAAAGAACGTGACAAATATTAGAAGCACTTCATGGCATACCTTTTTGACAGTATTTCAAAGAGCTGACAGTATTGACCATTGACATCATAAGGCACATATTTAGGATCTTTTTTTGCAAGCAAGCTTCGATACTCCTCAAAATGTACATATTTAACAGCTGACACTTCAGATTCCTTCAACAACAACCACAAGAATAAAATTTCTGCAAGCTTGTCTATCGCAGAGTTTCATATAACAACTTATCAATGTATACCCAGTATGCTTTCTCACTTGAAACAATAATCACAATAAATGATAGCAAATTTTACTTCTGTTGGCCATCTTTTTAACAATAAAAAAAAAGGGCTTATGAGATATTAAAGAGTTGTTACAAAAAGGTCAAAAGGAAATTATGATATTCCATGTGTATAAAAATCCATGACCTAAATTTAGAAGCAAATATAAGTCGCAGAACACAGAATTTAAAATATAATTAGCAAGAAGAATTAGTAGTGAATTACTTGCTGAGGATAACAATGACCATGCCATGTCAAGTTGATTCTCATTATATGGTAAAATGGAATATCTTCGGGGGGAAATAGGATGCAATTTACACAAAGCTAGCATGAATACTGATTGATGGTGAAACAATTGTAGGCCTGCCTCGTGATGTGAACTCCATAACAAATGGAAGGTTTACTTCACAATAATATTGTGGGGATGAATATAAATTTCATTCAACACTTGGTTGTGAGAGGACATATGAAATTGTCAGCCAGGAGTTAAATTATGAAGAAAAAAAAAGCATTACTAAGTAGAAAACAAGATACATAGAAATCACTCTCTCACACCATTAAGTTGCATCATGAAAATATACTGAAATGCAATGGGTAGCTGCACAAGTGCAAAATCTTCAATTAATAATATAACCCACACCTGAAGGGTAAAGGCCTCCAATGGAATTGGGTCAATTGTTGTCACGAGATAGACATCGCAGTATTCATTGTTAATGAATTTACCCTCATTTGTGACCCTACAAGAAAATGTAAAATTTGCAAACAGCTTTTAAATTTATTATAACTAATGATTATGAACAAAGATTGGAAGTCCAGTTGAAAATTAGATTTACAATTTCTTTGACTAACCATTCTTCAAGGATAACATATAGCACTTCAAACGCGTCCTTCGGAAGTATGATACCAAGTTCTTCTTGAACCTCCCTCCTAATAAGCGTCAGCAATTTTGTTCAGATAAAGCCAATCTAACTAAGACAACCAATACATCCTGATCAATATGATACAGTAATAGACATGTATGAACATTCAAGAACCTCCTCATGTCACAAAAGATCAAAATATGTGTGTAGCTCTTGATGAGGAATTTTTAGTATTACGTTTCTTGGGTTTCATAACATGTGCTATGACTCAATGAAATAGTTATATTTGTTGTAATCTCTATATAGCCTCTCTTGCTATCAGCTCGATCTAGACAAATATATAATTAATACCTCGCTGTCACAAGAGATGAATCTCCTGCGGAGATATGACCTGCACTAGAGATATCCCAATGGCCAGGCCAGGAATCTTTGCATTCAGCACGAAGTTGAAGAAGGAGTTCTTGCGTGCTCTCAGCATATATCCACACATGTACAGCTCGATGGTAATCACCATCTCTGTGGACATCATTCCTACAAAAGTACATGGTACATATAAGTTTTTACTATACCAGAATAAGTTAACAACTGTTCCCATATGTAACTACAGATAGGAAACTAAATTATGGAACAAAATCCACCATAGCAATCAGGGCCAACATTTTGAAAAACTATTTATTAAATATTCAACGATCACATATTACAAACTTGTTCTTTAATAATGATTTTAGATGCACCATCAGCTAAGAAGCATAGCTTTGTTAAAAGAGGACAATAAGATTTACTCCTTTTCAAATTTTCGAGCATGTTAACTACATGAAAGTGAAATAATTCAATTAATAAGGCATAAACTCATCTATATTAACAAACAAAAAAATACTGCACGAAAATATGAAAAACACAATTGTCATACTTTCAGGCAAACATGACAAGCTTGGAGATCATATTGAAATACGAGTTCCATTCTACTATTAACATTCACGCATTAAAAATATTCTTCACCAACAAATCTCCACTGAGTTAACTTAAAACCGTTCAATATCAATTTGACATGCGAAATGCACATAAACATTTAATTCTCGGATACATCAATCTGAATAACTCAAGAACAGTAAACTGTAAAAGCCTTTAGTTTGTAAAACTTGCTAGATGACATTTCGTCGAGAAAAAAGAGGAAGAAACAAAAAAAGCACAACCGGTATTAAAAAAACATTCAGCATGTCCAATGGATTAATTAATTATTTATTGATGTTCTTTAATCTAAATGAGCTCAAGAACAAAAGGGTTTTATTGTCACACCTGGGTTTAGAAACCCCAGTTTTCTCTCCAGCCTTGGTGAGGACATCAAGATGCTCGACATGCTCACTCAAAGGAGTAGCCATTGCTTTGTAACGTCGTCGAAAAGTGTTTGATATTACTATTATCACAAAGAGGAGATGAAATTGTGTAAAGAAGTGAAGAACCGATGTTGGATTATGGTGGTTTTTATATTGTTTTCTGGTACTAAATTGCCAAAAATGGCACAGCAGCCAAAACGGAATAAGGAATAAAATTGATTTGAAAATGGCGACTGTTTTAGCAGGACAAGGACATTCTCCGATCTAACAACCATGGAGGAAATTTGTGAAAATATTAGTATATTCATCTTTGTGGAAATTTTTGAATTGGAAGATTGGATTTGTTCAAGAATCAAGATTCCAATTAGCTCAGATGATACCGTTGATATAAAATAAGAATTGATGATGTCAAAATTATGATTTATTCAAATTTATTAATTTTTAAATACATTAAAATATTCCAAAAATATTATGATAAGAATATTTATGTAATTACACGTGATAGAGAAAATAACAAATCTCACTTTCGTTGCCATCAACTTAATTAAGGTGATAAGTTATATATTGGGAGAGAAATTATATTCATCACATCAGTTGCCATCAACTTCCCCTCCCACCTCCAGCCACTTTGTACGCCATAAGTACGAAGAAACGACATTTCCAGCGATGAAGAGACGCGATCACAACGGCATCTCTCTCGTGCCGCCTCCTCTATTCTCTCTATTGACGGCGTTGTTGGTTCGGCCGGGGAGGAGGCGGACAATAGTGGTCCAACGATTGCCGTAGCGGCGGAGAAGGACGTCGTCCTCGGCGGAAGGAGGTGGGCAACGAGAATAGCGTCGTCCTCGGCGGCGGAGAAGGAGGGTGCTCGACAGCAGGGTTGAGCTAGTTGCATCAGCGAGGCAGCAGGACTTGCCGGAGCGAACATGATGTCGTGATTATGTTGTTGCTCAAGGTTAAAATTGAGATTGCATTATCATATACGTGGAAATTGCAATGTTATTTTGTTTAATAATATTTTGTTGCACCACACATACATGTGAATTGCATTGATATATACATGTAAATTGCATCGACATTTAGATTAGAATGAAATATTTGAGTACCGCCCAATTTATAATTCTTTACAGAATACAATGCAACAATAAATCTAACGTAATGCATCAGTTTGATTGTAAATCAAAATGACATAAATTGGTATTGCGTGGTTTCAGTTGCGTTTCCCAATTAAAATTTATGTAATTCGAAATTATTATGAATTTTTGAATAATTTTAGAAGATTATGTTATTCAATAAATTTCTCCAACTACCAAAAATTAATTTGTAGTACTATATATATATATATATATTTAATGCAAATTATGTAACTATATAATGCAATACTATGTATATATTTAATGCAAATTACATGACTATACAATGCAACAATAAACAAACGAATTACTAAATTGTTTGAGCGTGAATTGAGGGAAGTTACCAAATTCTGCTCCATAATTAATGGTAATGGTATATCTTTTGAATTTTCATAATGAAACCGTCAAAATAGATCAAACGCAATAGACGGCCAGCATTAGGGAAAAGTAGCATATCCGCTCCTAGGGTAGATGCCCCTATGGCAGATCACCCTTTGTGGTCCGATTTTGTTCAAATGTGCCGCTGAAATCAATAAGTTGCTGCAACTTAACCCTCCATTCTAACGGCCGTTTAACGTCATTAAGTAAATTAATTTTTTATTTAGCAACTTATCAACTTCATGGGCCTATTTGAACAAAAACCATAATATAAAGGGTGATCCGCCATAGGTGCCTCTATTTTAGGGGCGGATATGCTACTTTTCTCATGTGTGCCGTTAGAAAGAAATGTTAAATTGCAGCAACTTATCAACTTCATGAGCCCATTTGATCAAAACCGGACCATAAAGGTGATCCGCCATAGGGGCTCTACTCTAAGGGCGAATATGTTACTTTTCCCCCAAGATTATTTTGTATTTTATGTCCAAAAGTCACTTTTTACCTGAACCCTTTTTTAAAAAGATGGAGTACATTTTTTACCATTTTAGCACAATTTCAATGCATAAATATCAAAGTAGCAATTGAAGGAGAAATAGAAATATCACAAGATTATATTAAAATAACCAATAAAATAATCATTTTATTTTTTAAGATTGAAGAGACGATCATAAGGCTAAAACGAGATCTTTAATCATTGAACCATAAACTAACTATTCAGAAGATAATTTTAGGATTTTAGTTATTTAAAAACAACTATGTTGATTTTGTAGGGGCTTGAAGTGGCCGTCTCGATTGCCTCATGCCCTCATGCCCATATCACCCATGTTGGTGTCGATACCGGTGGCGATGAGTATGATGATGACGGTGATGATGGTGTTGTCTTCTTTGATCATCAGAATCAGACGCCTCAGAATAACTTGAATGTCGATGTTTGTGTCTATTTCTGCTTCTACAATGTCTGTGACTATCTGAGCTTTCAGATGTACTAAGCTCAGGCTGCTCTCGCTTCTTCTTCTTCTTGTGTCTCTTCTTTACTTTTACTTTCCTCTCGTCCCCAGATGATGATTCACTCCCTTCGTTGTCTCTTATGTCTTCATCTGGTGGTGGAGACCGTCTCGTGTGCTTGCTCTTACTGGACTTCTTCTTCCTCCTCTTCTTAGTCTTGCTCGAAGAAAAGTTGGTTAGCAACTCCGGTATGTTCACTTCGCTAAGAAAACCTGCATATAAGATTGAAAGCATTCACATTCTCAAATAGTTCCAATATACTGAAGCAGTGACCTATAATACAAAGATTTGAAGCTCTCACCTCCATACTCATCGAATATGTCATTATCATCAGCAACTATCTGCTGATTGGGGTCATCAGGATTGAAACCTCCACGAGGCGGGCTCATTCCCGGCTGCTGTTTGAGCTCCCACTTTAAAGGCTGCAACAGAGAGAAGGAAGGAAGAACATATATAAATACATCTTACTTGAATAAATTATAAAACAACATTTGCATTTAATATGATTCAACGTTCTCCAGTTCTTCAAATCATCCGTCAGCAGTCATCCCTTTCCATCATGATTTATGTGCTTTTAGGTATGTTATATGCCCAATTTGAAACTTGGTATTTTCCTCTATGTTCATTTCTAAAGCCTAATCTGGAGTTCGGCTTAGGATACGGTACTTTCTCTCCTGGCTGTTGTCCCTCCCTCCAAAGTTGTATAACCACCAAACATTGCTTCTTTTTTAAACCAACTCCTTCACAATATTCATATGTTGTCTTGAATAACTACCATCGCAATTTAGCATTGATTTATCATATTTTGTGGATATAAAACAATAAATATCACAGTTGCAGCATTATATCTAGCTGTAGCAGAGATAGATTCTGATACAGTACACAGCTAAAAGTAAAATCAGTTATTCGATGGATTACCTCACTAGGATCGGTTTGAGCCAGAATGGCAGTTAAAGGGTCATCCCGTTTTAATCGACTTTCCTCATTAGGCATTATAGCATCCTTTAGTGGACATTCTCGATCACCACTTTGATGGCCGTAATTCCCACATCTAAGACATTTCACATTGCGAATCTCGACTCCAAATGGTTTTGCCCTTCCAGCAATACCAGTATCTAACCTGAAAAAAATTGTTCGTATATATCCAGATCCCCAAAGCCAGAACTTTATGCCATTACTCAGCAATAACCCAAATCATAGAGATGAAGAAACAATATTCACACGCACTTTGGAGCATTTTTTAGGACCTCAAATTGTTCTTCGGTAGGTAAAGCTCGACCAAAAACATCTTTTGGCGCTGATTTCTTTTTCTCCCCTCCAGAAGGTCCATTTTCCGTCTTCCTATAAGAGTACCAGATAACATATTAGGCAAAATAAAGAAACATGACGTATCTCACTTTTAACTAGAATAAAACAATACTTGCGCAGATAAAACATTTAACATGATATTTAGCAAAGCACCACCTCGCATATAATCATGGAATATAACATACAAACAAACTTATCAAGCAACCTTACATTGAAGATGAGCCCTCTTCAAGGGATTGCTCTAGCTTTCTTTTCTCATCAGCAATCTCCGCAGCTTTAGCACTTTCCGCATTGTAACCAGGAGGTTTTACATACAAAAAGCTTACAGCTTGCATCATTTCCAACTGAGTTTCACAAGTAAATGAAAATCCAGTCAATTCACTCAATAATTTGCTCTGTATATGAGAGAGAGTGAACGCATTCTTGCATAAAAGAGACGCATGAATTATACATATATGGTGTTATATATTTGTGTGTGCTTGAGCCTGTTCATTAGGCAAGACTTCCATAACTCGTTTTTACCTGTCCACATTCATGGACGCCGATAGTCATTGAGCTCCTACTAATCTAAGTATTACCTTCTCTTTTTCTTTATTTGAAAGAAGTGCAGTCTGCCGAAGAAAATCCTGCTGTTGTGCATACTGGAAAACACGAGAAAGCAAGAAAGAAAAATGAGAAACAACTTAAACTACTTTAAAGAATCAATTTTGCAAGCATTAGGAAATGTCAACTATAAGCGAATCGTTCAGTAGCAAAAACTGAAAAAGAAAAAATATGAAACATCGTGGACTGAATGAAGAATACGCACAATGACAACAAAATCCAGATATCAATGAACAGAACAACAAAATCAAATATTCCAGTTGAGTTGGCAAAAACAATCAAACGGAGCATATCACTCAAGTTCTCAACAGTTCCAAATGCAAGCTCCCAAATAATCACAATTCAGAAAGAAAAAAAAAAGCACTTGATTTACAATAATACGACATTCAATTCAAAAAAGTGAACAAGGAAGGGAGAGCGCACCTCGCGGGCGACCTCCTCGGCACGGCGCTGATTCTGAGAGTGGGTCTGCTCGGCGATCCATTTGCGGCGCTGGTTGGGGTAGGAGAGCGGGTGCCATGGCTTCTGATTGAGGAAGTTATGCGACCAGGCCGTACCGGCCTTAGTCTTGTAGTCGACTTCGCCGCCGCCTTTGTCCTTCTTCCCCAGTCGGGACCCTCCGCCGCCCTCCTCCTCCATGAGCAATTTCGTCTCTACAATGGCAAGGAGTTCACGTTTTAATTAGATGAAGGTGAAGTCCAATTAAACCTGCGAATTTCGAACTCGATCGATCAATTAGCCATACATAATTATTCAAAATTTCAGCTAGTGAAGTATGTATTGTAATCACTCACATTGACCTAATAAACTATAATTACAGGTTAAGAAATCCTAATAATTATCTTCCTTACTATCTCAGCTCGTAATAATTCTTGGTGAGTGCATGATATTGATATGGTCTTCCTCCATCTATCAATTCAGGGAAGAAAGTGTTTTTGCCCTAATAATCCAAAATCTCAACTCAAGCAAAAACGACGTCGTGTTTAACGTGGGCCAGACCATATGCCAATCTGTACAATTCTAACGGCCACATTAGCCTGTGAAGACTGAAGACTCGAATTTGTAAATCCTTGAAAATTTTAAACAATATAAAGGTTGTATTTTTATGATTTTATTTTTTACTTGAGTGAAAAAGAGTGTGCATTATATGCAAATTAAATTATTAAACCCTATCTTACAAATTTGAATGCCATTTTGGGGATATACATGTTGGCAAATTGCGATTCTAATTGTGGAAGTTTGTCATCTACTTCACTGCTTGATTAATTATTCCTTTTCATCTTGATTAATATCTATTAATTATACTTTGCAAATGAGAGTTTAATAGTGTAAGATTTCGTATTATATTAATATAAAAATTATATTCTACATATAAAAGAGTACATATATTAAATTATAAAATCATAATTATGATACATGCATGTCAATATGTCATTTTGTTATATATAATTATTATGGGTACACACAGCCTGTTTTCCAGTGACAGTGACCTTACTATCAACACGAAATCTATTACTCACTTAATTATTAGGGTCCATTTGGTAAGCATGATATAGTGAGATGTACTAACTTAATCTCACTATATCATGCATTTGGTAGAAAATTGAATTTTGGGACGGCCCGAGATTATAATCTCGGCCCGCCACTGTAGATAAGGATATGGAGGGATTATAATTCATCCAAGCACTAGGTATTATTTCAATCACACTTCTACAGTGAAAAGTGCATTAACATGAAAATACTATACTACCATTTACCTCTCTCCTTCACAAATCGGGCAACACACATCACTGATTCACTTCTACTTCTCATTTGACGAAATCACGCGTTCATCTGCTTCGGTGGAAAATCTAGCGACGCAAAGAGGGGGAGGAACCTGAAATTTCTTGGTGAATTTGTCCTCCAAAACCAAGGTGAGTGTTAATTCGGTCCTTACTTGTGTTTTTTTTTTTTTTTTTGCATTTGATTGAAACATCTCTCACAATTTCTTCATTTTATTTTCTGGAATCACACATTTCGTTGAAGACCCATTCCTCCAAACTCAGCTTAAATATGTGGTAGTAAGCAAAGTAACTAGGGTTTACCAAAATCAAGAGGTAATTTTCTATTACAAGCAAGAATTTGGCAAGCTCTTGTGAATTCCTCTTTCAATTTGTAGGGTTTACTGTACATGCAGTCAAATCTTTTTTCATGTTTTATGTTTGAATGTAATGTGTGTATTATGAACGAAATTTGGTCAATTACATGCAATTAGATGTGTGTGTGTGTAATGTTGTTGATTCGAATTCTATTGTTCATTCGAATTATTGTGCAGACGTTGAGCAATCATATGTTTCAATTCCTCATATTTCATATTAAAGTTGGGCAATTAGATGCAATAATGTTGTTGATTCGAATTATTGTGCAGACGTGTGTGTATTGTAGAGATGGGTGACTGCATCTGATTTCAATTTTTGGTCGTTCGATGTTTTTCGAAGTAACATTCATGCAATGGTATTTTTTAGTGATGGGTGACTTATACATCAGAAATTTGTAGCTTTTTTTTTACAAATTAATAGGCAAGCAATAGTAAATTATAGAGAAGGGTGACTGTTAATATATCATGCTAGAGTATATTTACTACCAAAACGAATTGAGACGATGTTTAAAATCATAAAGTGGTGGAATGTACGAACGTCCAATTGTTTGAGCATTATCATTGACTGTGGGTTCCAATTTACACATTTTGAGTGTATGTATTTGTTTTTGATTACTAGACTCAATATTATTTCCAAAGAACTAATTTCATTTCATATGATTTTTGATTTTAAACTATGTGTGTTTTGTAATTTATCCATGTATTAACATCTTTGTTATCTATTTTATTATGCAGCATACGTGGGAGCACATCATTTTGTTATTGTTTTATCGGGATTTAATTTACTTACATCATGAGAATTAATAGGAGAAACAAATTAATAACAATTATGATAGTTGAGATTATAGACATGTACTTACTACAACTATGTGTGGTTATATATTTGTTAATAGATTTGCTAAGCCATAAGAGTAATCGAAAGCAAACACGTGACGACACTTATTCCATGATAGAGAGGATTCCATATCAAGTTCAACACTTGAATAGGTTAGTTAAAGCAACTGATGCTAATTGCATAATTAACTTGAGAATGGATAGAAACACATTTGGTAGATTGTGTGCGATTTTAAGAGAACTAGGCGGGTTAAGTGATGGTAAATATGTCAATCTCGAGGAACAAGTTTCAATGTTCATAGGCATTTTGGCACACCATAAAAAAAAATGGAACGGTTGCTTTTGATTTCACACGGTCTGGGCAAACCACTTTCCGTTACACACATTTGGTCTTAAAAACCATCCTAAAACACCACCAAGTGTTTCTTGTGAAACCTAAAGCTGTTGAAGACGACTGCAATGATTCAAGGTGGAAGTGGTTTAAGGTAAAAAATTTACGTTCCAATAACATTGAACTTTATATGTTAATAATTATTAACAATTAATTTATTTATAAATCTCTTATGTATGGTTTTATTTAGGGATGCTTAGGAGCACTAGACGGCACATACATTAATGTCACGGTTCCTCCTGGTGATAAGCCTAGATATAGGACCCGAAAGGGTGAAATTTCTACTAATACTCTAGGCGTTTGCGATAGAAATCTCAATTTTATATACGTTCTAACGCGTTGGGAAGGATCAGCAGCGGATGGTAGGGTACTACGCGATGCAATTAACAGGGATACAGGCTTGAAGTTCCCACGTGGTAAAATTAACTCAATACCTATCATGTTTAACTTTCATATAATATACAATTAGATTCTTAAATGGTATGATACCTCCTTTTGTTCTAAATCAATCTTGGAAGGCTCCACTTAATACTACAACTTCATTTGGTGAATCGAATGGAACAATCAAAGAGGGGGAGGAACTAGTTCAGTCTCGTAGTTCAAGATTCATGAGTGACTTCGAAGTAGTAGTTGCATTAATCTTTATGGCTTTTGTTATCTTAATATTAGGTGTTATTCTTGGTGTTCTTATTTCATCTAAGTTGTATGATTGATCGAACAACAATTACACCATGTGAATTTGATTAATAGGACTAATGTAATGACTATTTAACGACTATAGTATATCTCTACCGGACTAATGCAATTCCAATGGTGTTCACTGACAAGTATGGGTTTTGAAAGGACGTCACATGTTAAATAGGTTTTATTTCATCATCTAATCCTTTTCTATTTTCCGTCCATTTGTATTATTTTGTACCATCTATCATATTATGTTATGCAAGTTATTTGATAATCAAAAAATTTGTCCTTATGATTTTGGAGCAATTGAATAACATTACATAACATGCATATGATATAAAGTACACAATAAATAAGAAGTCTCCAAAATAGGTAAACTAACATAAAAATGACTTAGGTGTCCAAATCATAGTAATTCATGAGATGATCAACATCAAAAGTTAACACTAACAACATCTACGGAGAATGAGCTCCATCATCGGACACTCCACCAAATTGTGCGCGCACTCCAACTATTCATCTGTCTTTGCATATCCTCGAGGAGTTTCTGTTGGGCATCAAAGCGTTTGTCAATACGAGCCATGAATTAAAAAAAATGAAGGTTGAGGATGTTTGGAACATACCTTCGGCCATGGTATTCAAGTGACGATGTACTATTAAACTTTTCAACTCCAATACACGTTCTCACAACTTTAAAATCACCCTAAAAAACATGTATAACCTTCAATATGTTTATCACTTCAAAAATTAAACATTATGCACTTAGCACAAAAGCCAAAATTCCTATTTTTCATAAACTATAAATCTTTGTAAAACCCATGAAACATAACACAATATTACTTATATAAACTTCTTAAAATAAAGCAAAATTAGGGTTCTATCTATTTGGTGGTAAACTAAATCTAAGAATTTAACTAAGAAATTTAACTTCTTAAATAGATGGAATGACTTGAAAGGATAAAAGTATGAACTACCTTCAAATAATTGTTGGTGGCGACTTCAATCTCCCAAGATTTCGCCGAGCAAAAGAGAGCGTTTGATGAAGCACTTCATGCGGCCATTCTCAGAAAAATATGAAGTTTTCCATTGGGTTATTTTTGTTATGTTTTAGCTAGGTTGAAATGGAAGTAGAAGTAAGAGTGGAGGGCATTTTGGGAAGTTATTTTAGCTTTAAGGACATTATGGTATTTGTACTACAAAAAGGCTCCTAAAGATTGTTTTAATCTTCCCAACCAAATGAGATATTATTTTTATCTCATAGTTGAAATTTCCTACCAAATGAGAGATGAGATTAATTTTATCACCTCAAATCTCATCCCCAATATTATTTTAATCTCATCTCACTATATCTCATCTCTCCTACCAAACACTATATCTCATCTCTCCTACCAAATGGACCCTTAAGTGTATTACGCATGCATGTCTCACTTAATTTAACATACATTAGAGGCTGCAGCGCATAATCAATGTTACGTTATTATAAAGTAAAAATTAATTAGAATTAAAATTGTTTGTGAAGATCGGATTGAGAGACAAAGAGGCCGTGGAAGCCGGCGGGAACTCGTTGCGGCAGCTTGACGGCGGCGACAATGTCAAGAGTGGGAGACTTTGCATCCATTACTAAGAATTTTGATTCTTGAGCATTTTCATCATGCATGTACATCACTATATAACCATCGTCTTCCTCCAACATCGGATTATTCACTTCCTTCGCCACGAAAAACGGTTCGCCGCCATAGCAGCCCGGCCCGTACATCCGGCTAGCCACCGTGCAATCTGCATCTGTGGTACTTATGGATAGGTCTAGCTTCACCACCCCCACCGCCACCTGCGTCTCGTCTATCACTACTCCGGCGTATACATACCTGTTTGGCTTAGTAGCATAAGCCGGATTGATGACTCCCATATCAACAAGTTTGTTGCACAACCGCCGCCTCTCCACCGTCCCCGCCTCCACCTTCACACTCACCATCTCCATTGTAAACCCACCCTCAGCCACCGCAGCATTCGTAGCCAAGAGCTTCACGGTGCCGCCGCCGTCTTCGTCCCATGCGTTTATGCAGTGCAGCATGTTGAACCCCGGCGCATCCACCCACCGCATCCCCCCCTCTTCCACCGCGTCCCTCGGAATAATCCCCAGCCGCGGCACCTTCGCCGCGTCGATTCCCGCCTCCGACCTACCCCTCAGAATCCACCATGGATTCACCGCTATCTGGATATCCGGGAACACGGCGTAGCTTGCCGTCACCGCAAAATCATGAGCGCAAGCAAAACCTTCCATGGAGAAAATCGGAACGTCCTCCTGTTTCCTCCCGTCGGGATCGATTCGAAAATAAGACAAATACGGCGCCGTTAAGTTGTACGAGAAAGCAAACGCTTCTCCGGTGACTCAATCGATCTTCGGATGCGCCGTCATCCTTATAAAGGGCTCCGTAGCTCCGAAATCGTGGCGGCCTACGGTTTCGACATCTCCGTCCGCCGTTACGTTAACAGCGTAGGGAAGGTCGGACTCGCAGAGAGCGAGGAGTTTCCCGGAGATTCGAGCCACGCTGGTGTTAGCGGCGCCGGCGCCGCGGTTCATTGGGTCGAGCTGCCCAGCGAGCACACGCGCCGCGAATAAGACCACGCGCGCCACGGAGGCGGCGACGCCGTCGAAGGAAGCGAAGACGCTGGGGACGAAAGGGTATCCAGCGTCACGCTCGGACACGTGTTTGTGTGTGTCGACGTAGCGGCAGCAGAAGGTGGCTTCATCTCCAAGTTGAGAGAATTTGATGACATGGAGCATGCCGTCGCCGTCGAGGTAGTGGTAGGGCCCATTTGGGGTGAAGTATCGGTTCGGGTCGTTTCGGATGTAGGCGCCGCCGTGAAGGCATGGCGGGAGGGAGCCCTCGACCACCGCGCAGGCGGTGGGGGGGATCTCGTGCACCGGAGCTAGGCTGCCGGAGAGGGTTCGGTCGGAATCAATGGAGGGGGAGAGGGGTAGGTCGAGGAAGTTGCTGATGAAATGGTCTAATTTGTTGAAGATGGTTGCAAGAAGAGGTGGGGTTTTTCTTTCTTTTTTTAGGACAGAATTTTTGGAGGGTGGGTTTTTGTTACTATTAAAGATTTTAGTGGGTTGTTGACAAGATTTGGTAGTTATGGTTGTTGGTTTAGTCTTGCGATCTTGATTTGTGTTAAATAATGAAAAGCTTTCTGAATTTGGATAGTGTAGTTTTGATTGTGGGCATTCCATATTTAGATAGTATTTGTACATATCAAGTGAACACAAAATGCAAGCTTTATATATAGGGGGGTAATTAAGAAGATCAATAATTTGGTTTAATGTAGGGTAGAAGTCATGTGTTCCCTTTTTAGTAATAAAGAGATAATTAATTAAAGTTATTTCCATTCAGTTATTTTAGATGAAATACATACATAATGGATAGTAATTAGTTCTACATATTAGCAAATAATTATATGTTTCGGGATATTCATAATCTAATTTTTAACATTTTAAGGATTCGATTTAACTTATAGTACTATATTTTATCTACTTATGAATGGACTAAAAAAATGTATGCAAAATTAGAAGTTAGTACATTATATATAAAATAATCTCAATTATCAAGTGAATAGATAATAAATCATATGGTCTATCTATAAATAAAAGGTGCACTATTAGAGAGAGTGGCGGTGGCTATCTTTCTTTGGATAAGTTGACCTTAGCCTCTAAGAAATAAATGAGACAGTGACATATTAAGAAAACGTGAAGTTTTTCTTTATTTTTTCTATAAAAAATGTTAAAACTTTTATACATATAATATTGGGTCAGACCCCAAAACTAGCCAATCCTCAACATAAAAGTAAAAAATAGCCACTTGTAAAAAAAAGTAAAAAATAGCCACACTTACTCTAATACCCCGCCATAATTACATGACCCGCGATAATTACATGACTAAAATCAAGTCATGCTCGTGTAATACTGTAATTACATGTGTGATGTGGAGATGAAATTACACGAGCACGATTGTCACTTGATCAAATTCGTGTAATTACATGTGTGGTTGTTGGATGAAATTACACGAGCACGACTGTCACTTGGTCATGCTCGTGTAATTACATATATAGTTATAAATATGAAATTACACGAGAATCGTTAGTCATGTAATCGTTATTTCGTGCAATTACGAATTTTACATTTAATTAAGGTCATTAAGGTTAAATTAGTAAATTTACTGGAAAAATGGCTATAATTGACATATTTTGTTTGAGGTGGCTAGTATTTACTAAATTGTTTGAAGAGTGGCTATTATGGTATATTAACCCTATAATATTTGACTCAACAACTTTCAAGTTGATGTACCTACTAGATATTATGGACACCCTATTCATTCATCATATATAATTCGAATAACAATATAATATCTACTCATATTATATATAAGATCAAATCACGGTATATAATATTTACTCTGGATTACACATGACTTTTTAGTTGCTAGTTTCCTGTTCAAACGAATGAGATAATATATTGTTAATGGCGTAATATTATGATTCTTAATGTATTAATAACATCTTAATACAATATGTGACATGATTATAATTAAAATTTAAAATTATATAAAAATATATTTATTTTTTATTTTAAATAATTAATTATATCAAATATTGCAACTTTATCAATATGCAATAGAAGATCCGAATTGATTTGGCATGGTTGAATCTTGATAACCTATTTCTATAATTTCTTATATTCAAACGTATTTGTTCCAGTCTATTTTTTATATTTCACTGGTTGGTCAATTGACCAATGAACGATGTTTGCGGAATGACTTTTAGATTCTTCAATTGCGTTTTTCTTTTATTAGAGTATAAAATAAAATACTATTGGTTCTAATATTTTTTTCAAGTTCAAATTTAAAATTTTGTAACTAGTATTATTCTACATGCCTAAAAAATTAATTTATAAAATTTACATCAACCGTAATAATTTTTTATGAGAACAATGTCACGTCAACATACAAGTTATAATAATACTCATTTTTTAATTTTTATTATCTTATATTGAATAAACTTAAGCGTGCAATAAACTCTAATAAGAAAATAAGAATTAATATTTTTTATTATAATTCGCGATCATATTAACCCCACCAGCCACAGGAGGTTGAGCATTTTTGCTTGGAACACATGCATAAAGAGAGCTAATTAGGGCAGGAAATTGAATTGATCCAAATAACCACCGTCTATGTGTATCCATCAATATTATATCCAAAACAATTATAATAAATCAAACTCTAATATTAGTGTCAATGATGGCATCAAACAAGTATTACTAAGTACCATTTACCACTAAATTGCCCAATAGTCATAGCATACTTTTAGAATCTTATATTGTATTATGTTAATAAATAGTGTCGTAGTTATACTCGAGGCCTCAATTTTCATCAAGGCCTGAAGCCACTGCCTCCTCAATTGCCGGCCCTTAACCTTAAGGCTGATGATGCATAACTTCATCTGTCTGCAGATTAGAGATTCTTCTATTCTCCTCACATCATCTGCAAATTACCAACCAAAATTCACAACTTGACAAATAATAATATATAGAAAAATATAGGAGATAGTAATTACCTTGAAAATTTCCCCAAACAGTCCTCCTGGCATGGAATTTCTACGTCGTACTCCATAAAACTTCTCCGCCACTTCATCAAGCAACTGATCGACAAAAGAAAATTGTTATTACCCTTTCCGGTAATTTTACGGGAGACAATAAGAACAGGTAAAGATTAGGACTGCAGAAATCGCTTACTTCGTTGAAGAGAGGTTCCCTGCTTATACTTGTCCTGTAACGGTCTCGCAACATATTGAAAAGAGGCAAAGCATCTCTCTGCAACCTGCCATTGCAAATAATGTTTAGATATGAAACTAATGTTTCTACGTTATTGTACACATACATGGAATATTTGCAATCAAGAATGAGGCAAGCAAATTAATCCAACTTACGTTTCTAGAAGATAATTGGTGAACTGCATCAAATCTGATCGAGGTAAATTGACACCTTGAGATTGCACTTGCTTCTTAATCTCGTCCATAAGGATAATAGCATCTCTCAGATTACCTTGAGCTAGGTACCTATATGGCCCATTCTCGATTGAGACATACAAAACAGAGTATTCTGAATCACCAGCTGAAGAATATATCCACTTTTATAATGTACCACATACGTAGGATATAGGGTATAGGCACTGCAGCGCTAAGTGATTTGTATGAACATGCAAAGGTTCTAATTCTTAGCAACTGTTTAACTACGTATGTTCTATTTAAAAGGTTACTTACATCAGAACTGAACGTGCAACAGCAAGATCGTCTTCACCAGGATAACACTACATGTCAGATTGTCAAATAAATACATTATAAAAAACCATAATAAGCCATTGAAGGACTTCACATTATATAAGGTTTACAGGACAACACTATGTATCTATAACATATAAAAGAAATTAGGTAAGGTAAGTGTAGTTCATCTGATAACGTACTTAAAGGATGCTCCATTGACTTCTCTAGTATAGTACATCATTAAAAATCAGCCATACAAAACTATTTTACTCCATTATAATAGGAGTAACAGTGTTTAGATAAATTATTTGCTTTAATTGACAAGAGGTTAAAATTGAGAACCAGAAATGACAGACCTTGCCCATGAAATTGACTAAAGTTGAAGCAAACTTCTTTGGATTCTTCCCTCGAACAAAATGATATGACACTTTGGACATATCCTGTATCAATGAACAATATTTTACACAAACCATACAGATCCAAGGTGGTATTTGCTTCAATGCTAATCTATTCTCAATCAAGCATGTATCGAAGAATATTTTATCATATAAAAAAATCATGTTAAATGATGAAATCATAGAGATATAAACCATCCCAAATTAGGAAAGGACTGAAATGAACACAGATCACTTCAAAAAAGCGGCGGCATGCTGTTATGTCTTGGAACTTCAGACTGAAATAGATGGTTGTCTATGCCATATCTATCGCTGCCAAGCTCCGTATTAAATAATGCATATCAGTCACAGAACATGTGGGGGGGTTGAAACAGAAACAGTTTACATGGTAAAGTTGTATTGTGATTTAGGGAGATACCAACTCAGGGGATTCCGTGTATAGGTAATCAGCTAGCATGTCATGAATTTCAGGAGATCCATTCCTTTGTCCTCCAAATTCAGTAGACCACCTGCTCAGAAGAGAGTATATCTGTTAAAAGTATCCAAGGCTAAATAATAATGAGCACAGACACCAGAAACCTTGAGAGAAAGCAAATGTGTTGATGATTTTCTCAAGAGCATATAACATAAGCATAAACCACAAATATGTTAATACAGACAACAATGATCTACCATGACCAACCAAATCAACACAGATACTAATTAATAGTTCTTTGAGGATCCAACGTTGCAGGAGAAACTCTCCTCACCATATGTTAAAAACATGTGTCCAACTTTAACATAGACAGCTTACACATCAAACATTCAAAAAATATCAATAAAAGAATTGTCAATGGGTACATCAAAACATGGAGATTACCTAGACCCCATCTACTAGTTAAAGCTTATCCTATTGCTTCAGCCTAGATTTGTAAGGTTGGCACTTGGCAGTTGATGTTTTTCAAATTTATCTTGTACTATTACAGTATTACTTAAAAAGATAAGGTTGAATGGCAGAAAATGGACAAAATGCAACAGATATCTCACCTGATAGCAGCTCTCAAGAATGATGAGCAACCCTCAGCACGTGTTTTTGCAGCTCCTAGAGCTTCAGCAAGTTGTTGCATATCCATATCATCTGCTAGGTCCAAATTTTGCGGCACAGATATCCGTGGAAACTTCTTGTATATTTGCCTGATACGATCTGAAATAGACTCTCATAATCTATGTAATGTAAATAAAACAAACCCAGAAAATAAACATAACTCAATCTGAAAAGAGCTAGTTACCTACTACAATGGGGAATAACTCATCTAATTCACAACTTTAAAGAATGATCAATAACTATCAGGGTAGATCTTCAAGCAGCAATTTTATGATGGTATTTACAGTCTAATCTCCCTCACTATAGACATTCTTCAAAGAAAATCATAAGCCTTAATTCGGTTTCCAACATCCCATTTTGCTCATTGACAAATTTCCACATCCCCCGCCCAGTCATTTATATCTATGCTCGGTCATGATCCCCACCCCCAGAAAAAAAAAAAAACCCTTCCACGGAGCTTTACAGTTGCCCCCATCATTAGCAATCTAAATGGATCCGGGATCCAGTGTTCAACAAATCACCGACTATGTCCAATATACAAGTAATACAAAAAAAAAACACTCAACTTTAAGAAATACAATTTCTGAATCTGTATGTATGCAAATTTGTCAAGGAAGTCACAGACAGACTAGCTAAGTTTTTAGCAATAAAGACTTCAGTAATTGTCTGAACTGAGTAGATGTAAAGTGCTTATCAAACCGCAAAAACTTCAAGAAGCTATGAATGATGCCCACGTAAGACAACATCAATAAAGAGCGATGAGGCCAGAAAGAACAAAAAATTACATCACAAAGTGGAAACCTTATCTCTATACTAGAATAGCAATATGAAAATGCAATAATGATGAAAAAACTAAGAACTCAAAAGGATGGAACTGACCAAGAGTGTCATCATCGTAAGGAATCTTTCCTTTAACAAGAGTATCCACAAACAAGACAGCGAGCTCACTTCCACATGTAACCTGAATTGTGTGTGAATGTAATTCATCATTAATTCAGATTGAAGGGGAAGATATGAAGATTATTAAGCTCTCTGTTTGCAAAATAATTAAGTGATCAAGCTTGAGCTCATTAATATAAATAAAAGTCTAGCTTAACTCCTAAAAGTTCCTCATAGTACTTCGTTTTCAGTATTCACAATTATAACCAGTAAGATCTTGCATCATATCATTATTAACAAGAAATTTTCAGGATAATTTATGATAAAGGTTTTTACAAGGGATTGACACAGACACACGTTGCTGCAACAACATTAAGAAGTGCAGTCTTCATCGGATACTCTCGTCTAATTGCTAAGTGCTACAGAATAACATCAGATAAAACACAAGTCTGACCTGTCCATTTGCTAATTGTATGCAAGCACCTGAGTGAAAAATGTCCGAAGCTTCTAAGTGCCTGTTGGCAGAAACATACCTGCAACCAATTAGAAATCAATATTAAGTTATATTGATGAACAAAAGTCTTAACATTGGCAATACTTAAATGTACATGGAAAACATTTAAAAAAACCTCCACATAAGTAAAGTACCCAAACACCAGCACAACTGTTAAGATCCATATTAGGTCTTTTCCAATATTTAACAGCCATACCTAGCACCAAGAGACTTATACATTTGTTGAGCGCCATAGAAGTTGCCTTCCTCTACAACTTTCTTAACCTTATCAATAGTCTGCAATTGGAAGCTAAGATGAATAAGAACCAAAAGAAAATGAAACCAAAGCGACTAATGACGCGTCTAAAAGCACCAAAAATCAGGAAAAAAATTAGCACACTACTATTGTAAAGCACATGAATTTTTGTTAATATGGAGATCGGGGTATTAATATTGAGACACTCACCTCTTCAGCAGGTGGCAGTGCCACACGCCTGGTCCTTTCTCTTGACATGCTCTTCTAAGTGCTTTACCAGAAAAAGAAGAAGAAGGAAACACAAATCTCTTTGCTCTAATGTCAGCCCTGATGCATTGCAACATTGACACATAACACATTAATTGAAAGCATTGGCATTCAACCTGGTCAAAGACTGAGTTAAAATGCAATCACTAGATAGACCAAGAACATAGCACCATCACTTATATTTAGTCTGATATAAATTCATAACTTGCGACAGCCAGAATAATTGTCTTCAAAATGAAGTCACGTGAGAAATATTTACAATTCTCGGCCTCAGCAACCAACGAGGTAAAAAAAACGAAAAAGAGAGAACATGTATTCCCAGTGTAAGTGTGTAAGAGCCGATAAGAACAAAATATCTTATAACCGTATCACACAGTATGGAATCAGTTCATATGAATTATTTTCAGAAGATCCGAAAGTAGCAATTTTTCCAGCTCCGAAAACCAACCCGAAGAAAATCAATTGAATTGATGTATGCTAAGTCCCGTTTCAAGAACTTCAATAAATACATATCGGAATACGGGTGGATGGAGAACGTGTTCCGTTGTCAAACAACGATACATTTATGAATATTGGAATGCATATACCGTATAATTCTCCAAAAAGAATAATTCTTTGCTTCTCTGAAAAATAAAGACAGATCAGGAAACAAAATTACCTGATTTTGGCCAGGGTTTCGAATTCAGGGGCGCTGCTTCCGGGAAGAATAATTGGTTGTAAGTATGGAAGGAATACAGCAACGGACGGGGAGGCGAAGAGAAGCAATGTAGCGTGGCGGAGTAGTGGTGGCGTAGTGGGCGGCGGGCGGAGAATGGAGGAAGAGAAGAGATGAGAAGGATCTGGTGAGAGATTAAGAGACAGACACGGCGGAGAAGACGGGACAACGAAGGATTGAAATTCAGCTGTTTCAAGTCAAATGTTTTTTTTTTTTAATCTGATTTTTCAGTCTTGCAATTTATTTTCATTTTCCCATTAAATTATAATTTATAATATTTTAAATAATAAAATTAATGATATTGTAGAAAAATGACAGTTTTTTCAAAATGAATATATAAATTATTCACATTCCAAACTGTAGGTTTACAAATTATAATTAGAGCCGTAAAAATTAGCATGATATAGCCCAACCCGATAGACTTACCCAATCCACTCGTAATTAGGATTGGGTTGGGCCCAAAATATAGAAGCCCAAAAAGTTTTGGGTCGAACTAGCCCGGTCCATTGGCCCAACGGGCATATGGGCTTTGGGCCAAAAAAGTCAGATGGACTACGGACCAATTTGGCCCGCCCATATTTTAAAGATTATTTTAATTTTAGTATACATTTAAGTATACATTGTGCTCGTAATAATTATATTTTCAGTATTCTTATAATCTAGTCAAATTTTATTTACGGTAATATTTTATATCATTTAGAAGTATTACATTTTATTTGCTTTTATTACAAATTTATTTTTGTACTCTAATTAATACTCCCTCCGTCCCGGCTAAGTTGAGGCATTTCTTTTGAGCACGATAATTAAAGAATGTATGTTTAGAGTTGAAAAGTGTATAAAGTGATGATATGAATATATATTATTTAAACTTGTGTGTGTGATAAAGTTATTCGAAAAAGAAAACGCATCAACTTAGTTGGGATGAAGGGAGTACTAAAAAATTAACAAACTTACATTAAATATAGTAATATATTAAACTTATATCTTGATGCACTATTTTTATTTATTTTATAACTTTAGAAAATGTAACTGATTTTCATTATATTTTAAATTTATAAAAATAAAATTTTAATTCATGGGTCGATTTGATCCGTTGGCCCGGTGATTCGTGATGAACGGGTATGGACTTGGATTTCAACAGTCCGAACTAATTTCGAGCCAGCTCGACCCGACCCATAATATCAATTTAGCCTGATGGACTGGCCCGGCCTAATCACTAATTACAATGCTCATAACTGAGGAATATTGAGTGGGTTTAGGACTTGGGGGAGGGGGGTGAGGGGTTTAGGGTTACAAAATTTAAGTATATTTAGATCGAATATTTGTTACAAAATTATTTATATGAATTGTTGTTTGGTTAAATTAATATTTTTATATTATAAAATTTTAAGATAATATTTAAAAAACATAAGAAAAAAAATGATTCATTAACAGCTGAGGAGCGGTTAACGGGTATCGATTAACTAGCAATACTAAAAGAATTTGGTATTTGATTCATTGAATTTGATTAATCAATATCGAAATGATTGACACCCCAACGTGCATACACTACAAAAGATAAAAATATATATAACAACGCAAGTACTAATGAAGGATATATATATATATATATATATATATATTCTTGTTAATTATGAAAAACGTTTAATAGTAATAATTAAAAGTTAAAATTTATCCCTAATATTTTTCAAAAAAAAAATAAATTTGTTCATGTGATTTAGTGTCTGACACTCCCTTTCACACAACTCAAATTTATCATTTTAAAAATAAAATTTTTGTTATGACGTAATGGATCATAATTATATTAACCATTATTTGAAAGAAAAATAAATCCAAACGTTACTTTTAATTATAAATCAAAAAAATCAAATTAAAAGTGACATCAAATGTTAATAAATTATTATATACCATATTTGAATGGTATGGATATTAATATTATGTATAAAATTAAACTAGTTAAAATATTTATAATGAAACACGGTTTGAAATAAAAAATAAAAATAAAATAACAAATTGTGGCTTTAATGGAACACGTTTTGAAATCATAATTGTTCAAGACGGCTCCAATTTCGAATCGACAATTCTGGTTCCAAATCATCTGTTTTTTTAGAATTATCTTAAAAACATGTATTTTTTATGAATTTATAAGTTACAATACAAGTTCATGAATTACAAACAATCATTTTATATAATATAAAAAATAAAATAAAATTAGAATATTAAAAATATATTAAAATAAATATTGAAAAACTATTAATTCACGACTTTAAACATTTAGAACTAGATACAAACTGTTCCTACACAATTACGATTTAAAATCAAACTATCGAAACCTATTACAATATCCGGTACTATCAATTAGGAATTGTGGGAATCGACTATGGTCTGATTCAATGGTTACGGTCCCCTCTAGTTAAAAGTATACTGTTATTATTTTGCAAATAATTAATACATATAGGCCACATTCCTGATAATAATAAATTTAGGCATTTAGTTGCAATAAGTTCGGCGATGCTATTTATAGTAGGCCACTATGGCAATATCATTTTTATCGTCTTATGACAACAAATATAATAAAATGGAGCATAATAATCATAATAATAGTTTTAACTTTATAAAGTCAAGTAATTAGTAAGTAAGTAGCTTTAATTTAGCTTATAGTAATTAATTATTTAATTTAATTTGGTGAGGTCGATCTCCGACAAGAAAAGGCCATGGAAGCCGGTGGGGATGCGCTGCGGCAGCTTCACGGCGGCGATTATATCAAGAACACTAGACCTCGCATCCATTACTATAAACTTGGATTCTCCACTGTTATTATCGTGTAAATATGTGACTAGAAATCCATCATCTTCCTCTGCACCCGGATTATTTGGATCTCTCGCCACGAAAAACACTTCACTGCCGTCGCAGCTCGCCCCATAGCGGCGGCTAGCCACCGCGCAATCGCCGCCGCCGCAACCAACCTCATTGTTCAGTAAGGAGAGGTCTAGCTTCACCGCCCCTATAAATCGCATCCCATTTACAATTGATGCATAAACATACCTACGTACATAAACATTTATCAAATACCTTTCTGCAATTGTAAAATATCCATACATAGATTGCAATTTTGATGTAAATTTATTTAATAAATCAATGTTTGTTATATTTTTTTTATAAATTAACTAATATTAAAAAAAATCACATTTCTATAATATTGAAAATTATTTAAATTAAATTTAATTAATTTTAATAATTATTAATTCTAAATTGTGGAAATTAAAATTATTATTTAAATTAAATTAAATTATTTTTAACCAATAGTTTAAACCTAAATTGACTCTCATTTTTCATGCATGGATCCTAAATCATGCATTATATATATACCTGGTTTTCTTTGCTGCATAAGCCGGATTAATGACTCCATATTCAAGAAACTCCGACGACAAGAAACTCCTCTGCATCGTCTTCCCCCTCAGATCTATGGACACCATTTCCAATCTAAACTGCGCACCACCCATGTTCTCCAGCAACTGATCCACCGCCAAGGGATTCGACGCCACCATGCACACGGTGTCGCCGCCGTCTTCATCCCAAGCATTCACACAGTGCAGAGGGTTGAACCCGGCCGCCTCCACCCACACCATCTCCTCCTCACTCTCAGCATACTTGGGAATAATTCCTACACGCGCCACCTTCTCTGCATCAATCTCCACCGGCGCTCTCCCCCTCAAAATCGACCACAGGTCCACCACAATCTGCACGTCGGGGAACACCGCGTACTTCTCCGTCACCGCGAAGTCGTGGATCGCCGCGAGTTTCTTCATGGATATATCCGCATAATACGTGTGCTCTGCTCCACTCGAATCAATCCGGAAAAACTTCAAAGACGGAGGAGCACCGCCGTATTTGTACGCAAACACTTCACCGGTGACCCGGTCCACCTTCGGGTGCGCCGTCATTCTAGAAAACGGCTCAGAAGCTCCGAAATCACGTCGGCCGAGGGTTTCGACGTCACCCTCCGCCGTTATATTAATGGCGTAGGGAAGATCGGCCTCACAGAGAGCGAAGAGGTGGCCGCAGAATACGGCTAAACTCGTATTTGCCGGGCCAAGGCCCTGACTGATCGGATCGAAGTGCACCGCAAGAGCCCCAGCTGCAGTCAGAAGAATACGAAGGATCGAAGCGAAGAGGCCGCCATTGAAGGTAGAGAAGATGCTCGGAACAAAAGGGTAGCCCATTTCACACTCTACAGTGTGCTTGTGCGTGCTTACGTAACGGCAGCAGAAGGTGGCTTCTCCTTGTGAGAATTTAATCATGTGAAGCATCCCATCGCCCTCGAATAGATGGTAAGGTCCCTTGGGGATGAAGCTAGGGTTTGGGCCGTTGCGGATGTATGCTCCGCCGTCAAGGCAGCTGGGGAGGGAGCCCTCCACGGGGCCGCAGGCGGTGGGCGGAAGCTCCTCCACCGGAGCAAAGTTGCCGGAGAGCACGTGTTTAGGGTCAAGAGAGGGGTGGAGGGGTAAGGCCACCACGAAATCACATATGAAATGATCTAATGCCTTGAAGAGGGTTGCTATTAGTGGTTTTTTGGAGGGTTGTTGATTAATCTTCATAGTTTCATTGCAAACCGATTTGGATATAATGACGATAGGTTGACGACGTCTCTCTGACTTCATTCCGCATCGCCAACCATTCGATAACAAAGTAATATTTCTTGGAAACAAAGAGGAACAAATTAAGGTTTTCATGTTTTGTAGGTATTGAGGTATTTATCTAAAGATCATATATATATATATAGTGTGAATTTTATAGACAAAGCCCAGCCACTTGGTAAGTTTTTACTTACATCCTTAAAACGTGGGATTGTGATCATCCGGACTACAAATTTTTATATCATACTCCTCCGTCTACACGAATTTTTTTTACATTTTATCATTTTAGTCTATTTATAAAAAGGATTATATTTCAAACTTTTTATTTAAATAGACCCACTCAACATACAGACACATGAATTAAAAATTATAAATCATAATAAAATATTATAATTACATTCAATACACACAATTATTTAAAAATAATAAATTAAATATGATGACTCAGTCATACATTCTTACACAATTATAATTAAGAAATTAAACAATTATAATTAAACGTAATTGATATTTATTTGGAAATTTTTAAATTTAAATAAATTATATATATGTATATATAAATATATTCTATTTTGAATTTTTCTTGGAAATAAATTTATAATTAATTCAAAAATAAAGCAACCTAATTATTTAGATTTTCTATTGAAATTAAAATGCAAAATAGTATAAGAGTCTCTCCAGAGAGGCAATAAAATAATACCACTGTATGGTAAAAAGTCAGCCTCTTCAAGTGGAATATATATACATGCACACATATATTACGTACATATTGACAATAAAGCAAATATATACTCTTGTCGTACTCGTATGTACGTATAAATACAAAATGAAGAATTAATTGGAGGTGAAATACAAAATACTCCCTCCCTCCATGAAAGAAGTTCCTAATTTGACCCGATGCGGGTTTTAATGTAGTGCTTTTGACTTTAATAATGATATGTAGTGAGTGGAATAAGGGTCTCACTTAAGTATTATATTAAATTGAGTTGTGTGTAGAGAGTGTGGTGGGTCCATTAGCATAAATGGAAAGTTTAAAGTAGGAAGATATTTTGTGAACGGACGAAAATGGCAAATTAGGAACTTGTTTCATGGGAGTAGTTAAATAAGATTGTGAAAGATAAATAGTAGCTAGCCACTAACGTGATATTATATGAATTATAGCCATGTTATTGTGAATTTTAAAAAATACCTTAATAAATTAACTGATCGATTTTTTGTTTTTAACAATCTGAGTAGCTAGGTATGATTTATACCCTTCATACATATGTATTAAAATTTATACAATTCATGTATGAATGGTATGAATCACTAAAATCATATCATTTATACACAATATTTAAATATTATTTGTTTGAATTTGTTTGTTGGTGTGGTTTGATTTTTGATTTTGATAATTTGTTGTTAGTGGTGTGGTTTCGATTTTGTTTATGAAATAAATTGTTGATATCGGTGGTGGTGAAATTCTTTTAATCGACGAATTTTTCGTTTTTTAGCCTTTTGAGTATGAATCTCGCTTGTTAAGTATGATTCATACCCTTCATACATGTATAGTATTATTCATACACATTACGTACGTATGAATGATATGAATTATTAAAATCATACTGTTCATACTTGTAATGGGGAATACGGTTGTGAGTATTTAAAAAAGTATTTTTGTTCCAAAGATTAAAAAATAACTAAAATTTATATACTAATATATTGATGACTAGTATTTATTTTTCACGATTTTATATGACTATTATCTATAATTAACTTAATTAATTGAGCAAGCAAAATTTGATTTTACCAAAAAGGTAAATAAAGCTGTTCGCTTCATGGGTTGAGCGAGGTTTAAATGTTCATCTTTAAACCTCCCAACAAAATATTAAAGTAATATATACACGGTAAGACACACTTAAATACTCATCTAACCTGGTCCTATAAAATGTTAATTTTCAACACAACACGACATTATATTAATGAGTTTGAGTTAACTTTTATTAGGTTCATGTTCTTATCCGGTTAACCTAAATAAGAACCTGAAATTTTCAGGTTGAGTTCGGATTACCTGATATATACAAATATATTATTTAAAAATATTATTATTAATGATACATATTTATACAATATGGTCGAATTGAGTCATTATCGGATTGTTATCACGTTGAGTTATTATCGTGTTGAGTCAACCTAGAAAAAAAAATGTGTCAGTTTGAATTCAGATTAGGTTCGGATTCATATTTACTATATCTTTAACCGATCGAATTAGGATTTGACCTTAATAGGTTGAGTTGTTATCAGAATAACAATAATTTATAAAGTCAGTTTTCTTTTTCTTTTTTTTTTTGGGAAAATATAATATAACCTGCGGCGGAGTTTGAACTTTGAACACACCTTATTAAAGTGATACTTACAAAAAAACGACCACTAAATTAAGTAGACTTAACTACGGCTGTGTAATCCAATTAAATAATGTCATTCATACTCCACTCTAACTTATTTATTGTTTAATTTAAGTTTCGAGCTGTATTTTTCGAAGACTTCATTCATGTATATATGGACAAAAAATAACTAATTCCCATGACAAGATTTTGGCATATTTTAAAATTTCGATGATCATATGCATGTATAACAAATCTATAGGATACATTGCACAATACTAAGAGAGAGCAAAAGATTTTAAATTCAGTCGATAAAGAAGTCATATGTTGAGTATATTCTTTTTTTGGACCGTACAACTAACTTTAATCATTTTTTTTAGAAAACTTTTATTACATACACAAATTTAAGTAATTTATACTTTAAACATACACTCATTAATTTTCGTACCGAAAAGAAGTGCTTCAAATTAATTGAGACGGATGAAGTATCTCTTTATTATATCAACATCTCATTTATGGTTCTCTTTTCCCTTCAAAACCACTTTCTATTCAAACTGTATAATGAAGACTCTAATAATATACATGTAATTGAGAATTTAATTATTAGACACTGCCAAGCTAGCAACTCACAGCAAAAACCCACTATTAGTTTATTTAGCATTTACTAATTAGAGGGATAAGCTGCTATAATAATTTATATCCCACTTGCTAAACAACACCCACTACAAGATTATTATAAAAACAATACATGAGGATTATCAGAAGAATCCTTATCGATGAAAAATTATTCGGACCTCAGTTGTTACAAAATTCGTTGGTTCACTAAACAAATCGAATTTGAATTCAAATTATTTTGAGTCGAACTCAAGTATAATGACATTAGGTTCGAAATTAAGGTTCACGAATATGTTCGAATATAATTTTAACTAATCGAGTTTAGAATAGTTCGCAAACTTTGTTATTGAGCTTGTTCACAAACTTAAAAAACAAAGTTTCGAATGGTTTGCGTATTTTATATACAAACTAATCCATGAACTTGCGTTATATATATATATTGGATCATATAATAAATAATTTTAATGTAAGAAACTTTGTTCGAACATTTGCGGAAATATTAAACTTCGGACACGTTAAGTTGTGTCTACTGCGGACGATTGAATGATCATATCATTAATTAATAACATCATTCAAAAGTATCATTTATAATCTTGTTTATCTTTGCATGTAGACTCATATACTAAATTATTTTTATTCAAAACTATATATTCGAAAGCGAAAATTTTAAGCACAGTAATCAAAGGTATTACTCTTAGACATGACATCCATTCTAATTTTGTGGAGTTTTCTTTTAGGTAAGTGTGTGCAAAAATAAAGTGATAACGTATATAGAAAATAGGTACAAGCCCCCAAAGCGTGGCGTACATGTCATTCGCCGCCCACATTCAAATCCTGGCTGAATAGTATTCCCCTCAATTTCTATTTCAAATTAGTAGTTCAGAATTCACAATAAAAATGGAAAATTGAAACAAAAATTGAAACCACACACGGCCATCAAACGCCGTTGAAGCCTCCGTCAGTCGGAATCTCCCGCTTTTCCGGTCACCTCCGCCTCCGCTCACTCGTCCAGCCAGTTTCTTCCCCCATCTGTATATTATTATAAGGTTTAATTTTACTATAGCATTTTGTGTTGTATATCCACCTAGTCTATTTATTCCAATTCTGGGGTTTATGTGTGTGATTTTAGAGCGGTAACTTAGCTGATACTTTGTGCAGTAATGGGTTTAACTTTTAGGTATTTGTCATCAATCATGGATGTACATTTCTTGCAATCCTGTTTTAAGTGTATATATTGTTTTAGAGAGTAATAAATTTTGTCAATTCGCCCCTAATTTTTCTGTGTAATTGGGATAGTTATATATCGAGTGAGTTTATTCATGCTTCGCTTTTCTCTGGTGTAGATTAAATTGGATTTGAGCTGAGGATTGATTACCACTACACTACAGCATGTCATTGCTAAGTAGATTCTTCTATAAAAGGCCCCCAGATGGTTTGCTCGAACTTTCAGATAGAGTATATGGTAAAATGCTGCATTATATACTGTTTTAAGTCATATCTATTCTTTATGTTTCTATTCATATTTATGAAAGCAAATGCTATGTTGTGCAGTTTTTGATTCATGCTTTTCCACTGAAGTGCTGCCAGAGGATATATACCGACTTTACTTGCACGAAATCATTAATGAATTACATGAAGAATTCCCAGAATCCTCATTTCTTGCTTTTAATTTTCGGGAAGGAGAGAAGAGGAGCCAGTTTGCAGAAATATTATGTGAGTATGATGTGACTGTAATGGATTATCCAAGGCAGTACGAGGGCTGCCCTTTACTGCCTCTATCATTAATTCACCATTTCCTTCGCGCCAGTGAGAGTTGGCTTTCTATTGGGAATTTCCAAAATGTGGTGTTGCTCCATTGTGAAAGAGGAGGATGGCCACTTCTTGCATTTATATTAGCTAGCTTCTTGATTTTTAGGAAGTTGCATAGTGGTGAAAGAAAGACGCTTGAAATGGTTTATCGCGAAGGTCCAAGGGGCTTGTTGCAGTTATTGTCCCCGTTGAATCCGTTTCCATCTCAGCTTAGGTACCTGCAATACATATCAAGGAGAAATATATCCCCCGAGTGGCCTCCGCCTGAGAGGCCTCTTTCATTAGATTGTGTCATTCTTCGCGGAATTCCAAGGTTTGATAATCAGAAAGGGTGCAGACCTATTGTCCGTGTTTTCGGTAGAAATCTCCTTAGTAAAGATGGACTGTCAACCCAAATGCTTTTTTCCATGCATAAGAAGGGTAGACATGTTCATCATTATCGTCAAGTAAGAATTTGATAATTGATTTTATAATAGTTTTCAAACAAGGTCTATAGTATTCTTATATGTCTGTGGGCATTCTGGATTTTTCATGCAGAAGGACAGCGATGTCATCAAGATTGATATACAATGCTTGGTGCAAGGGGATGTGGTGTTGGAATGCGTTCACTTTGACTTGGATCCAGAAAGGGAAGTTATGATGTTTCGTATAATGTTCAATACAGCTTTTATTAGGTCTAATATATTGATGCTCAACTCTGAGAACTTGGATATCATTTGGGATTCAAAGACAAGGTTTCCTAAAGGCTTTAGGACTGAGGTGAATTTCCATTTCCTTGGTGTAAAGATTCAATTAGTGATTAGGCAATTTAGGCTACATAAGTTGACAAAATTTGTTTTACTTATGTTTGTTGTGTACGAGTAGGTGCTATTTGGTGATGTTGAGAGCCGCTCTCCCCCCAAAGCTCATACACCAATGTTGAATGTAGAAGAAAAAGGTGGATTGCCTATTGAAGCTTTTTCCAGGGTGCAAGAACTTTTCAGTGGTGTGGATTGGGTTGATAGTGGTGATGATGCTGCTTTATGGTTGCTTAAGCAGTTATCCATGTTGAATGATGTCAAAGATTTGTCGATGTTGCGGAGGTTGAGTGGTTATTCATCACCTCTCGATTCTGAAGAAGATAACACTGCTTCCAGCATTGCTGACAGTCTTGATTTACTGGACGCAGAAAAAGCCATCACACCTGATTTTAATTTGCTGGATGATCGTTCATCTGTGGATTCTCCGTTAGAGGAGGCCTCTGAACTCAGGACCTATGAGAACCAAATTAAGCCAACAATGTCAACCCCTATGGATATTATCCAGTCTGTGGCTTCTGGTGATAGGCAGTTAGATTCTCTTTCTTGTCCTGAACCTTCGAGAGAAACTGAAACTTCAGATGCAAATATTTCAATTAATGATTTCCCTCCGTTGCGGACCTCTTCTGCTCCTGCTTTTAGTACTGGATCTTCTCAACTACCTGTTGCTGAAAACAAAGAACTTCCTCCATCTTCTCCCACTTATCCATCTGAAGAGCCACTACTGCCAGTTGAAATTCCTCCGCCTCCACCACCTGCCCTGTCTATCAATTCCGATAATATATCATTGCCATCTAGAGAACCACATATGGATGATGTACAAGGTCCTCAGGCAACTACACCACCACCTCCTCCACCTCCCCCATTACCCAATAATAGAGAAGTTCTTCCACATACCCCACCACCTCCACCTTCATTTGGGTCAAATCCTTCATCAGATATGTTGATTCCACCGTCAACATCACTTGTTAGCAGAGTTTACAAGACACCTCCACCTCCACTTCCTCCAAGTCACGAACCAGCAATTGCTCCACCTCACACTCATGATACAAATACAATCCCTCCACCTTCAGTTAGTGTGTCAGTAGTCCCTCCACCTCAGCCTTTACCTACTAAGCCAACAGCAACTCCACCTCCATCTCCTAGGTCAACAACAGCTCCACCTCCATCTCCACCACCGCCACCACCTCCTCCTTCTGGTGGTGGATTAATAACAATGTCACCTCCACCACCACCTCCCCCACCGCCACCTTCAAATTTTGGTTCAACGCCTGTTCCGCCTCCACCATCACAGCTGCTTCCAGGTTATAGTTCAACACCTGCTCCACCTCTGCCTCCAGAACTGCCTTCTCGTATTTCAGCAGCAACTCCACCTGCTCCATCTCCCCCTCCTTCAGGCTGTCGTTCAGCCCCTGCCCCACCTCCTCCTCCAGGTCGTGGTTCAGCCCCAGTCCCACCTCCACCACCTCCACCCCCAGGCCGTGGTTCATCCCCAGCCCTAGTCCCACCTCCTCCTCCAGGCCGTGGTTCAGCCCCAGCCCCACCTCCACCACCTCCTCCTCCAGGCCGTGGTTCAGCCCCAGTCCCAGCCCCACCTCCACCACCCCCTCCTCCAGGCCGTGGTTCAGCCCCTGCCCCACCTCCACCACCTCCTCCTCCCCCAGGCCGTGGTTCAGCCCCAGCCCCACCTCCACCACCTCCTGGTCGCATTTCTGCTCCTGCTCCTCCACCACCTCCAAGACATGGTGCAGTCCCGGCTCCACCTCCACCACCTTCTGGCCGTGGTTCAGCTCCTGCCCCTCCTCCACCTCCAGGACGTGGTTCTGCTCCACCTCCACCACCGAATGGTTCAACACCTCCACTTCTGGGTCATGGTTCACGGCCTGCTCCTCCACCTCCTGGAGGAAAGAGCTCTAGTGTTCCCCCACCTCCATCTGCAGGAAGAGGAAGAGGTTTGCCCATGAAAGGAAGAGGTGTTGGTTCTTCCATCCCCCCAAAGAAAACTTCACTAAAGCCCTTACATTGGGTGAAAGTCACTCGGGCAATGCAAGGGAGTTTGTGGGCTGATTCTCCTAAACATGATAGTCAGTCAAGGTGGGTGTATCTCAATCTTTTTAGTCCTACATTTGTATTCAAAATTTTATTGGCATTATGCAAGTGTCGTTCCATAGACTTATGCATGCAGAATTTGTGATCACACTGAAAGCAGGTCAACTTTATGTGCTTGTCTATATCAATTATATCAATACACCTTCGCTCACATCTAAAGGATCTTTGTTATTTTTTTGTAGGGCACCTGAAATTGATATTTCTGAGCTTGAGAGCCTTTTCTCAATGGCTTCTGCTTCAGATGCCGCTAATAAGGCTGCAGGTGCACGTGGTTCCAAAATCAACAAGCCAGAAAAAGTGCAGCTGGTATTACATTCATGCAACTTAATATCCGTAGTATATATAAGTCTTTACCTATGTCTTGTTGTAACCTTGAAGAAATACCATTTGCTTTAATTTTTCTTGATTTATCTGACTGGATTCTTGGTTACATAGTATTATGCAGAAGATAACAGAAAAGAATGAGATAGTAATATTCCTGGACACCAAATGTTTCTTATCTGATGCCCAGTATCCATATAGTCTAGGACCACAATTTTTATTCTATTATCCATATATTCTAATGAAAGAAACGCCTTCTCTGATCTGAGCCAAGCCATTCTCCTGTTACATCTTATGTAGAGCTTATACATCCATAATTATGAGAGGCTATATAGACGTATTAAACCAAACTTGAACATGAAAATTTCAATCTTTTTAATTAGCAGGAGCAGAGAATATGAACTGGCAAGAAAAAAGTACTCCCTCCGTCCCAACTAAGCTGGGACGTATACCATTTTGGGCTGTCCCAACTAAGTTGGGGCGTTTCCTTTTTAGGAAAACCTTTATCACACACACAAGTTTAAATAATATATATTTCTATCATCACTTTATACATTTTTCAACTCTAAACATACACTCCTTAATTACCGTGCCCAAAAGAAATGCCTCAACTTAGACGGGACGGAGGGAGTATAATGAAATGGTGACAAAATAAAACAAAAAATTGTAGGAATATGTTTTGTGAAATGCGGGGAAAAATGACATTGTCTCCTTTGTCTATGCATTTGATTTCATTAACTTCTAAGATAAAAAATTCTTATCCATTTAAAAGTCATTATTCTTAATGTTGCTCCTCTGTGACATTTTATGATAAAGTATCTTCCTTTTTGGTTCGTTATTAATTTAATTTAGTGATTCATTTTGTCCAGGTTGATTTGCGTAGAGCCTATAATTGTGAAATTATGCTCACAAAAATTAAAATTCCCTTGCCTGATATGAATGTAAGTTCCTTTTGTCATCATTGAAAATAAAATTGATTCTTCGATCAATTACTATGGTTGCAAGTTAATTCTTTCCACTACTTCAATATTTTATTTTCATAGAACGCCATCCTGGCTTTGGATTCCACTGCTTTGGACATTGATCAAGTGGAAAATCTTATAAAGTTCTGTCCTACTAAAGAAGAAATGGAGACGCTCAAGGTATTAATCTTCCTCCTGCCCCTTTCCCTTTTTTTGCATTGCATTATTCAGAAAACTATTTCATTCTTGAACTCTGTCCTCAGCCTCTTTGTTTTTATTTTCTTCCTTGTATATTCTTTTTCCTCCAGAATTACAGTGGTGACAAAGAGATGCTCGGAAAGTGCGAACAGGTTTAAAGTTTTTGCTTGATTAGTTTACTATTTGCTATTTGATACTGTTTCACTTACTAATCTCGTGCTTCAAAAATTTCAGTTCTTCCTGGAACTAATGAAAGTTCCACGAGTCGAATCCAAATTAAGAGTATTTGCTTTCACAATAACTTTTAACAGTCAGGTGCATATGATTATATATGCTTGGTACATTTTTCTACTATAAGCTTTCTCGTTAACTGTAGAGTATATAAAGTACCTTCGTTCGTCAGGTGAAGGACCTAAAAGTTAACCTGAACACAATCAATGACGCTGCTAGGGAGGTACCAATGATATTTTCTTGAAAATCTTACGCTTGAAGGTTTGGTAATTGGTACTGACTTTATGTCTTTCGTCCTTCAACTTTGCAGGTTAAAGAATCTCTGAAGTTAAAGCAAATTATGCAGACTATCCTTACTCTGGGAAATGCACTAAACCAGGGTACAGCGCGAGGTACATGTTACTATAACAAACTCACTATATTGTTCGAATATTCCTTTTAATGGCAAATATTTGTAATTGCAATTTGCAACTCATCCTTTAATAACTTCCATTGCAGGCTCTGCTGTCGGATTCAAGTTGGATAGTCTTCTCAAACTCTCTGATACTCGTGCAAGAAATAATAAAATGACCTTAATGCATTACCTATGTAAGGTAGAGTTCTATTTGTAATTTTATGGTTTGTTGCACTAAAGAGGGTGCTTGGTCAATAGCCTTGGAGATGGGGGAATGGAAATGGAAGAAAAATGGCAGTCAGGTGGATGGGATTTAAATCTGGCCTTAGGTCATATATATTACTTAGTTACTAAGGTTAAATCTGAGCATGTATGTGAAAATGCTTCAAATCTAGCAATGTCTTGTGGTTGTTAAATGCAGGCAACCTATCTATGTGCTTATAGTGGATTTTTCTCATAATGAAGATTATTGATCTCATCTCTTTTTTATGCTGTAGCAGTTTGTATTATTTCAGTTAATGTTATTTAGCTGCAAGCCTGCAATTTCTCCCGTTGGATGTAACTTCACAAATCCTACTTTATGAATGCTATGGTTTTCTTAATCTTCTCTCTGTCGTCAGATTATAGCTGAGAAGATGCCAGAGTTGCTAGATTTTACTAAAGATCTTGTCCACTTGGAACCAGCATCCAAGGTTTGTTGCATGTGTTGCAGTTAATATGTAACTTTGTTTGCTGCTTATTAATCCAACTATGACTTTACTAGATACAATTGAAGTCTTTGGCTGAAGAAATGCAAGCTGTTAGCAAAGGCCTTGAGAAGGTTGAACAGGAACTAAGTGCAGCAGAGAATGACGGTGCTGTATCCTTAGGCTTTCGGAAGGTTAGAGTGTATAAAGTTTTGATACATTCCTCACCCTCAATTTTCTGAGACTGCTACTCGAGCTAGTCTCCTATCTTGTATGGCTATATTGGAAGTTTACTTAACATGTGTTAAAGATTAAAGATAAAATTAATGACTTACGGACATAAGTTGGCTTTCTATAAAGTTTACTTAACCTTATTTTTCTGTTATCACTTATCAAACCCCTTTATTATAGTCACGAATTTTATCTGCAAAATCAACTAATTTTTGATACGTTCTTTATTTTAAACCTTATATATGAAGTTGTGATGGATTGTTGAACAGGTCTTAAAGAGTTTCCTGCATACTGCCGAGGAGGAAGTTAGGTCACTTATCACCCTCTACTCTGAAGTGGTGAGCTTTAACAGATATTAGTTATGCTTCTTGTACAAATTTCTTTTGATTTTCACTTAGTGATCCAAGGTGAGACCGCTTATTATCCCCTGCTCAGAACTCTGATGTGGTGAACTCAAGTGTTATTTCAGATTCATCTTGGGCCAATTTCTTAGTTTGTTTATGTTCTTTGGGTCTTATTGAATCAGAAACTTGTGGATAACTTTGATAGTAATAAATGTAATTCACAGGGGAGAAATGCAGATTCTCTGTCACAGTATTTTGGTGAAGACCCAGCAAGATGCCCATTTGAGCAAGGTTTGAATTATTTAGTGTTTCTGTACCATTCCTGTTTATGTTTCTATGTCCTGTATTTCTGGGTCCTATTTATGTATTTTATCTGAAGGCATTAATACCTCATCACTCCCAATAGTAAAAATAAAGGGAATGACAGTATATCTTTAGTAATTTGAATGAGCATCAGTCAGTTGTGTTCGGTGTAAGTGAACATGGAACAAATGTTTTTCTTGGTTTTGTTTCTGCAGTGACTCAAACTTTAGCCGTCTTCACTAAGCTGTTCAATAAGTCACATGATGAAAATGAGCAGCAAGCAGATGCTGAAAAGAAGAAACTGGAAAAGGAGGCACTTAAGGAACAAGCAGCAACTAATTCTCCTGCATGGAAGGACTCTCCTGCACGAAAGGAAGGCATTGATGCTCTTCGTGCAAAAATTAATGCTCGTAATCAGAAACAAGCTTCTTGATCAATTTGGATGTGCAACATATAAAACAAGCAGGTACTGCTTTGCGTTCAATACCTCTAAATGTTGCTTTGCCAATTAAGGGAAGACAAGAATCAGGGTGCATTTCTGCATTGAGTCTTTAAATCAACCGTGGATCTACAGAAGCTCACCATACGGCTTAATTATTTCCAAATGTACAATCTGTACATTGGTAATTTGGCATTGCTATGTACCTGCTTAAGAGAAGCAATTCAATTATTTGAATTGAATTGGCCATATATATATAAAAGCATCTGTTAAATATATAATTTTTTGTTGTTGTACGTAACATTTTCCTTTCTCTAAGAAGAAATGTAAAGAATGGCAGATTAGAATAGTCCATTGGAGAATTGGAAAACTGGATCTCATCCTACTTAACGTGCATATTCCATTAAAAGCATCTTATTTTGCCATTTTTGGGTGTCCACCAAACATAGTCTCATTCCGTTTTTTTGCAACTTTTTGTACTTTTATTAAATTTATTGTATCTTCTCAAGTTTCACCCTTATTCCATTCACTATAACTTCTAAAACTCATGACCTTTGCAATAGAGTCATTTTTGGTGGACAGAGCGAGTATATTACATCATCCCCGTAAGTGATTAGTGTGTGCAATAGGGTTAATAATAGGTATAACTAAAATAATTTTGTTATTCAGTCCCATGTATCACATGGTGTTAGTAGGGTCTTCCACTTATTAGTTATAGCCGAAATCTATGTATGTATGTTCAAGTATATAAGATCGTTATTGCTCCAAATACAAATGAATGAAATGATCATTTCGGCTATAGTCAAAGCATTAAAAGTCAAACCTTCATTTCCTCACCTAAAAAATTGATAGTAATACTAATGAAAACTGACCAAAAGTATGATAAAAGCCCTCAACTACCACATCTGCGGCTTCACCTGAAGATGTGCAGATTCATTAATGATGAAATGACTCTTATCAATGTTTTCTTGTTTCTAGTAATTGAGCTGCACGAACCTTCATTTTTTACATTTAATAAAATATTCTTTTTAATTATTTATTGGAATAAAAAAGAATAATAGTAATATGAAATCTGTAAACATTTAGGTGAGTATATAGAATCTGACACATGTTTTACTAGAAAATCTAAGAATTTTGTAATATTTCACTCAATGTATTATTCTCAATTTCTGGATATCATGTCATAGCGTCGTATATTTTATATCCCATATTCTTGTTATCCCTCTGTTTTGTAAATCATGCCATTAATTTTGTTGGACCCAGATTGTAAAAGAAATAAGATCTTACCATTGCCACCAATATTTAAATAAAATCTTGATCATTTTATATGAAGGTGACGTGTAATGATTATTTTTATGATATATAAGAAAAATATATATTAATAATTAATTATGATATGTGTGAATATTACAAAGCAAGTGTGAAGTAGGGTGACAAATTCATTTCCCTGGAAATAAGGAGACCAAAGTTAGCACCGAAAATGGAAATACCCTTTTACGACTGACCCATTCATTTAGAAGTGAGAAATTAGAAAACATGATTTAAAAAAAAGATAAGAGAGTGAGAGAGTGTGTCGAAGAAAGGCCAAAAAGGAGACATTAAAAACACATACATACATACATACTCCCAACCAAAGGTGGTCAGTAAAGTGAGTCCAGTGAAAAAACCAAAACAACTACCCACCATTAAATCATACCCGCACACTCCTCATAACCATAACCAGAAACAAAACAACAACAAATAAACTCAGCAATGGCTGCCCATCAACAACAACAACAAATAATCCAAGAACACAACCAACAAAATCCCCATTTCGACGACCATTTCGTCCACCTCCTATCCACATATTTGGGCCTCAGCTTCTCAATCTTCCTCGGATTTCTCCCCAAAAACTCTATCCCATTAATCTCCACCTTCCACGACCAGAACCAAATCCTCTCGTCCCAGCTCAAGCAAGCAGAAGAGCAGCTGAAGCAGCTCCACGCCAGAAGGAAAGAGGACTCCAAAGCCAACGCCAGAGTCGTCGAGATTTTCGCCACCCATAGGCACGCTTGGCAGCAGGAGGAGAAGAGACTGCTGCAGCAGATCGACGACTGCAACGAGGAAATCGCCTTCTTGAAGAGCAAGGTGGAGGACTTCCAAGGGGTCGAGGCCGGGCTCAAGGCCAGCATTGAGGATTTGAAGAGAGAGGTCAGTGAGAGGGAGGAGATGCTCAGCTTCATGAGTAGGAATAATTGTGAGAGCGGTGGGGACTGCTATGGCGACATGGGGTTGAGCTATGGTAAACCTGGGGTTTCGGAGGAGGTGGATGAGTGCTTTAATGGCGGTGGAAGATTGGAGGAGATGTATGCGCGGGATAATGGTGTGTTTAGCCCAGATTTCTTGAACTCTGCTGCTTCGAAATTTTGGACCGAGAAAGCTAGCCTCTGGCAGGTAAGACCTCTACTAGTTTTTCGTTTTCCAATTTTATATAGCTTTTGATCATTTGGTTCAAGAACTGTGTCTAGAATTTCTTCTTCTGTGTTTTAAGGAAATTTTGCATATTGATTGATCAAGAAGGGCAGCCAGGTTTCTGTTCAGGAACTAAGATGTTAGAAGTAGAAGATCTAATGATTATTTTTGCCTTCCTTCTAACTGGAAAACTTCATGATAGGTTATTTCTAAAGCTGTAATTAGTCCAAATTGCACTTTTTGCTAAAATTTGTCTTTTTTTTCTTCACTTTTACTCGGTGTTTGTTTGTTGCAAGATTTACCAGAAAGTGGTAATTTTGTTTTACCACTATTGACTGCTAGGGCCCAGTTGTTTGGTAGTTATGTATCAGTACTTGTTTGCAATTTAATCCCAGTGGTTGGAATCCCTATACTAGCTACTTATTCTTTTATTTTCACTATTTCCTTAGTTCATGATATTCCAAATGAAGCTTACATTTCAAGATGGAAAGTGCTGTTAGCGGTTTAATTCAAATTTAAAAGCTTTTGGTGTTATTATCTTCAGTGAGTTTAATCATTGTAATTTGTTCAGGAGTGCACAGTTCTGTGTTGTTTGTCTTGTATCCTGTCCTTGCAGAACTCTTTTCCTTGATAGCTTCCTCATAATAGGGAAACGTCGTCCATAAATGAAAATTCTTGTTCATCCTTGGGAATGGATGCTGAAAATTTTTGTTCATGTGTTGACGAATCAACTACGGTTCAAGTTTTTAATCTTCAGACTGTGTGATGTTTTAGATCTCAAGTAAGCGAGTACAGTGCCTATAAGGCTATAAGGTTGATCATGGATGAATTTTTCTCTATCATTTTTTAGATGTTATTACAAGCCTCCATGCATTTAGGCCTTAACCATGTGTTCTTATCTTTCATACAGAGTTGTTACTTGTCAGCTTCTGTTGATGACTGACCCTATTTCTTTTATTGCAAGTCTATTCGCTTCATATTCATGTCGGCAGCTTTGTTGTTTTCTCTTTTTCGTGATTTAATCAGCACATTTCTAGTTTGGCTTTCTCTGTAATCACGTGTGATATTTGTTAGTTGACTCATTTGATGGGACTGATCCTTAAAAAGAGTTGTCTCTAAACAGTGTATGTTTTTGGCTCTTTACAGAAAACAGTTAGTGAGTAACATCAACGATCTATCTTGCGTACAGAACATTCTAGAACCGGCATAAGACTTGCCTAATAAGTATTCATCCAAGCATATGGAATGTTTATCATAATCTTGTGCAGTATTTCATCAATGTTTGCTGAAGAAATGAAATACGAAACCCTGTGTTTGTTTTATTTGTTCTTATGATTGCTGATTATTGATGGCATCTCTGCAGGACATGCAGCATATGCAGGAAATGGAGCAGTACGAACCAGTCGAATCAGTTTACCATGTGAAGCACTTTGTTTCTAGGTAGAGCATTGCCATCTTCTGCAACTTCTCCGATATTCTGGTAACAGAAATTGTGCTAATGCCAACAACTATTTCTTGTGCAGAAGGGAGTCTCCTTGGAAGGTGAACGGCGATTCTTCTGGAGTTTCCTCTAAATTAACGCTGCTCGAGCAAGAACTACTGAATTTAGAAAGAGTTTGCCAGGCAGATCTGTCTAAAGTTCCATCACAGATGCGAAAGCAAGCCAAGAGGTACCAAGCATTATCAGGGAAGATTGATGATCTCTGCAGGAGAATGGTAACCATTCTCTACTCTCACACCATCATTGATGAAATTTCCACAAACATTCTTCAATTTGGTTGAGTTCTTCAAACTTTTCAAAATATTTGTTTTCTAACATGGGATCCCCAAATCTTTTTTCCTAAAGCAAGCTAGTGATCCGAGTGAATCCACCCTGAGCTCAGAGTTCCGCACACAAAGGCAAACCGAGTTCTTGCTAGAAGCATTTCGCCTGCAGCAACGAGCCTCTGAAACTAGCCAGAAGCTCACAGCCTTACAAACTGAGACAGGAAAGAGCTATAATGGAGGAGGAGGGGAGATTGAGGGCCCTGCTCAACTAGCCACTAGGCGATCACTCGACTCCATTAGAAACAACTTCAAAGAAATCCAAAGGAATCTAGAGATCTGGCTAGCGAGAATTATAGGAGACCTCGAGGGAATGTTGTCCAGAGACGGGGCCTCCCGAGCAAGAGAGTACTACGCCACTAGGTACCCTTTTGTTCAGTAAACAATGACCATTACACTAATTTTTGTTTGAGCTTGCACGGTGGTCAAGAAAATGTACAGTTCCATGTGTTACTCATTCCTCGTTAGTGCTAACAATGTCAATTCCGACTTGATTGGGTACGGACTTTGTAGTCGGTCCGATTTTCATCAGCTCAGATAAGGTTGAAGCTTCAAAGTTTAGAACAGGGATAAGAATATCGTAGGCTGCCAGCTTTTGGAAATTAACATTACAAAAGAAGGGAATCTCTTTTGAGAGAGAAACAGAATCCTGTCAGGATACATCTGCCATCTGATCTGAAGAGGATCAAATGACAAAATTTAGGCATCATGTGTGTATGTGTATGTGTATGTTTTATTTATTTGATGCTTTTTCTGGGCTATGGCTAATCTGGTTTGGAATCTTTCAACTGTATTTTTCATGTTATGGAAGTGAGGATGAGGTTTGTGGTCCTGCTTTCCATGTGATGACATTGAAGTTAAAGCAAGTGGTCCTAACTTTTAGTGCTATAACTTAATAATTAAATGAAGAGAGTCAAATCTTTGTCCAAGCGCAGCTCCACCTCAATTAAGAGATTTAATTTCTTGATTTAACAAAGACATTTACTCCCTTTTGTGATTTTGGATGATGCAAATTTTACAACTTTTCCATTCTTTCTTTCTTTTTTTCCCCAGCAAACTCATCTGACGCTTAGTAGTGTAAATATATCAATTAAAGTTGTATTTCAAATAATATTGTCTGATTTATCAAGAAACACGATCAATTATTCGATCGTAAAAAATACAAATCTCATCAAATCACCTGAAAGAAAGTTCCACTATAATGAAAAATGAGACTCTGATAGCAACGATTCACAAGTCATTGTATAAAATTTATACACGATGTAAGTTTCATGTTAAATCCGGCAATTAACCCAAATAAAAGTAAACCTATTCTCCTAGTAGGAGTTTTTTCTTTACGCATAAAAATATAATAGATGGAAAACTAAGAACAAGCACCACTTGAATGTCAATTACTGATAATAATATAGTTTTCAGAATAATGATGATACATCACAGTACTGTCTGAATAGCAGAATTATATTAAAATTCAAGCATAAAGTAAGCCTGCGTAGGAGAACATCACAATCTTATTTCAGACCTGCTTCACAACCAAACTCAATTCGTAATCAACAAGCTTCTTCCAGCAATTGCTTCACCTTGGTGATGTAATCGCTCATCGCCTCCTCCTTTGATTTACCTGCCACAATTCAAAAAACAAAAAAAACAAGATGATCTCAGTCAAGCTATTGTTGTATATTGATCTATTAAAACAAAATCGACTGTCAATTCAATACCTTCAACAGCCTTCCATGCATCCCACTTCGCCCGGTCCCTCATGTTAAACATACCAGGTCGACCTTCATTCAAGGAACAAAAGTTAGTGTTATCTCAATCAACACAAGATTCAAAATCTGCTGCGGTCTCTGTTTTTATAGATCCATACATGTTGGGATCGAAAAAGGGGAATTCAGCAAGATAAAAGTTAGAACTAACTGGTGTTAACATTTCCAACTGTTGCTTGCTTGTAGAGTCCGTACAGAATGAGCTTGTTCTCGTTGGAAGTACTATCAGGCAAGGTCTTGGCCTTCTCAGCATGCGCCTCAAATTCCTCCTGCAACAAAGTTTTCACCTCAAATGAGCTCTGTGCTAATTAACATCACTAGCTAAAGCAATTGATCCAATGCTTATTATAAAATAACATTGCTCCAGCAATCATAGCACGCATTGATCTCGGACTAATCAAGTATTCAAACACACACGATTCCTAATTCAAACACAGGGATGATCGATGAACAATTAAGTACATACGAAACGATGACCAGAATCCAAATTAAAAACCAAGTCCGGCGCGTGTGATTAAGCGTATATCAGTACATCCACGATCGCTTAAGCCTAATTATAGTCGTATAACCAGAGATTCGTCCGGATCTAATCTAAATCCACCAATATATTTCAACAATCATTCACCGATTCATACATCAACACACAATAAATATGAATAGAAATAGAAGAATAGCTGAAAAAACAAGTTGAAGGCAGTGAAAACGAAGGCGCGCGAAAGGAAAACAAGGAATCGATTCAAAATGAAGCAGAAACAAGTGAAACGGTATAAATGTATATGAGGCGTAAAAAAGGAGTGGTTTAGAGTGACAAGTACCTTCAAAGCCATGATTCGTTTGGTTACGGATCTGATATTTGTGCTGCAAAGTGGGCAGAAGTTAAGAGCTTATATATGATGAGCGACGGAGAATTCGATACTGCACATTAATTGGGGACAGCAGATTTTAGCTTGTAAAAGTTGCTTCTTTTTTTTTTTTTTTTTTAATTCTGTTGCTTGTTAAAGTTGGATATGGAACGTGGACAGAGCATATTCGTTACTGACAACCTGCTCTGCTATTCATTTTTATTTTCCATTAATAATGATTAATTTTTTTGGATAGAAATTAATAGATAAAATATTTTTAATTTTATATAATAATTATTTATTAAATATTTATTAATTTTTGTGTAAAAATAAATAAATAAATATTAATAGAACGAAAATAATACTACCATTTTTCAAATAATTGTAATTCCTCTTAAAAAAAATCAAGAGAAAAATTAAAAATACACACATTTTTTAACATACATCAAGATGTTCGATATTTTTTTGGAGTTATTTTTTTTATACTTGTTTTATAGTACTACCTTTGTTTCAGTAAACTTGATACAATTTATTATTAATATATTTATTTGAATATAAATTATATCATGTTTAGTGAAATAATATTTAATAACAAAATAACGGCTAATTTGATCGATAGTGATTGGTCACGATAATATGAGTTAAATATGTGGAACCTAGTTGAATATTGTCTTCTACTATGAGCTTTAGTGCAAATGAGTTATTTTTGAATTGTGAGATCATCTTTTGTTACTTATTGGCTCTATTTTCATTGAGAGCATGATAAAAATTTTGGTAGCATGAGTGCACTTTGTCACATATACATAATTTTAAGAAATATTTGTATATAATATAGATTAGAATTATCTAATAGGAAATTATAAAGTATGATACATGGACAAGAGATTTGGTTATGGGTGGGAATTAGGATAAGATCGGATACTCATTTCAAAGTTTCAAAATTTTGAAATTGAAAAATTATAAGTCCCGATTTCGAATAAAATGTCCCAAATGGTACTAAACGAGACCAAAGTTTTATAATATTTAAAATTAATTTTAAAAACTTAAAAATCCCGACAGAATTCGGAAATCTTAATCTAAAAAAATTTCCAATTTATCAATCACAATACCGGAAAATATACTTACATCAACAAGTTATATTGCAGGGCACATCATATCGGAGTCGTATTTTTCATATTCACGTTATCGTCACAATTTGATTAAATCAATATATAATAACATAACATATCTAAAATATATAAAATATCAAGCAATGATTTTTACATAGATATGATATGACTGTATTTCATACGGGGCGATCGATCACTCTGAAAAGACAACGGAAATCGATGAATGAAAGTGAAACACGCACATACACATACACTCCACTGCAAGAATCCCCTCGACCAACTGCCATTCAGCCGCAACTCGTTAATGGAGCTTCAATAAGAGTGAGGCAGCTCTTCCTCTGCATGTTGAATTTCATTCGCTACTACTATTGTATTACTTGCTGCCGCCTGCATTGAATCTCATTCACATTCTTCATACTTTTGATTACTCGAAATCTTGATTTTTATGTGGTGGATTTTGTATCGAATTGAGGTTTTGGTCAATTCCCATTTTGTCGGTGTGGTTTGGGGTTTTGAGGATTTTATGGAATTTGGATCGAACTATCTGTTTCTCAATTTGGTACTTTAGTTTTCTGCTTTATTGGATCAGTACAGTTGCTCCGTATATATCAATCAATTGATGAATGATGAATAAAATGAAAATCCGTTTATTCACTGCTTGAACTGGACTTCTTGAATTGAATTAGACTAATAATTAGAAAACGATTGCAGAAATCGAAGGGGGCAGGATGTGGGGAAGCTTCAATTGAAATGGGGCATTACCCTGGTTCTGATTATATAGGTTTCAATGAAGCTCCTTCTCCCAGAGCACATCATGGTAAAAAAGTATCAGTTTTGCCCCTTATTTTCCTCATCTTCTACGAGGTGTCCGGGGGACCGTTTGGTATCGAGGATAGTGTGAGGGCAGCCGGTCCGCTCCTTGCTCTCGCGGGGTTCTTGATATTCCCATTCATATGGAGTGTTCCAGAAGCATTGATAACTGCAGAGATGGGGACAATGTTTCCTGAGAATGGTGGATATGTAGTTTGGGTGTCGTCGGCTCTTGGTCCGTTCTGGGGTTTTCAGCAAGGCTGGATGAAATGGCTGAGTGGAGTCATTGACAATGCACTTTATCCTGTGTTGTTTCTGGATTATCTGAAATCGGGGATCCCTGCTTTAGCCGGGGGTCTGCCTAGGGTTGTTGTAGTCTTGGCCTTGACGATTGCCTTAACTTACTTGAACTATAGAGGTTTAAGTATAGTGGGATGGGTTGCTGTGGTGCTTGGGGTATTCTCTATTCTCCCTTTTGTGGTTATGGGGTTCATTTCGATACCAAACTTGAAGCCTGAAAGGTGGTTGGTTGTGGATATTCACAATGTGAATTGGAATCTGTATCTCAACACCCTCTTTTGGAACTTGAATTATTGGGACTCGATAAGTACTCTAGCAGGAGAAGTAGAGAATCCGAAGAAAACTCTGCCAAAAGCTTTGTTTTACGCATTGATCCTCGTTGTTCTTGGATATTTCTTCCCTTTATTGATTGGAACTGGATCTGTCCCTCTCCACTGCGACTTGTGGAGTGATGGTTACTTCTCTGAGATAGCAACGATGCTAGGTGGAGTATGGTTAACAGTGTGGGTACAGGGCGCTGCAGCTATGTCGAATATGGGGATGTTTGTGACTGAAATGAGCAGCGACTCGTTTCAGCTTCTTGGCATGGCTGAAAGAGGGATGCTGCCAGAGTTCTTTGCTAGGAGATCACGCCACGGAACACCACTTGTCGGAATACTATTCTCAGCCTCGGGAGTGCTTCTACTCTCATGGCTGAGCTTCCAAGAGATAGTAGCTGCTGAGAATTTCTTGTATTGTTTTGGAATGCTGTTAGAATTTTTGGCATTCGTGCGCCTCAGAATCATATCCCCGGACGCCCCTCGACCTTACAAGATCCCAGGTGGAACAATTGGTGCCACTGTGATGTGCCTTCCACCAACCATACTAATATGTGTTGTGTTAGCGCTCTCTACCCTCAAAGTCATGATTGTTAGCCTCTTTGCTATTATGCTTGGTCTCATATTGCACCCTTGTCTGAAGCACTGTGAGAAGAGGCAGTGGCTTCGATTTTCTATAAGTTCTGATCTTCCAGATATTCATGCTGCTGCTCAGGAGGACGAAAATTTGATATAAAATTAGACACTTTCTTCAATGTTGGTCCTAATACCACTCCAGTTCCCACTATTGACCAAAAGAATGTAGTTTTGCTAAAATGAAATTTGGTTGCAAATAGCTCAACATCTCACTGTTGTATGTAAGAATCATGTTATGAATGAACCACCTTCTCAACAAATTGTTCTAGGTATGATCTTTTACATGTATGATCTCTTGTGATATTGAGATTTGATATACAAAATGATCAAGTTGTCGGTATTTTTATAAGATGAGATGAGTGTGCAAAAATCCTTACCATTATTTTCATATCATCAAGTATCAACGCTATAATGTTTATAATTTAAAGACAAAAATGCAAGTAAATTTCACAAAATGCTGACCAAGTAGCATGGAACATATATGACAACTACATCAATGGGACGGAGAAGCACTTTTGAGTCCAGCTTCTTGATATTTAAATGTCAGAAGCAAGGAAGTTTCCGGACAAGGAGACCAATGGGACGGAGAAGCACTTTTGAGTCCAGCTTCTTGATATTTAAATGTCAGAAGCAAGGAAGTTTCCGGACAAGGAGACCTGCAGCAGAAGGTTATTAATATCTCAGGAACTCAGGCATCACTTAATGTTTTATTGTACCATGCAAAGGTTGAAGACAAGTTTGTTAAGTTGATCATCACCAAAATGCCACATGTAAATATGAAAACAATGTTTTACCTAAAACTCAGATTAAGAACCTAACTAGGACTAAGAACTCACTCTAGATCCATGGCCAAATTATCCCATCCCACTGAATAACCCTTTCTTTTCCAAACTAAGCCATTACAAGTCTATTGTGCAATTGCGCTCTGCTGCTCGAAGTCTCTAATTTCCAAAACTTATTTACTAGCATATACTTACATGTATGTATATGTATAATATGCCAATTCCACATAACTTAAAAGACTACATTATATTTGTATATAAGTGGGGAAAAAGAGATAAGAGATTGAAAAGGCACATGTATGGTTGCCTTATGCATCACATACCTTCTCTCCAAGCTTAAATTTTGGAAGACCCTTGTAAGGGCATGTACCACACCGAAAAGCATCACCAAGACCACACTGTATGGAATGGAATATCAATCAAACAAAAGTTGGTTAGAAACTGAGCAGAGTTTAGCATACAAGACGATAAGTTGAATTAATTGTCAAGTGTTGGCATTTACAGACAAAAAGAAACACATGAAGTATATTAAGTATTAACGATTAAACGGACTCCGCATAAAAGCAATAACTAGAGTTTAAATAATTTTAGCAAAATGACTTGGAAACTAATACCTATCGAGTTGGGACACAGACAATGATAAATAAGTGAAGAAATTCAAGAAAGTACTACAAAAGCTTAGGAAGTATGAAGGATCTGACTCACGATTACCACAAAAGTTGCAATATACCTTGAAGCCCATAATCTCACATTGTCATCTGGAAAAGCAGCTAAAATACAAAGGCAGCAAAATAATGAATATACACTGTAAAATTTCATTAAACATACATTTCCACAAGCAGACTGAGGATTATTTATCTGGTCCATAGTAAGTCCAAGCTTCACTTTTTCCTCTTCTTCAGCTCTTCCGCAACTGCAATTTTTGCAAGCTTTCCTTGTGCTTCCAACTTCACAATCACCTACTGCAGAAGCACTCCACTGTTGTGGACTTCAATTATTCATAGAACAAAAACAAATAATATAAAGATGAAGAGTAACCAGAGGGCAATTCAGGTTTTTCAAAGTCCTCCTCAGTAAGGAGGCTATCCTCGTCAATTAAATCATCATCGCCATTGATCTGAACTTTTGGTAGAACTTGGGAAGTCTTTTTTAAGGCAAAAGATGATCCAATCTTCCATGATGGCTTCTTACACATCACCTGCACAAAGATACAAGAACTTAATCCAAGGATCCACAAATAGAAATTAACACGTAAGTTCAGAAGATCAAATTTATATTTACTGAGTTCACAACAAGACCTACAAGGTGATGATCATCAGCAGTATAATCATCATCTAGAATATTAGTAACTCGAGTTACAAGTACAGCTCAGATCACTATTTGATGCTTCTGCCCTGTGTTAAACGTAACCCTTACCTACTGAAACAGGTCGGCCAGGTAAGGATAAAAGAGTTTGTTTTAAAGAAAACCAGGCTAGACAAACACAATACTGATAATAGTTGTCGAAAATTAAGTTTAGGGAGAGACGCACCCCAAAAGACTCCCTCCGTATATCCAGAAATCCAGCTAGGAACAACTCCCGTTCAAGAGAAGTGTCTTTCTGCTAGCCAATCCAGGTAAAATTTATCATCTTATAATGTGAAAATTTTTGGTGATGGTAACTAGTAGCTACATCTCCGAAAAGGAAGAAAATTTACAAATTACCATTTGTTCCACAGCAGTTTGAGAAGCCAAGTAGAAAAGGACGTCCCCATCAGGTTTTAAAACTCTTGAGATACTCTTGAGCAATTGATCGCTGGGAAACTCCAATGATTTACAGAGAGAAACAACATCAGCTATAGATGAAGGTTCCAGCGATGTTAAACCTGCCCAAAGATAGGAAAAAGTGCAAGCATATTAACAAAGCGAGCTGCACTGAAAATGCACGAATGCAGTTCTCAGCAAGAGTCAGCCAAAGCCCCTATAGAGCACAAATAATATGAGGGATAAGTTATTATTTCATCACTGTTATGTATATATATTTACTATATAGTACAATGATATTATCTTGAATATTTGTTTACACGTCTATTTAGTTGGAAAATATTTTCCATAAAGATTATAATCCAGAAGGGTCCTCTATAGCATCTAGAAATTAAGATTTCAGTGCAGACCAAAGGTAATTGGATCTGGAATGAATTCGAACACTCTTCTATGACATTCTATATCTGCAGCACGATACAAAACAATTGGTAGACTGTACACAGACTCCAATCCAATACTCTAATCATTATGCTAAACCCCAGTCTCCACCATCATGAATTTTCCACCAAATACAATAAAACGGCCAATGCTACAACAGATAACATATTCAAAAGAACAAACTTATCAAGAAAAAGTAACTTATCAAAGGATTCAAAACTCAAAAATTTCTTCATTGCAACATATTATAATAAGTAAGATACTTACTTTGTGAGGTAGTTTGAGTGATGATCAGAGGATCAACCTTTTCAACTCCTTCCTTCCTCACCACCTTAATAGCATCAGAAATAGCGGAAATCGACACAGCAACTTCATCCGTGATCACCAGCATCTTATCCTGCCCCATGTCGTTCCCTACACTAACAATGCCCGAACGGAAACAAGTCATGTGCTAGCAAAAAAAATCCCCCAAAACGAAAATTGGTGTTGCAAATGATCGGTATAAGAAAAGAGAAATCGCGACGCAACTAAAACAGTTAGCGGCGAGTAGCCACAGCAGCTAGGGAATAAATTACGGAGTCAAAGCTCTCACCAAGAAACGATGTAGAAAAGCAATAGGCAGCAGCTCTAGATGGACGGAGACTTGAAAAGGGGTTTGATGTGAGAATTACAATGCTGGTTGGGATGTCTGGCCCCAACTAACGTTGGAGATTAAAGTGGTTCTAATTTCTTTAGCCGCGTTCTTGATATTTATCGTTTACTAATTTACTATGTATTTTAAAGCTAAAAATTTTTCGATTTTTTTAGGAATAGTAGAACGGTCCAAAAAGGAAACATCGTCACTTTTAGCGGGACGAAAATAATAATGTAATATGTATATTATTACTAATTTAATGTGTATTATTAATCATTAATGAAAAAAAACGTTATAATTAATTAAAAAATAAATTACATATATTGTGATTGAAATTTTATACTACTATTTATATTTGTATATATATTGTGATTGACAAAAGGTAATGATAAATTTAAAAATATACTAGTATATTTATTTAAAATGAGGTTAACATGCATGATGATTTTCTATTGCAGAGGTTAACATGCATGATGGTAAAGCTTTTATGGATTGGTTGAAATTAGAAGTATTAGATGAAACGCATGTAAATTTTCAAAACACGTGCATGTTATTACTAGCATTCTGCAGTTCTTGTTGGATTGGACCTTCTGTGTAATGTGTTGAGCCAGTATATGAAATGATGATCTTAGAATGTCAGGAGTAATTTCCAGTTTAAAGTGAATAACGATTCTTCATAAAGTTCAAGATATTAGCTTATTGGTGAATCCTATTATAAATTCAGATTCTAATGTAGGTTAGGGTTTTGGTGCACACAGACGATAGGACTTCAGCAATTCAGCAAAGAAATTTTCAAAATTGAATTTCTCATTGATTTTATATGTTCCCTATTTGTTGAGATTTTCTCTTCCTGTTTTGAGGTCAGGAGTTCCAAAGAAATAAATTTACCATCAGTGTTTCCAATGCTCACGGACCTTCACAAAATTATAGGTCTTTTGTTGTAATACTGAACGTATCATGAGTAGATTATTAATAATAAACTGAATTCATCAGATTGAACTTTAATATACCAAAATGCCTAGAATATGAAGATATAATTTAAGAATAAAAACAGATGTGAATCTCTGAAGGTCATGATATTTCCAATTTGGTCTATGCTTCGCATTGCTACGTATTCTTAGATTTTATCACATTACTTCAGATTATCTACAAAGTGTAAATTCAATTTACGACTAATCGTAGTGTCAAGTAAAATCCAAAAAATTATCGAAATGTCATTCCAATACACTACTAGGGCGGTGTGGTTAACGTGAGTCAGAAAAACAAAAACTTAACAGTATTTCTTGCGTTAGCCAATAAAATGAAAATCCAATGGCATATCGAGACAAACAAAATATTTCATTCAAACTGGACTAGATCGGGGAAATCATAGAAGAGTGGATTGAGAAATTTCTGGAAAATCATAATAATTTGAAGAAAATTTGAGATGGATTTAGTAGATAAACACCGTTGAATGCGGCACTAATCTGTGGATCCATCTCAACGGTTGTCTGGCCGCCGCCGAGCTAAACTCGGCATTTAATTTCTGCACAATTGTTCAAAGACTGCCCCATTTTTATTCTTTTCAGAATATTGGCGCAGCCTCAATTGAAACATAGTGCAAATAGAAATCGAAACAGACACAAAAACAAATTGAAACAAAGTATAAATAAATAAAATCATAGTAGAAATTTAGGCTTGAAGAATAAACTTAAAAATTTGAATGAATGCAATTTTCTGCAAACCAAGTCGGAGACGAGAGGCAGATGAACTGCGAACCCTAGAAACTGGGATGTTGCGAAACCTTGATATGAGAACTAATGGCCGAGGTGGTTAATAAATAGCGGAGGAGTGGCTAATGCTGTAATGGGCCTCATATCAATTGGGATTTTATGGGCTGGGCTTTATTGATCTTCAATGAGCCGAAGTTACAGATAATCATAGTTTACACTGGAAATTGTAAATAATCCAACCACCCTACCTCTCGATTCGAGTTTCATCCCATCTCATCTTCTCTCTCATAGTAGCGTCAAATTCTCAGACGAGCTTCAATGGACTCCCTCATCCTCTCCACGCCTCTCAACCATCGCTCTCTCCCCGTATTCCGCCGCCTCTCTCACCTACCCTCACCATCACCGGCCGCACGGTTTCTCCACGCTCCAAAATCTCTAATCCCATCCCTCAGATGCTCCGTTTCTCCCTTCAACACGCAGTCTGTCGCCTCCCCCGATTCCCTCCTCCTGCAGCTCTCCCCTACGGCACAGCAGACTCCCTCTTCCGCCATGCGTGGCGCCGAGACTGACGCCATGGGACTGCTGCTCAAGGAGAGGATTGTGTTTCTGGGGAACAGTATTGATGATTTCGTCGCTGACGCCATTATCAGTCAGCTCCTTCTGCTGGACGCCAAGGATTCCACTAAGGATATTCGCCTCTTCATCAATTCCGCCGGTGGCTCGCTCAGGTAGGGCTGCTATATTTGGATCAAATTATGTCTAGTTTTGGGCATTTAGGATATACTGGGAGTTTTTGTTTTTGTTTTATCTCTATTAGTTCAGCCCAATAAATTCGGATGAATTTGGCAGTAATTTGAATTGCCGTGTTGTAAGTTGAGTTTGGGAAATATTATTTCGTATGCTGATTTGTTAGTGCAGATTTAGGGTTTCAAAATTTGGGGATTTAAGCTAAAAATGTGGAGCTATTTTTGGAGAACAGTATCTTGATAGGATGCGATGTTGTATTATGCATGTTTGGATTCTTTTGAAATTGAAGATTCTGCATACAACACTATGTTAATGAAATAATTCGCCACTTGTTGATAAGAAAGACCCATTTTTTCTTTAATCTGAAACTAAGGCATGAAAGCATGGGTCTTCAGGAGCTACTATGCTATGCATCTATAGAACATCCATCATCCATGTCCGTTTGATTAATGTTGCTGATGCTAAATGTGTTTGACTCCGCTGCCTTTGTATTTATGATGCATACATGTTATCATCTTAATTGTATGGAAACGAATGATAGATACTGCACCTTCTGGAATGTACATAATTTTGTATAAATTGTACCTTAAATTTCTAATTTCTATTATGAATTGTGAGTTGGTGACTGAATCCCTCGAAAAGATAACTAAAAGAAACATATTATGCTCAAAAGTTGCAAACTTGTATGGTGCAGTTACATTTGCACATAAAACTTAGTGTCATATCTTATGCATGCGTAGAATTTGTTGCTTGTAACTGTAGAGGGATTTGGCATCTGTAGATTGTTCTTCACTTGATTCAGGTGAGGCAGTTTGATAATATTAGATTGATTGGTTTGTTCCCTTCTTTTTTATCTATCCACTTGTCTTTTAGGTTATGCTTGTTCTAATAATGTTTCAAGGCATGTCTGACACCTTATCTATAACCTTCTTTTTCTGACAGAGGTCTTACTCTCCAATGCCAGAACTTGTCATTTACTAAATTTTTTATAAGGGTTAATTGCCTTAAAATTCAAAAACTTTCATTAAATTTGGTTTTTTCCCATGACTTTTTAATTTAGCCAATAAATACATAAACTTAAGATATTTTTTCATTTTTCTCATGACTTTTCAATTTGGCAAATAAATACAAGTACTTACGATTTTTTTCGTATTTTCTCCATCGTCACCATCTTCGATCAAGTTTAAATTAACCCTTTTTATAATGATCATGTTCAATGCTATTTCACTATGGCCTATTTTTTTATTTTTTTTTTACATTTACTACAATACTTATGATTAGCTTTATTCAATCCTTCAGTTTTGTCCTGACTTTTATAGTGTTAATGTTTACTGTATTCTAGCGCTACGATGGCCATCTTTGATGTTGTGCGTCTTGTGAGGGCTGATGTCTCCACTATTGCACTAGGAATTTCTGCTTCAACAGCTTCCATTATCCTTGGTGGTGGTACTAAAGGGAAACGCTTTGCAATGCCTAATACCAGAATAATGTTACATCAACCACTTGGGGGTGCTAGTGGGCAAGCAATAGATGTGGAAATTCAAGCCCGGGAAGTAATGCATAACAAGAAGAATGTAACAACAATTATATCTGAATGCACTGGTCGATCTTATGAACAGGTCGAGAAGGATATTGATAGAGATCGCTACATGTCTCCTATGGAAGCTGTTGAATATGGCTTAATTGATGGAGTCATTGATGGAGATAGCGTTATTCTACTTGAGCCTGTCCCCGAAAGGGTTAAGTCGTCCACATTCGATTATGTGGAGATCAGCAAGGATCCCAGAAAGTTTTTGACACCAGATATTCCTGATGATGAGATATATTAGTTAAAGTTATCACAGGTAAACTTTCCTGAACTCTTATTGTATGTCCGCGAGGTTCTATTTGCCCTTTGTGCAGTGAAACAGTGAGCTTGCAAATTTTAGTTTCCATGTATGCTTGCGGTTGTGTACCATTCATTAGCGTATCTCTATGTTAGGTGATGCTACTTCCTACTGTAAATGATGTTATATCTGGAAATTTCTAACCTTGTATTTCTATCTATAATTTTGCTTGACTAGGTATCATTAATATGATTCCAGATGATAGTTGCATGCAATCTTTGCTGAAATGTTGACTGAAGATCTACGGTGAGATAGGTTGGATTTTGCTTCTTTTGCTGTAAGAGAAGTCCAGATCTTTCTCTCAACAGAGTGTTACTGCACAATCTAATCAAGGAAATGCGAGATCTCTGTGGTAATCATAGGCCAATTTGCTTAAGCAGTGCACGCCTGGTCTAATTCATCTATTTTATTTGTAAAATACTATGCAACATTTGCTGGTGCGCCTTTTACATTTGCAATAAACACAGTGCTAGGTGTAGGCTTGCCATATGGAAAATGGTCCTTTCCTTGCCATTTCTAGACTTTTATGGGTACTATTATGATTTATCAGTGAAAAAATAAAATAAATCATGTAATCCACATCTTTTTAAAATAATAACTTTTATTATTTTAGAAATGTGACAGTACAGTTAGTATATATATATATATATTTTCTGTGGTAAAATCATGTGAGGTAAATACATGTACTTTTCTTGTAAGTTAGGTGCACCTGTGGTCAAAGAAGAATGAAATTGGAAGAAACCCGTTTTTGACTTTGGTGGAGTATTTATTAATCCACAAGACAGTAACTTTTAAATGTGATGTGTGTGTGCAGATAATTTTACTGCACAAACATGAGTAGTCACTAGTTAAAAATCACACTTTTTTTTAATGGTTTGTACAAATAAACAAAATATAGGAAACTTGCTGAGTATTTTTGTAGTAAGATGTATCTGAATTCATATGTTGCCAATATTCTGGCACCAATTTTTCTAACCACTCACGAAAGAGGCAAATACTCATTCTGCAAACAATAATTAACACTCTTATTTCAAGATTCCCAAATACAGTACACATCTTTGAACGATTTTGAACTGACAAAAAAGAGGAATTTTCAAATAAAACATACTACTCCAGGAAGTACTATTTGTTAATGCGAATGTGCGTCAGATTTTTTTAATTCGAGTTAAGTGCGTGTCAATGAGTCTAGCAAAAGTGTGTGTTTTTTTCACTAATTGTTTTTCTTTTTGGAGGTGAGGATTAAATAAAGCACTTTTGGTCTCCAAAGACAAACGCCAAAGAAATAGCGGAGCTCAACTACTACCAATACGATAGCTCCGATCACCGGATGAATTCTCCGGTGACCGGAATTCCGCCTGCGAAATCACTGCAGAGCTTATCCTGGTAGATTCAAACCCCCATGGATTCACCGCAGAATAGCGAGGAAGAGCTGAGGGATTGCAACGACGACTCCACTAGCTCCCGTCGCTCGCTTCTTCGCTCCTGCTTCGCTGTCGCTTTCGCTTTCTTAATCATTCTGCTGCTTTCCTTTTCGGTTCTGTACATAGCTGTTCTGATCGGGAATCTATCGATTTGGAGCCCGATTTCGGTTCAGTCCCGCTGCAGAATTGTTTCTAGTGGTAAGCACTTGCTGCTTCAATTAAATTCCGCTATTTTTTATATTTTTTTATTGTTTTATTAGCATTTGTTATTTTGTACTGTTGTGTGTTTATGGAAGGAATTTAAGAGCATTGGAGCTTCGGTTTATTTATTGAGATGTGGGGAGGAAATGGAGTATTACATTTCTTAACTTTTTGAGTGATTAATGTTTTTGCTGCTTCATATGCTCGCCCGTGGTTGTTGGACATATTTGTCAGGAATCTTATTGACTTTTTAGCCAATTCCTAACTCTAGTTAACGGTCTTCTTATCACATTGTTATGGGTAAGGATTTTTATCGATTTTGAGAAAGATTATGGTCTTATCAAGTTTATACAAAATTACCGCAAAAAAACATGTATAGTGATGTAGTTGCTTAGAAGAATTTAACAGGTCTGTAGTTCCACTTTTTCTGCTTATTGTCATTATTGAATTATCTGCGAATTTTATTTGGCCTGGATGTATCCCTCCTAAGGAAAAAAAGTTATGATTTTGATGTGAATTTTGAATATTATTTTGATGATAATTTTGTTTCCAAGTTTCATGTACCTTCCTCACTAAGTAATTGAGTATTGGTTTGTGCTCATTTATTTTTCTTTACTTCAAATTAATGATCTTGATGTTTCTGCAGGTGTGGATCTGAGGTCATCCAAGGTCTGTGAATTAGGCCTTCTGAACTATAAAGCCAAACATGTTTTTTACCCTTTTGAGTGGAAAAAATATCGATGCCATTATGACTACTATTGGGCTTCTGTTTTTGAGGTGATTGTTTCTTGAATAATGTAACTTTTCTTAACATTGTTTGATAAATTCTTCCTGCTAGACATTCTTCAGCATGAGCTCCTGTGCAGTGTTTATGTATTAATTTGTTTGCAGCATATGGTGATTCGCTATAAAACTTATACTGCTCGAATTGAACCCTTATTGAGGCCATTTTGGTTTGTTTTACTTACAACAAGTTTATTTTTGGTGAAATATTGAAGAAACGTGAGGGATTTAAAGCTGTTAATATTTCAATTTTAGTCACCACTCAGTATTATTTAAAACTAGTTCTGCTGAACATCGCTTATTAGTGACAATGGTTTGTACTGGATCCTTGCCAGTTGAAAAAAGCCAATCTGGCAGTAATGCAGTGAGCGTGAGCTTTCGTGACCACTTTCTTGTGCTGATGAATTTCAGTATTAGCTATTCTAATCTAGCTTTAAAAGCGATGATGTGCCTGTGAATCACATAGTATACCATGATCGAGGTAGCTTTTAGAGATTGCACAAATATGGGGTGCCGCTGTCAGTTGTGCTTCCATTTTGATACCAAGATATTTACTAGATACCCGCGACCCACGTGATAGCATTTTCATGGAAACAAGTATGTAATCTTGATTTATGCATCCCCAAGTAGAATATAGATGAATGATTTTTCTGTACTGGTCTTTATCCATGTTAGGCAAATACTAATATGAGGTGACCTAAGCACTTGGGCCTGGGAATGTTTTCCAATTTAATGAAATGCGTGGTATTCCCAATCATTGTCCTATAAATTCCATTTATTGAGCATCCCAGATGCTTGTATGTTCTATGGTGCCAATTCAATTGATGTAAAAAAAGACTACATGTTTTGGTTGCGCTTATTTATTTATTTTGTTTCCTCGTGTATCTTTCTAGTTTTTTCATTACAAAATTTTATTTTATATTCAAAGGTGGAATACATAGATCGTTCAGGACAAGCTAGGTTTGCATCAGCAGAAGCCCCAAATGAAGCTCTTCCATACAACTGTAGACCAAGTTTTGGTGCTGCCTGGTTGACCAAGGATAAATTTAAGGTGGGTATTGAGTATCAGCCTTTGGGCACGAACATAGAGGTAGAATGATAATCTAAAGCTAGAATAATTATCTAAAATATCTGAATCTCTAGCCATCAGAGTTTGTTCCTTTTAGCTGTTGGATCCCAAGAGACATCTGTAGTTACATCATTATATATGAGCCGTTTCTTTGGTATATGATTACATCATGTCATGCCTGATTTCAGATAAATGAAACATACGAGTGCTGGTACACTCTGGGAATTTCCAAGGTTAATATAAATAATGAAGGTTTATTCAATTGTCAAGCTGATGATCCTTCTACAGTCGAAATGCTGAAACGATATTCCATACTGTAAGTATATGGATTATGCCCATTAATATTTTTTGGAGTTGCAACTTTATCATCTTAGTCAATGTACAATTGATTTATTTGTATTTTTACATGACATTTACACTTGAAAAGTTCTTCTTGGATTGGTAGAACGAAGAACAACTTAATTATATATACCATTCCTGGCTTCCCCATGAGGTTTTTCTTTGATATATTTGTATTGCTTCCTACCCTCTGTGGAGTAACAGCCAATTATTTCATAATAAAAAGGCTTGCACAAGATTACCGCCAGTGAAAATCATTAAGAAGTTATTATGAAAGCGCAATTATGTAGCATTAGACTTTTAGGAATTGAAGGAACAAAGACAGATGTGATGATATCGGTATCTATCCTTCTCAACTTGCATTACGTTGTTATTATTTTATGCTAAAGTGCATATTCGTAGAGGTTATGTGCCATGTGACTGCAATAAAAATGTTGGGCCCAAGGAACGTATAATCAAGTAGATAAGGCTATTGGTCGAACTCTACGATTTTCAAATAAAAGATTCATGAAGATTTCCACTCATATCAATAGGTAACTGAATACATCATCAGGATCTACCTCTTCATTATATAGATTTTGAGATTAAATTTTCTGAAAGTCATACCATGTGTAAGAGAAGTCCTATGTTAAATTCAGAAGGTTGATTTTGAGTTGAGATTCTGTTTGCTGACATGTCTCTTCAAATGATAGGAGAGTATATTCATTTTTTAACTATGTGAAACCAATCGTTGTCTTGAAATGTTGTAGCTCTGTACTGCGTAAAAAGATTTCTGGACTTTGCTGTAAGATCTTACATCTTAAATTGTGTTGTATGCAAAATGGCTTGCATCACAGGCTGCTCCAGAGATTTGGGACTTTTAGCACTCTGGGCACTGTATTTTGTCTTCCAGTAAAGTTTGCACACTCAGACGCTATTTGATTAGGCATGTCAGCCATTTTGAAAGGTCTAATAGTTAGATATCCTCCGGGAAGATCTCATTTTATCCTTAGTCTTATATTCAGTTTTCTCCAACCAAATTTGGAAAGTGGTCAAAAAACTCCTTGTTGATTTACAATATCTAGAAAAACCATGTCCCTACTTTGCTGCTGACAATTTTGGCTATTAATCAATAATAATGTAACTTGAAACAAGGGATTCATAAGGTCGTCCTAATAATGGTGTTGGAAACTTTGGCTTTAAAATCTGTGAACGGAACCAGGTCTAAAGTTGGCAGGCCTTATGGTTTCTTTCCACTGATCTTCCAAATGCTGCTTCAGTGTCCAGATTCCCCAGTTTGTAATTATTATGAACAAAATGTTGGACTGATGATTTCGTATCCAATTAAATTCTATATTGGGTGTGATAAATTGTCCATTACAACCATCATGCTATATTCAGTCTTTATATTGGTCTTTATGTGTTGATGGTACTTTGCTGCTTACTTATATTAGCTGTAGTTTCATATTATCCCTTTTGTCATTCTTCTGCTCATATCATCTCAGGTTTACAAGGTTACTGAAGTCGTGGTTTTCCAGTTGGGGATCACTGTATCTGTTGAGATGGGATCTAATAGCTGGAGCTCTTTCCGGCTTTATAATGTCGTTGCTATCCATTACCATGATCGGAGTTGTCTACCCATTCATAGCTTTCATGCGTCGACTCTTCGCCTCCTGGATATCCATATCTCATCCAAGTACTATTTTGTTAAAGCGAATTTGTTTCTTTGCAGTGTATTTTTCCTTCATGAGTTGGGTTACCATTCAATACGTGAAAAAGCTCGGCCTCACATAGACATCAAATATAGCTCGATTACGTTACGAGACACTCAATTTTCCAGCAGTGCTGTCGACGAGAATGAAACCATCATCTCCGAAGGCACGAAATAATTTAATAGTTTTGTATCAATACAAGATAGTAATTTTAGCAACTAGTTTTACTGGTTCTGCTGGAGGTAGTACTTTCCTATCTACTAGGACCACAAATGTATAGTATATATTATCTTGTAAAAATTGTTGTGTCATAATGGTTTATGAAATTCTTGCGCTCGAGAGTGCCTTTCAGCATGCTAACAAGTAACAACTAACAACCGATGAAATCTTGTCTGTACTTCCCACTTGAAGGTAGTTAAAACTTAAATGTATAGCATAGAATAATGTCTCAAAAAAATCGAAATCTTCTTTCTCAAAAGAACAAATCGAAATCTTACAATTACTTCAATATTTTATAAATAAAATAATAATGTTTGATGAATTATCGTAATTTTTATGGGCTTTGGAGGTGACCTAATAATCAGTTATTTTGTTAATATGGCAAAAGATTACAAACAATCCTCATTGGGGTCTATTCTTTAGAACGTATTCCATTAATTTACATGGTTTTAATAATGAGTTGTTACATCTTAACTACATTCACCATCACGTAACAAAGGGAAACTTACGTTATGCAATGCACGCATATAACTCGGATTTTCATCGATATAATATAATATATTGGTAAAAATAGTAATTAAAATAAATTTAAATTAATAATATGTTGTAGAAGGAAATGAGTAAATAGAGGTTAACATTTTGTTAAATTATTTTCTATATCACCACACACTTGCTTGTTCAAGGCCCACGACCCAATTAAGTTGGTTTAGGCCCAACTCACTCCATAAATAATTCCGGACTTACTTACTATAGACTCCATAAAAATAACACTTCCATATTATTGAGACATGATTTCCTTATATTTACAGAATGCAATATTAATTTAATCCCAAAGTTGGATATTGAAGATGTAATATCATCCCATTCAAAATATAGTAGATTTGATAAGGAACAAATATTATTTATAACTGATTTTCTAATAGGTTGGTTAAGCCTTATTATCTGGAAATAAATATGGATTGATGACTCGTTTACTTTATTACTTTTTACTCGTCTATTACACATAAAGTAAAAGCATTTCAGGTAAAAATATTTATCCAATAGAACGTATTTATCCAATATTTATCCAAAATAGAAATGAAATCGTAATTAATGAAATGAAGGGACTAGTGTACATTTGTCCAACTAGGTTGAAACTTAATTTCAATAAAGTATACAAAACAGATAAAGATGGTGACTGGTGAGGTGTATATAAGCAAATTTGGGGACACAGAATGACTACTTTAATCGGCAGATGCAAGTGAAAGTGATCCATCTACAACAAAAGAGAAAGAAAAAGTATTCAATCCAAATGGAATGAAAAGAGACATAATCAATGATCAAATCCTAAAGATAGATTATTGATAATTATTACGATTCGATAACAACATTAAAGTTGCGATCGAAAAAAATATACCTGCACTATGTTATAGTAGAGTAGTGCAAATAGTGTAACACTGAGCTAATTCTTCCTTTTTCTTCCCAAAAATTCTCTTGCTTCATCATTTTCAGAGAGGACCCAATCGGCAAAAGAGGCACACTGATCGAGAGAGAGAGAGAAAGTCGTATTGGCTATTGCACAAACATGTGCAGACGCATGACTGTGTGCATTTGAGCTTGTGAATCGTGTGAGAAGAAGGTGAGATGCAGTTTTTATATTGTCTTCAATCCGAGTCGCTTTTTTGCATTCTCTCTCAAGGATTTATAGGGTTTTCTCCCCACAGATTCTTTCTTGTTTGATGAGAGACATGAGCTTCTATCCATTAAACTATTCCAGTTCTTTCGCTTTCAGTTGATCGTATTTTGTATTGTTAGTGTAAGTAAGCTCAAACTGAGTACTCCTTTTCTGCAGATTTTTTTTCTTCTTTTAATTACCTTTTCTTCCTGGTTTATTTAATGGCTTTTATGTAATGATATTCTTAACCGCCCCACCGAAATGGCTGTAATTATTTCGGAAATTTCTCTTATGTTTTGGTGTTTTGAGGCATTATTTCGGAATTTTCTTTTATGTTTTGATATTTTCTCAACAATAAAAAAAGGACTGATTTTTCCGGACATCAGATCAGATACAGATGGGGGTTTTGCTCTTTCTGTCTAGATTTATTTTTATAATTCTGAAGTAATAATTTGAGTTGAGGCTATATTGTTCGACCACAGATGGTTCCTTTATGTCACGAAAACACACACACTTGTATAGTTTAATCTAAAATGATCTTGAAATTCCTCATTTTCTTGTTCAAAATTTTGAAATGTGTTCTGTCTCCGTGTGTTGAAATAATTCATTTGATTTGTACATCCAAATTTGAGTTGGATCGTTAACAGTGATTGAATCAATGACTCCCTTTCTCGATCTGCCATTGAAATAGTATTTGTTATTATTGAGCTGAAATTTATTTCTGTATTTATTAAAGTCTTTAACTATCATGGCATTACCATTAGGTGATATTGAATGAATTTCTTTACTTTTTCTCCATCTTTTCTGACTTCTGTGGTGAAAATAGTCTTCAACAGTCTGCAAAACATAAAGTATTGGGCCCATTATCATGTGAATTTGTAAAGATAGACTGACACAGCGTAATGTTCTGATATTTTTGTTTTCAAAGTTCATAAGGCGGTTTACTATGCTTTGTATTGGCCATTAAATATGCATAACAGCATAAGTCACTTTTTTCTCTCACTATATTAGTCTTTCTCACTCTCTGCCAGTATACTTCAGGTTGAACTCTCTAAGCTTCTAGGTTATATGATTTGTATTCGTCTTCATAATCTGACCCTTGTTTTAGCTTCTAAGACTGGTAATTCCTGCTTGCATTTCTTGCTGCATTTGGTGTTTTGTTACTATTACATGGTTGCAAGTACTTAAATATGTGATGTGATTTTAATTTCTCTTTTTTGCTTCCTTCTTTCTTGACCTGTAAATATAATCTGGAGTAGAAGCAGCGTGCTTTAAATTTCTTCTGCCACACACTCTGTTTGATGATTTCATTATTTCACAGTTTTCAAAATACTGATATTTCTATGTACTAATACCAAAAAAATCTTGTATATTTCCAGGCTGTAGAAAAATTCCAACACCATGAAGCAGGAAGAGGGGAAAAATTCCAGAGCAATGTCAACGGCAGTAGTGCTGATTGTTCTATGTGGGTTTTCTTTCTGTTTAGGTGGGCTATTTTGTTCACAAAAGTACAAGTATGGAATGTTGGATTTTGGCAATGTGATTCAATCTTCCAAAGTAGAAACAGAAATCGTGCCTCTCCAAATCAAAGCTGTTACGTTTCCTGAGTGTGCATCAAGCTTTCAAGATTATACACCCTGCACTGATCCAAAGGTGATCTCTCTTTCACTCATATGGTTGTAGGTTCTTTTTGTTCCTCTTTTTTTTTTCCTCTGTAACTTAGGAAATGAAAAATGGTGCAGAGATGGAAGAGGTACAGGCGTTATCGTCTATCGTTTCTTGAGCGCCATTGCCCTCCAATACTTGAGAGGATGGAGTGCTTAGTTCCCCCACCTGACGGGTACAAGTCACCAATAAGGTGGCCAAAGAGTAGGGATGAATGTTGGTATAGGTAAACAAGCATTCCCTGCAATAGTCATGATTTTTAAGCAGTCTAGTGCTATTAATTTGCAGATATTATATTAAAGAATGTTGATACTTAAATGGTTGGGGTTGCCTCAGGAATGTTCCATATGATTGGATTAATAAACAGAAATCAAATCAACATTGGCTGAAGAAAGAAGGGGAGAAGTTTCTCTTCCCCGGAGGCGGTACTATGTTCCCAAAGGGTGTTACTCAATATGTTGATATGATGGAAGATCTGATTCCTGAAATGAAGGACGGGACTATCCGGACTGCCATTGACACAGGATGTGGGGTGAGTCTGAACTTTCACCAAATCCTTTTGCTGTGCCATGCCATGAATTAGTTGCTGTCTAAATTAGCCATGTTAGGAAGCATGTGTACGTAGAAACCGGTGATGTCTGTTGCCTCAATTATGCATTAAATATAAACGAAGCATCAGAATTTGACATGTAATTTGTGCAGGTGGCTAGTTGGGGAGGTGATTTGCTGAACCGCGGGATCTTGGCAGTCTCTCTTGCTCCAAGAGATAACCACGAGGCTCAAGTTCAATTCGCGCTAGAACGTGGAATTCCTGCAATGCTGGGAATCATCTCGACGCAGAGACTTCCTTTTCCTTCAAATTCATTTGACATGGCACATTGCTCGAGATGCCTTATTCCGTGGACTGAATACGGTACCCACACCCAGTGAATCTATACTTAATAAACTATTTTTTGCTGCTTTGCATGTCTAGTTTTCTGGTAAATTTTGTACTTGGAAATTAATACTTGGCATATTGAGTATTTTAATAGAGTATTAAATTTGTTGTATAAAACACTAAAACCTCACTGCTTTATGGTACAAAAAAGTCTAACCATTGCAGTCATCATTTTCAGATGGAATATACCTCTTAGAGATACATCGTATTCTTCGAACTGGGGGTTTCTGGGTACTCTCCGGCCCCCCAATCAATTATCGGAGACGATCTAAGGGATGGAATTCAACTATTGAAGAGCAGAGATCAAATTATTTTGAATTGCACGAGCTACTAACCTCAATGTGTTTCAAGTTGTACAATCAGAAAGGTGATATAGCTGTTTGGCAGAAAATGTCGAACAACAGCTGCTATGAGAAGCTCAGCGCCCCCAGTAATGACCCTCGGAATTGTGATGACGGTACCGAACCCGACTCAGCATGGGACACCCCAATGAGGCCTTGTATTGTTGTACCTGATCGAAGGCGCAAGGCAATAGATTTGGATTCTTTAGCCAAATGGCCCGAGAGGTTACATGTTTATCCAGAACGTGTTGGTGATGTTCGTCGCGGTAGTTTGACTGCTTTCAAACGCGATAACATCAAATGGGAGACACGTGTGAAGCACTATAAGAATCTGCTCCCTTCATTAGGAACCAATAAGATCAGAAATGTCATGGACATGAACACTGCTTATGGAGGCTTTGCTGCTGCGCTGATCGATCATCCCTTATGGGTTATGAACGTTGTTTCCTCGTACGCAACAAACACGCTGCCAGTGGTCTACGACCGGGGTCTAATTGGAACCTATCACGACTGGTATACCTCCACTTGAAAATGTGCCATTCTTAATAGTTCTTTGTGTCCTAACTGTGTGTTGTGTTGAGCTTGATCTTGATTATTTCTCATCTTCTTAGGTGCGAGGCTTTCTCCACGTATCCCCGAACATACGACCTCCTTCATCTAGACAGGCTCTTCACTGCTGAAAGCTTCAGGTAAACGCGTCTCTGTCATCATTTGAATGATGTTCTATATATCGATAAAACTAGGAAAATGACACCTTACCCAATGTCTAGATCACTTGTCAACACACTTGGGACTTTGATATATCAGTATCAAGTGAATGCATTATCTTTCCAGATCTAGAATGGGTTGATTTTTCGGTATTGAAAGATCGAGCCAGACGGCCTGAATTCCACACTGAAAATTAATACTGGCTAATCTACCACATACATTGATGGATTGAGCAAATTCTTTGCTTGGCTGATCATGTAATCCTTCAAATAGCTTCTAACATTTACATTCTTGTGCAGGTGTGACATGAAGTATGTCCTGCTAGAGATGGACCGTGTTCTCCGGCCATACGGATACGCCATAATCCGGGAGTCGACGTATTTCATGGATGCTATAGCCACCATTGCCAAAGGGATGAGATGGGGCTGTCGGAAGGAAAACAACGAACGTGGAGACCGAAATGAAAAGATATTGATTTGCCAGAAGAAACTATGGTCCTCCTCCACCAAAACATCTATCTCTCATTGAAATATCATTTCATGGGGTAAGATTTTGTGTATAAATTAGATATGTTACCAGATAGTAAGATCTATGAGACTATGACAGTTGTTGGAACCCTTAATATCCTTTTGCCCTATATTTATGAGAACTTCAAGTCTTCCAACTGATACTTCCATAAATTAAGATCACTTACAAAATAAAATAAAATAAAATAAAAACCCTTGACATTTTTTTTATTCAAATGGATGTTTGAGACTATTTTATGGATATTTGAAAATGGTAACTTGATTAGTAAAATAAAATTGTGTTTTTAAAAAAAAAAGTTGAGTACTAATATTCCAAAGAATGAATTTTACTTTTAATGAGATGATTTAATAAATAAATGTAGTTAGTTTGAATTCAGATCGAGTTATACATCCTACATAAATTTGATTTATGGTTTTGAACTAATATTGAAATATATTGATAAAGAAACAATGGATTCGACATATAATGATTGAGTTACACAACCTACAAAAATTCGTATTAAATTGAGAAAATTATATTTTATTTTTTTAGTGAAATTGTTATTTACGTGGATATGTGTGAAATACTAACTGGACAACATGGCTTGTGGGTGTGGTCACAAAAAATATAGATAAATATTTTAAAAGATGATATGTAACGCAACAAATAAAATTCAACAAAATATATGTTGGACAATGAGGAGAAAATAATATTTGGAAAAAGAGATTGCAGATTACACCTTGCTATTTTATTACAAAAGTAATAAAATAAAATAATATTGAAGCCGAATCGAGGAAAGATCCCTCTTTTCGCAATATAATTTACGTTCCGGTAGTATTTTTAGTGTGGCGTGATGTCTCCAAAGATAAAACAGTTTTACGTCTCGAAGGTTGCAGCACCGCGGACCTTCAAGCTCCGGCGAACTCGTAAAAATTGAGGACAAAACTTTTTCTAAAATGAACAAAGAAAAATGCAACAAGATATTTTGCTTGTGAATGATGTGTGATGCTCTCGTGTATGTGTAATGTATGGACAGACCACTATCACAAATCGTTATGACAGCTCGTTGGGCAGGCCATGGCACAGGCCAGCAGATCAGCTGGGAGCAAACCTGCCCAGGCCAGGCCAGCTCGCCACCAGGTAAAAAACAATCCCCGAGCCAGCGGGCTGTCGCGCGCGAGACTGGTCTTCAGCCCAACTAGTCAAACCACAAGTTTCTTAACCTCCTTATATGCATGATAAATGTTGGTTTTATAATCGGGACAAGAGTTTCTCTCCATACTTAGTCTCAAACACATAACTTCATACTTTAATGACTCACTTTAAACCTTTATTTCTCACTCACTGAGAATCGGTTTGGATAAAATAAATATACCACGATCATCTACTCAAAACGTAGATCGATGTCACGTCACTTAAAACTTAGTCAAACTTCATTGACCACTACATATATATTTATTTAAAAGTGATTTCTACAATATATTGTTTCCCTAATATATATTATATACATACAATTATATTTATATGACAAATAAATTATATGTTATAAATCAAATATAGTATAAAATTAAGATTAATTGAATTTAATATAAATATTTTCTGTTATTATATGAACATGAAAGTATTTATCCATAGGAGTTAATTTATGTAAAAAAATTAGTCATTGTTTATGGATAATTAATATCTTAATTTTTATATAAAGTTATATATAATCCAAAATACATACTTGTATTTATATTTTTATTTCACAAATAACAACAAACTTGAAAGACATGATACATAAATCACGATCGTAATAGTCTAATAGACTTGTTAATCAATATTTCATAATCCACTGCAAGCCTGTGGAAATCAAAATTCATATTCTCAAACACACTTTATATACAAAATTAAGGGTATTGCTTTTTTTTAATATATAAAAGTTACACTAGTTTTATTTTTAATACGAAACCTTGTAAAATTATTATTATTATTATTATTATTATTATTATACATACACAAACTTTTATACTTTTGATTTTTAACACAATTTATATTTTAATCAAAATTAAAGTTGACACGGCATTCTTTGTAGTGACTTCGTTTTAAATATGATTATGAAAAATACAAAATATAGAAAAGAAACAAAAACAATCTTAAAATATTAGTTTTTAACCTTTTAATTGTGAAGCGGAATTTCAATAAATTTAATTATCAAAGACAAAGCCAACTCATCGTAATTGTATCACTACAAGTATACATCACCTTTAATTTTAAATAAAATCTAAATCATGTTAAAAAAAAATCTAAAAATCCACATACTTTTTTAACAATGTTTTCAAAGCTAATATTAGAAAATAATAATAATATATATTTATGTATCTAAAAATTATAGTCCATAAAAATACATTATACAAAACAATATTAAATGCAAAAGAAAGAAGAACTCGTATTTATCGAATTTTCCTTTTATAAAATTAAAAAGGTTTAATCTAAAAAAATATAGAAAGATAGAAGGACGATCTTTATTGTAATTTCGTTTTCATTCCACTAATTGTCTATGTAAATTAATGAAGCTATAAAATTTAATATAGAACTGTATTGATATATATATATATATATATATAATCTGTTTACTTTATAAAAAAATATAATAAATAAATACATAAAGTATTATAATAATAATATGCACATTATAATATTATTAATTAGTATATTACTCATTTCGTCTACGAAAAACTTGCACATAAATCTATTTTATTACATTCATAAATAATTTGCACATTTTTATTTTTAATAATTATATCTATATTGTTGGATTTGTCGTTATTTTATTACATATTTAATTATAAATAATGTGAGTCTTATTCTATTCATAATATATTTAATTTATTTATCAATTAAATATTAATTTTTCTTTTCATTTACATATAAATATTGTGATTACTCCATCCATAACACATTATAAATTCGTTAAAATTGATGTCAAATTCAAATGTGTAAGAAAAAGGAAAGCAAATCTTCCCGGTAAGGGAAAATTTTCCTTTAATAGTGTTTCTTGCGCGTAAAGCCAAGATTTGCGACAATATTTCGCACTTTTATATTTATCTTTTTTCTTATTTGTAGAACAAATTCGTTAATGGAGTATATAATAGTAGTAGTGTGTAAATCTTCATCATCATTGCCGTATCATCACCATCGCGCTAATAATCCCCCCCTCTCTCTCTATATATACATATATAAAGCGGCGGTTGCTGCGGAACCCCAAAGAATATCACAATTGTCAAAGGCGAGGGATTCTAGAGAGAGAGATAGAAAGAGTGGCATCTCCGAGTTTCTTCTCCGTAGATGCCGTTTGCCCCACAGCGTCAGGTATTATCCATTCTTTCCCCTTTCTTGTTATTCTTCCTTTCTTATCATAATGTGCTATGTGTATTTCTGTATGCTGCGATTGATTCTTATGTTCCGTGGGAAAAAATTATTTGTATTCTGATTGTTTGGGAATGTTGTCCTGGCTGGGATCTGGGTTTGGTTTTCTATCCAAGCGTATCCTCACATGCCTTGAAAGAATCATTTTTTCCGGTTTTATTTGAATGGGGTGTTGTTGCTGGAATGGAAAATCTGCACCTGGTTAATGGTTTGGTCATTTCTTGAATTCGTTTTTCATAATTTAAGAGGTTTAAGTTATGTGGCTGGACGAATTCGGATTAGGATGAACGTTTTCTTTATATATTCAACATGGCAAAGGAATTATATCTATTGTAGTGCTGCAACCAATTGTTCAAGAGAGAGAGAGAGAGAGAAATCGAGGAACTATTATTTGGATTTGTTAAGTTGTTGTAGTATTTCTTAGGTGTTTGGAGGTAGACCAAGTTTCCACTTTGATGCATGATAGTGGGTGAAAAACCATGTTTGAAGGTTTTGACATTAGGGAGTCGCTCTTTGAATCTATTTAGCTTGGTGAAATATCTTGTTCTATTTTAATCGAAATGGTGACCTTCATATTTTAGCGAACCCTTCTGTTTAATTATATCATTTACATGCATATTTGTTTTTTTCTGATTAATATCTTCATCGCTCATTTATTTAACTTTCCTGAATTCTGTCAGGATCCGTTAAATTACAATACAAAGGACTTACATCTATCTAGGACATGGAGCAATTTTTCTTCCGGTCAGATTCATACCGGCTCCGAAGTCTTCCATTCCAGGAGTTTCTTGAATGGCACTTTGTCATCCTTGGAGATTCTTGTCCTGCTTCATTTGTCAATTGCACTTAGACAACAGCATATCGTAATTGCTCAGTACATGAGGCTGAAGCATATCTCTTCTGATTAACATGTCCTTTAGTGCACTTGTTTATGTGCATTGCTGTTGATTCAGCTACACTGTTAGCATTCTAGTACAATTCGGCTATTACATGTTCATTCCCTATGCAATCTCCATTTGAGATCCACTTGGGACAGACTTTGAGGTATTGTCTACCTCTATTTTTCACTGGCTCTCAGTGTTTGGTATTTTTTTCTCAACCTAGCATTTTGTTTTGTTTATTCTTTGTCAGGTGTTAAGAAAATTTCTTTGGCTATTATCAAGTAATAGGTAGCATTTTCCCTGTGCCTATGCAGCGTTTTTGGTTTTAAAAAGGACATATTTCAACTACCATGCGTGACTGATTACCCGATGATCTTCAATAAATTCAGTGCTGCAATGACTCGAAACCTCGCTTTACCACATGTCCGACTGATAGCTGTAGGTCCTTGCAGAATAATGTTTCAGTTTCTACTAATATGAAGATGCTCTACATTTTCTAAACCCTCTGCTGATTCTGCATTGTCTTCATTTCAGGAAATCTGATTGAGCATCTTCATAGATAATGCTCTGAAGCTCATCCATCAGTCACATTCGTGTACTGCAGTGAACCAATCGTGGATTGCTAGAGACTATTTGCTGATATTTAGCATAATAAAATTAGTGTTTTTTTGTGGTGTTGAAAATTCAACAATGGAAAGGTATGGATATTTCAATTTTGTATTCATGTAAATAGTTTCATAGCCTTGTGATTAACTGAATCATCATTATTGTCCATGCAGATTCAAGATCATAAAAGAAGTTGGTACTGGTGCATTTGGAAGTGTTTGGAGAGCTCTAAGCAAGCAGTCTGGTGAAGTGGTATGAGCCTCTGTCTGCTTGAATAATTTATTTGAAAGATTGTCCTCACTCTGTTGAAATCAATTCCAATTATCCATTAGTCATGCCTAATACGTTGCATTAACAGGTTGCGATTAAAAAAATGAAGAAGAAATATTACTCATGGGAAGAATGCCTAAACCTGAGAGAAGTCAGGGTGATAACATTTTCCTTTCTCTTTAATGTTTATACGTGAACTTTTGTGATGCAGACCTACTGATGTGTTTGTTCTTGGCAGTCACTGAAGAGAATGAACCATCCGAACATAATAAAGCTGAAGGAAGTAATTCGGGAGAATGACGTGTTGTACTTTGTCTTTGAGTACATGGTATGCGATCTCTTTGTAGCATCTGTTTGTATTAGAATCTTTACATCCTATTCATTCATATTTTGGTTTTGACTTTCAGGAATTTAATCTATACCAGCTTATGAAGGACAGAGTAACACTTTTCTCTGAAGGAGAAGTTAGAAACTGGTGTTTCCAAGTGTTTCAAGGTCTTGTATGCATACACCAACGGGGATTCTTTCATCGTGACCTCAAACCAGGTTCGCACTTTCCATTTTCTAACATTTCAAGAGATGATCCTAGAAATGCTGTCTATCCTTCGAATGTGATTTGTTTCCCTGTAATTATTCATGGCATAATTTGGATTGGATCTTATAGATTCTATGATCGTCTTATATTCCTTTCTTGATGATCTTGTGATGTTTGAATGCTAAGCTCGAGTATTTCTCTCTTCACTAAATTTGATTATGAATTGCTCAATAACTTGCTTGTTCCAACAATCCACTTAGAAAATACTTCACTTGATTTTATTGTTCCAGGACTATTGTTTTTGACCATATCTATCGTTTTTAACTGTGCTCTTCCTAATTTTGGTTGGAAACCTGGATTATATGCCAGAAGGATGAATGTGTGCTACTACTCTGACTTGATGTGTTGGGACAAAGTCTGACAAATTTGACATGATCTCGATCTCACTGTTGTCTTATCAGAACCTATCTTAACATTTACTTTCTTGATGACAGAGAACTTGCTAGTATCAAAGGATATCATTAAAGTTGCTGATTTTGGTCTTGCTCGTGAAACTAATTCTCTGCCCCCATTCACTGAATACGTCTCAACTCGCTGGTCAGTGATCAGTTTCGTCTCATTTGTAGTTTTTTGTCATTTTTTTGGGTACTCAGTTTTCTGTTTTGCAGGTACCGAGCCCCTGAAGTTTTGCTCCAGTCACCAGTTTATGGTCCTCCAGTTGGTGAGTAGATGTGGAAAGTGAACCACTTTTTATATATTTCCCTAGATTCTTTTCTTATTGCTGATAAGATTTCTTTCTTTCAGACATGTGGGCTATGGGTGCAATAATGGCTGAGTTATTTACACTCCGTCCTTTGTTTCCGGGTTCAAGGTACTTCTAACTTTCCTTGATATGAATATTTATATTGTGATCATGTTTAACTGATATTCAACTTGCCTTGCTTGATATTGCATTGTTCCATTGTCTGTTTATTCGTAATCAAACTTCATGTCGTTGATAATTGCTTTCATATTTTAGGACACTAGGCTTTTTCAGTGCTACTGTTCCGCCCTTGCTAACAAAGTAAACAAACATGCTTTCTATGTTTTGTTGCAGTGAGATGGATGAAATTTACAAGATATGCTGTGTGATTGGCAGCCCAACATATGGTGAATGGGCTGATGGGCTTAAACTCGCGAGCACCATTAATTACCAGTTTCCTCAAGTGAGTGCTCTTGTCCTTTTTCTTTCAAGAGATTGTGTCAATATCATAATCTTAAGTTCTTATTGACACGACCATGAATCATAGCTTTTCATCTTGTTCTTGTAGGTAGATCTACTTAATAACTGTCTTTCTGTTAGGATCTTTCTTCATGAACTTTCTAATATTATGGATATCGCAGGTTGCTGGAGTTGATCTTTCCATGCTCATGCCAGGTGTTAGTGGGGATGCAATTAATCTTATTTCTGTAAGTATATTTAGAACTTATGGAATTTGTGCACTCTCTTATCAGTCCCTTAGAGATTTACATTTACTTTTACATGGCTGCAATATACTTCTTTGTTAGAAAAGTATACATTATTAAATTATTTCAAATAAAGATAGAGGTCTCCTCCTCGAGCCAGAACTTATGATTTACTTTTCATGTCTGCGCCATATATAGTCACTGTGTTCATGGGATCCGTGCAAGAGGCCAACGGCCATGGAAGCCCTTCAACATCCTTTTTTCCAGGTGGTGTGTCTATTCTGTTTCTGGAAAATTCTTAGAAAAATGTTTCCATTCTTAGAACTGTTTTGTGTTCGATTTGAGGAGCTCTTGATCTTAAAGAAAATTGCCTTTTATAATATTGCAGAGCTGCTATTACATTCCACCATCACTATGTTCTAAAGCTCCTCCAGCAAAAACACCTCCAGGTTAGTCTCTACCAAATCCTTCTGTGTATCTGCTTGTCAAATATATCATATACTAATGGAATACATTCTAAAAGTCCGTATTCTTGCAGTTGAAACCAGAGGGGGTTTTGAGAAAAGTGGTAAATATCCTGGAAGGTTATCGAACCCAAAGCCCATGAACAGTGCTAAATCAAAGGCATCCTTGATCTCAAGTATAAACCGTTTTTGTGCATAAGTTTACATTTTGGTTTTCTGTTTTTTTGTGAAAATGCTTCTTGTTCTGAATTCATTGTTTCTTCCTCACAGGCGTGCAAAGAAAGCTGGACTTGAACAGCCAGGTCTGTTTAGAGCACCAGTCTATTAATTTGACTATCGTATTTCATAAGCTATTGTTGTTAAGCTCATCCTATTTATGGTTTTGCAGGATATCCCAAAAAATGATAAAAACCCGCCGACGATCAATGTAAAGCAACAGCCCATGTATCGGCCTCCTGGAATGAATGGCCTCGTGAGTGCAACTATACATTACCATTTCAAACTGCAATATATTACTAGTTGATAACCAGAAATTTGTGTCTGACAGTGGGTTATGCAAGAAAGACGCAGCGTGGAGTGTCGGAGGTGGCTGAGAAGTTATCGAACATGACAGTTAAGCCTCCATTAGCAAAGGCGCCAGTACATCAACCAATGATGTCTGGAAGGTGGCAAACTCAATCTGAGATGTTTTCGAGAAGATCGGAGGACTTTCTCCCACCAATATCCTACTCCAAGAAGGTGGCCGGATGAACGAATAAACTAGCAAAAATAGAAGAGTTCCATTTTGATTTAGTATAAATAGGATAAACAAAAACAAATGAGTTCCAGTCGAATTGGGTATATTATACATACCGATTGAGTGTGTCAGATATGTTTTTTTATCATGTCGAGTTGAGGTTCAAGTTTCCTTTTCGAAATCTTTTGTTCCACATATATGAAAAAACTACTTAACTGGTTTAATAAACAAGGCCTTCAAAAATTCAATGGTGGAACCAACAGTATCCAATGTCGTGTAATACCAGGAAAAGTCCATAATTAACTGGATTAGTAACGAATCGACAAAATAAGCAAACATAAATATATAGTAATTTTGAAGAAACATGGTATACAATTAAAAGCACCTACTACAACGCCAAATGTGAGAAAGAGAATGAAATATTTGAATACGAGTAATATTTGTATTTTAGAACTTTCTATAGTTAGATTTGTAACCAAAATAGGTGGTTTTTTTCTGTCGAATCTCGAACCATTATAACTTGCCACCACTTCTCCAATGTAGGAAGAAGAAGAAGAAGAAACACCTCCTCTCTGATTTGCTAATTAAGAAAGATATTGAGCCTGTATCCTATCTCTATTGGTGTCCCACCATTGCTTCGCATGCATCTCTCCAAATCGTTCCCGACTACAACAACAAAAACAACCAAATCCCAAACACATTAATTAGCATCACCAACAAATCACGAAAACTTGCAAAAAAAATGTATAGTGCAAGAGTTTTTACCTGAACCTAACACGTCGAAGCTCCCTCGTGCCATCAACAAGTTGTCTGATGGTAATGTAGACGCCCGGCTCGTCTTCCTCGATCCACTCCCCCTCAACTTCACTTGCGTTGCTGATGGAGGGTGCATCCTCATCGCGGGTGGCTGAGGTGTCCCTTGACGGGTCCATTTCCCCACCCCTCGGGTACGTGCTCGGTCCTCCTCCACCGTTGTAGTAGCTGCTGTACCTTGGAGCCCAGTCTCTGTTCATTGATGCAGAGCTCTCCCTCACTGATCCCAGCCTCGAGTATGTTGAATCTCTCTGCACTCATCATCGTAGTTAGTGGTTTTCTTATGGGAACGTGCCACACATATAAAAAGTTGCCAATTTAAATGATGTTGCAATGGAACAGAGCGAAAGAATGCGACTTACTCCACACTCTGATCTCCCTGGAGTGTTGTTCAAGGCTTGCTGGTTGAATTTCTGCACGTTGTATAGCTCCATTATTCTATCAAAGTTCTCTCCCCACCATCTCTGAGCTTGTGATTTATCAAACATCTCGCGGCTGAAGCGGATGCGCTTGAGATCGTTTCCACCACGAGGGAGGGAGACGAAGGTGATCTGAACGCCGGGCTCAACTTGCGCCACCCACTCCTTGGGACCATCCTCCTCACCAAGCGCCATATCATCAAACCGGGATGATATCCGGTTGGGGGTCATGTCGTCGCCGCCAAAGGCAGTGTAGGCGGAGTCTCGGGGAGCAGCGGCCGTCCCCGCGTTCATGAAGTGCCAAGCCGGGGTGCTCGAGCTTCCTGGCTGGAAATAGGGATATGGGATTCCCTCCGATGATGTCTCAAATTCAGGATATGATCTTTGTCCCATCTTGAAGTTGTGGCTCGTCCCACTAGGTTTTCCTTTGTTTGTTCCTGAGACTTTTATTGCCATATCCTTGATCTGAATATCATCAAATTAATGTTTCTAGAATTAGAACATATCGATAGGATGTAGAATCTAACTCTTTGAAACCGAGTTAGATCATGTCACCATCTATTGTTAAAGTTTTTTAACCTCAATAAGACATTTTAAAGAGGAAACTAACTCATTATCAAGTGTATCAAGATATCAGAATCTAAAGTTGGTAGCCTTCCATAATGGAGCATAAAAGATATTGATTAAACATACTAAATTTGAAACTGAGGTGGAGTCTGAATCATCTGATAGGCTGTTTATGGCTACTAATTTATTTAGTGAAAGCTGGTGTTTCTATTATTATAAACTATTATATGGAGGCAAGTAACAAAAAAGATTTAATTACTATACATGATTGCATCATCATCATCTACGTTTTCCAGTTAATTAGAGAGTTAGAAAAGGACAGGAATTCAATGGTGGGCCATGCTAATTACTAGGTTCAGTATTCACCAAAACATGTAATGTCGGGCTTTTCAAGAAAGATTTTCTCAACAAGAAATATATTTTGACCCATAAATTTTTCATATTTTGTTCAATAAAGAAGATTTCATACTGATTTATTAATAAAGGAATATTAAAGATCGTGGTAAAGGCTATCTTGTCCCTTTGAAATCACTTTTGAGCTTGCTTCCACAAATCTGAGCTACTTAATATCAGTATTCAAATATTTGCAGAATAAGTGTTCGGAATATGTGCACTCAAGAAATTTCTAGAGCAGAAAAGGAAAAATAATTGAAAATCATGTGCATTCATGCCAATTAAGAATTAGGCAGCAAGGAGAGAATAAAGATAAAAAGAACAAATAAATTAATTAACTATTCTGGTAAGTTTGGATTTATTTGGATATGAGCTGAGATGTGAATACTTAGAATCTTGTCCCTAAATCAAATATTATTTTAAAGTAGCTATAGTGTTTGCTCCTATCATTCTTTATTTATTTATTTTTCCTTTTTATTATAAAGTATTCCAATTCAATCACATGACAATTGAAAAAAGAAGCATGTAAGCAGGACCAGAAATATTTGGGACCAGGCACATGATCCAAGGTTGTGGCATGACAATCTCCCATCAATTTAATCCCAACATCTTTTACTGTGTGCTGCTAAATATATCCCACATATCTTAAAATACTATTGGTTGCATTCATATAGTCTTGGGGTGTATTCAGAAATTCAATACTGTATTTTACCCATTCGTATATTTCTTCAACTACCAAGTCAGAATTTGAACATTATAATAATAATTTATATGCAAACAATACAATTTTGGAATAGATGGAACCCACTCAAAATCTTTATATTTATGAAAAAGAAAATAATAAAAATGTAGTAGTAACAGGTTTTGAATACCCATTTTACCATAGATACAAAAGACACCTTCAACAGTAAAGGATTATGTATATCCCATTTTGGGCAAAGGCTTTCTTCTCCTCTCATCTCTTGTTGACTGAGAAAAAGACAATTCTAACCCAACATTTACCCCTTCCCAAACAAAGGACAAAACCCAAAGCCCAAACCAGAAAACAACAGTACCCATCAAGATGTCGCATTCTTCGAAAGGGGCCCACACCCACAGCCAAGACTGGACCCCACACTCTTGCATGTCGAAAAGAAGCAGTAAACACAACTACTTTTGTTTTAGTGTTGAAGAAGAAAAAACTGGCACTCAAAAAAAGCCCCCCACAAAACCTATACACAGTAAATATTCCCATATGTATACACACACCTATAGATACAAAAGGGGTGGGAGGTGGGTAGGGCGGAACCAACCTGGTTGGTGAGGCTTTTGACGGCGTCTTTTGTATTGGGAGTCCCACGCGGGGCATCTTCTCCATCTTCCACTCTTTGCTTCGAGCAAGTAATACATGTCAACATTTTACTTTACCCCTCCCCGCCCCCTCCCCTCTCTCAATTCTTTTGTTTTACCTGCAAAAGGAAAAGTAACTGGGTCAGTAAACAGTAATGTTAAAGATTTGGATGATTAATACATTATTAGTCCCACACCCATCATTTCAATAATTTTTTAATAGCAAAATAAGAGTAAAGTCGAATGTTAACCTTTTCCTCCTATATGTTAAGCGTTAACCACAATCTTTGTATATTTGGTTGTTAGCATATAGCATTATTGAAACAATTTGAATAGTACTTGAAAATTTTGTCTAGTTTCAAGCTAGCAGAAAAGAGAAATGAATAAATTAGGAGCAGCAAAAATTAAATGCAAATAAATGAGGTGCAGCTTTAATCTAACCCCAAGAACCAAATTTAAAAAGTGGGGAATGGGATTATGCGCCGATTTTTCTGACATGATTTTTTTTCTTTTCAAAACCACAATTAAGCCACAAACAATAGTTGTAGTTTCTTGCTTTTTTACTTTCTTGATATGATGTATATATAGAACAATCGTGTATTTCCTTTTTCTTCACTGAGATTCTGAGCATTTATGGGTATAAAAGGTATATTTATTGTTATTACTGTAAAGCGCGAATGATATTACGATTGAAATGAAAGAACAAAACCCATGAGAATTAATTGAATGCAGTCGAGTTTCGGAAGCGGCCGCTTAATTCGTTTCCAGAAGAAAGAGAAAAGAAAAGAAAAGAAAAAACTTCGTACTGTTTCATAACTACTGATTGTGACCTCTCTCAATCTCTCTCTCTACACACTAACTTCACACAAGTATTAAATCAAATGGAATCTGGGTTTCTGAAGCTCATCATTAAACTAAATGTAAAAGCAAAATATATGAAACTCTGTTCATGATCATGAATGCGATCGAGCGAGAATCTTACCTCAATAATGAATCGAGTAGCGGTTTTGATTTCGAACTGCGATTTTGTTGAACTCTCTTAGCTGGACGTTAGCTAACCCAGAAATAATGACCAACGAATCTCTAAAATGAGCAGTGGAAAATACTCTCATTCTTCATTGTGCTACGTACTATGCTCAAATCTCCAGCCTAAAATAATCTATGGCGAAACACACACGCATATATATATATATATGTGCTTTCTGGCTGTTTCTGCAGCTATTTAGTCTAAAAAACTTGGTGAGATTGTGATCGTTGGATTTCGAATTCGATTTCTCACCAAGTATGAGAAAAAATGCAGCTGCAAATCAAAGCATAAAAGCCACTCCCATGAGAGAGAGTTTGGAGATTAAAAATGGAAGAAATGGGGATCGGAGGAGACAAGGAAAGAGAAGGGATCGTGATATATATAGAAAGGATGTGACGCCGTCATCTCACATCGTTATCTAACGGATATTTGGATGTCTAAACGCTAAACAGTAAACACCAACAGCTGCTGCATCATGGGTTGTACCTACCCCCGACGTTTCTAAACATTGTACTTTTCTTCTTTTCCTGGACATGCATCATTTATTTATGGACAATTCGCACTTAGCGGTCTTTTTTATAGCAAAATTGGTGTTTTTATTGGGCTAGACATGGGGGCCCCACCTGCCTCTAACCTTACTAGTTATCTTCTACTTTTCTACATGTTACAATTTGACATTCATATATTTACATAATTTGTAACATGCTTATTTTTGACTAATTTTGAGTTATTATTATCTCATACGTACCTTTTGTTTTGTTATTTATGTCTTGTTTTCATCAAAACAGAAGATAAATAGCAAACAATAATATTACACCCTGAGTGTTACTGATGTTGTCTGCTGTCAGCGTTGGTTTGGGTTTCTGATTTTGCTAAAAATCAAAATCCTTGTAAGGAATAATGCAGGTAGAGCAAACAAAGCATTCAGATTCCCCCAACTTTGTCATCAACTTTGACAAATAAAATATAATAATACTATAAAATAAAATTGTAAAAAGAATACAAAAGATCAGGTATGTCGTGATCGATGAATTAATAAAGGAGAATTTGTAGCTATACGTGTTTTTTTTTTCCCTTTTGGACCATTTGCAAATTTTGAAAATTAATTATAATAACGTTGTTATTTATGTATGGGAAGATCAATATTCACTTTCTTTCTTTAGTATGAGTAACTTTTAACCACTTGCCTTGTTTTAGTCCCTTTTGCTTTATTCTCATAAGGTTAACCTCTAATTAAGCAAAGATTAAAGGATAGATTGGGCTAATTAGGAATTACAATTGTAAGTGAAAGTAAGTAATCCTTGTTTCAACAAAGATGAGTTCTATTTTCTTTATACCGTTTCAACTAAGAAGAGTCATTTCTTTTTTAGCGCGTGAACTTTATCATACACAAGTTTAATTAATATATATATTCATATCACTAATTTATACTATTTTTCAACTCTAATCATACGCTTCTTAATTATCGTGCTTATAAGAAATGTCTCATCTTAACCGGGACGGAGGGATATCAGTTAATCCGCCATATCTTTTTCCTTGACAAAAAAAATAAGATAAGGAGATGGCTCCAAAATGTTTCAAATATGAAGTTATTTTGACGTATGTATGCCTTTGCATGACCTCTAATTTGTAGATAAATGAAATTTCTATCGTTCGGCTTAAAATTTTCAATATGAAACTTCACACACCTTCAAGTTCATATAACGAACAGATCTTTTTTGAAAGTCTTACACTCGTTATGCATGACATTGAATATATTGTACTAATATTCATTTTATCAATATCTCAAGATGAGGTCCATTTGGTACCAAGTATATAATTGGGTTAATAAGTGTTTTATTTTAATTATATGTATTATTATATGTCTATTGTTAGAAAGGGATGCTTTATGAAACACTATATATCAACAAATTAATCCTTACTAAATTAAATACTGGTTATTGATTATGTATAGGGTAGCTGCAAACCATAAATATATATTAATTCACAATTTGCATGGTATGATATCAAATAGAGGGTGCAATTACGAAATACTTTCTCCGTCCCAACTAGCTTGAGTCGTATTCCTTTTCGAATCGTTCCAACTAAATTGAGTCATTTCTTTTTAAGAAACCTTTATTACACACACAAATTTAAATAATATATTCATATCATCACTTTATACTTTAAACATACACCCAACATACATTTCTTAACTCCTTAATTCTCATGCCAAAAAGAAGTGCTCCAAGCTAGTTGGGACGGAGGGAGTACAAAAACATGCATGATTTCTGTATTATGATCGAAAAATCAAGATTTTCTTTCCAATTTATATCAAAACCTTTAAAAATATATAAATTTAATTCCGAAAATTTTAATGTGTCATTGAAACACTGGAATAGTTACTGAAACTACTTATAATTGACTGAGTCTTTTGAAGACCATGGTTTAAGTTAGCTGTTCATGTTTCTAATTTGTATTGCTCTAAGTTTGTTTTCTGGTCCTAACAACTTTTCTAACTGAAATGTTCTATCATCGTATCCCTCAAATCAATTTTGAGTTCCAAAAAATACTTTCACTGTTAGGATTTATAGAGCTGATACACATTAAAAGAAATCGAATAAAAATTAATAAATCTAATTGATACACATTAGGGCTTATAAGGAGCTGTTTGGTCAAATTGAATTTTGAGTTTCAAAATTCATCAGTTTCAAATAAATCCAATCAAAGGAATCAACTTTGCATTATTCTGATAGGTAGCTTTTGTTTATTTAATTAGCTTCTTTTGAAGATCTGCCAAACGTGGCGTGCCCAATAATGTGAAACACAGATGCAGCAATCACCACTATTGTGGTATTATTCAGTCTCAAGTACAATTTATAAGGGAATAGATATGGGTCCATAATGCTATCTTGACCAGAGCCAACCAACCTTTAATTCAAATTTTATTGCCTAATTATTTCTATATATTTATCTAACTAATAACACCCCATCATTACTTTAGATCTATACTGGGATGCGGAATCCAAACACCTCCCGTTATGAGAGAGCTTATGAGAATGCTGCATGTCTCGGTCAAAAAGGATCTGCGATGCGTTGTGGACAAGATGTTAAAGAAATTGATTAGTACTACTTATACCAACATGATAGCATCATATTTTCATGCTACATCACATTTGGTTTTCATTTTGAACTATCTCGCACACGTATATATAGAGAGCATATTTGTGTTTATTGTAGATACGGATAGTGAATTGTATATTGAATATAAATTGTCATGGTCATAAGACTTGGACAATGATTGTTAGACTAAAATAGACATTAACTTATTTTATATGATGTGTGAGCAAAATGCTGCATTCAATAAAATACTACACTTAATATATTTAGTACGAGTATAGGTGCAATTTGTGTCACGTGCATACACCGACATTTTATATATGTGGAATATAATTGATATATGGGTATATCGTTTTTTACTAATGTATTATTTATAACTCAATTACAATTTTCTATTTATATAATTCACAACATTTGAAGTCGTGGCTCTCTGCGTATTATGAAATGAATGATCTATATGTGTATATTAGTAAGTGTGAAATTGTCGAATAGTTGTATCATTGTTGTAAAGTAATCATATATTTCATGACGATTTTTTAAAATAATTTTTGAACAGAAAACTATGGCAAATTAATATTTCGACATGGGTATTTAACCTCTAAATTCACTTGTTTTATGTAGAATATAGTTTGAACTTTGAACATGACATCATGCCTCATGTAAAGTAAGCCAAAATCAAGAAAGACCCACAAAATCAAACATAAATTGAATAGGCATAAAGATTAAGGTACCGTGGTAAGAAAAGTAAAGTGAGGAGATTAGGCTTTATTCTAACGTTTGGAATGTTCAATGTTGCAAGAAAATAAAATAGGAGTGACAAGAAATGGGAAAACGATTATGAAAAGCCATTTGGCGATCACCAATCGAACTGTAAAGTAAAGCATGGGTCTACTAAGTAGAGAATCTGAGCAATCTCAATCTCAATCAATCCCTAATTCTTTCCCAATTCCCAAGGATTCATTGCTTTTATTATATCCTTCCTACTTTCCCAACCCCATGGTTTAAAGTTCTTTTATATGTTGTTAATTATTTTTATATATCATATGAATATCAGATAGGTAATACTTTGGACAAACTTGTTTTAAATGGCTTTTATTTTGATTCATTTCATTCATGTCTCCAACTATAACATTAACACCCCAAGAACATGGAGTACTTTCTTGATTGATTATTCTTCGTTTTTTTCTTCCATCATATAGTTTTTGCACTTTCAAAAACGAGAGTTAATGTTACAAGAGAACGAAATGAAAAAGAAAAAAAAAATCATCAAATTTAACAAACGACTCTAATCTAAATGCCAAATTTCAATAGAAATTTCTTATCTTTACAAATCATCATTTCTCTCAAGCTACACTCTACGCCATTTTCAGTCAGTAATTTATGCCTCCACTTTAATCTTTGCATCGAACCATAACCAAAGAACTCCGGACACTCAACAATTTCATCAATTTCTCTTCCCATAACTTCTTTCAAGAACTCGATTCTCGGTCTCAAGCATTTACTCAAGCTCAGGATCAGAACTAGAGGGTACTCACCAACCACAGCCGCTATCTGGCTTAAACTAAACCCGCATGATTCTAAGTACGTAACGTTCGGTTTCAGAATTCTCTTGACTTCCCTGCACAGAACTTCTGGGAAATTCATTGCTGTTCTTTGCAGATGAGACTCTGTCAGACCAAGTGATCTCAGAAACTCAGAAGCTGGTCGTAGCCGTTTTTCAACACTATAACGCATAATAAACGGATGTTCAGCCACAAATTTACCAATCATCCCATCTTTGGAAAAACCCAGGCTGGCAAGAAAATCCACCATCTCGGAAAGTTTTGATTCAATTCCATAATTGATCATCATAGGGTTTAAAAGTACAATTTTGCCAAGTAGCTTTTCAGGAGCACCAAGAACTTCAAAGAAGGCAAGAAGTGGACAGAGCTTCTCTTCCACGCTGTGCAACAGTATATATGGGTACTTTGTTATGGCAGAAACTAGCTCCTTTGGCCTTGTCTCCAATGTCGCGAGGCACTGTATAACTGGGACAAGTTTCCCGTGCAAGTCGAGAGTAAGAATATCGGGACACTGCCCAAGAATCACAGGAAGTTTCCGATCTCGTATGCCTATACTTTTCAAGTAGTCCCAAGTTTCTGAGGCCCTTTCCCTATCAGCATCTTGAAGGTGCTTGCACTTCCTGAACATCTCATGAATTCTTTTATCAGGAAAACCTCTGTCTTTGAGGAAAGACGTAATGCCACTAGCCTGGTAAACAGTGCCCATATTCCTGTGTGATTCGGTAAAGCTTCAGAGAGAACTTTATAAACTTTGCTACCAACAGCTTATCAGCATATTTGCAGATAGAACACACAAGAGTTAAACCAAGGCAAGCACTTTCTTCTTATTAGTCATACAATACAATAGTGACATGAAGTTGGGTAATACTGTAATGCGTTTGGAAACCAATTTTTGTGACTATACAAACAATTTTATGGCTCAATCAAGAGCAATCTAAGAAGCAAAACTCCAGAATCCTGCATTAACAAAGTCAAAGAAAGAATAGAAAAGAAGGGAGCTCACCACAGCATTAAATTCGTGCAATAAACTTAATACAAGCACGCAATCAATACCATGAATTTCACAAGGTGCAGGCATTATACGTAGAGCAAACTCAGGTACACGAGATCAATACACACACTTTAGCTAAATTTGGAGCAATGCGATGTCAAATTACAGTGATTTTCAGCAGAAGGTAAATAATTTCCAGAAATTTTTCACACATTTGGAACTCAATTAACCAAGAGTTTTCCGATTATGACAGAATGTTATACGCCGTTTCTCGAGAACTAGAACTCATGTACATGGTAGAAAAAATCAAAGAAATGCCGATATCAATGGGAGTTGACGAAATCGGCGATGAACTCCCGTAGTCTTGAGTAATACCGAGTTAAATTCAAAGAGACAAATTAAACAGAAACATAACCAAACTAAAAAAGAAGCAAAGAAGAGTAACTGCGACAAAAGAGAAAACGGAGAAGAAGAAGAATAGTACCTGCCGGCGGCGCAAAAATGGTAGCGGAGCGTTGTCTATCAAAACTGCGGAGTCTTATCCAAGAAAGCAGGGCTTTCAATTATAGTAATTAACAAACTACTCAAACCTAAATAAAAAAATTTTAATTTCGTACCGTATTAGAAGATTTAAATTCTAGATATAAGTTTTTAAAAAAATGATGTATTTAATGCTTTTATGTTGAACGTAAGTTAATTATAGCATAACTAGTAAATATTTTATTTATCAATAATTTATGTATAAATATTTAAAAGAATTAGAAATGTTGTAATTGGATTGGATACTAATCCGTAATTCTATAATTGTAATTATAATTGACGGTTCGATTTCAAATTAAAATTGTGTAAACCACGGTTCAACTACAATTTTAAAATTTTGAAATTGTGATCATCGATTCAGAACACTAAATTCGATTTAGTTACTCATAGTTCAGAGCGCACACATTTATTCAAGATATTGAATAAACAATACAAGAAGTCGTTCGTAAGGAAAGGTGAATAGTGAATACAGACATAACAGAATTGAATGTTAGGATGACATGACGAGTTCTTGGAATAAAACAACAAAAGCAAGAAAAGTAGCAGCAACTGATAATAGATTCTCCTGTTTACCCGTTACTTCTTCAAGCATCTGCCTGCTATCAACAAACACCCAAAGTAAAGTAACGCTTAGTTATTTCGAGCTAGAACCGCTACAAAAACTTGACTCACCATTACCATTACCAGAGTAATCAATTCCTGCAGCAAAATCAGAAGATGTCCTAGGAATCGACATGGACAGTTGGGTTGAGGAGAAGACGTTTTGGTTCGATCCATCATTATCGAGATTGGACCACAGTTCCTTAGTTGTAGGCCACTCGCTGAAGAAAAGATGTTCCTGCTTCAATGTTGTTGGTGAACTCCCAAATAATCCCTGCTGTTGCTGTTTCGATGAGCTAGCATTGATGGGCTGGAAGTCATGAGTCATGTACTGTTGAGCTGAAGAACCAACTAGAAATTGAGAATCGGATCCTTGTTTGAAGATGGAGCTTGAAGAAACTTGTGAAGGCATGAGCCCCCACGTGCTGCTGCCTGCATTATTACCTAAACCCAGACTTCCCGCCCTTCCAGTAGCTTCGTTTGAGAAACTATGCATGAAAGCATCACAAGAGAGAAAGGGAGGAGATTAGAAATGTACAGTTTCTCCAATAAGATTCAGATTAAGACATTCAACATTTCTTACCAATAGAAGAAAAACATAAAGCCTGCCATATTCCATAATTTATTGATATGCATTCATATTTTACATAGCCATTGATCTAAGGATAGAGATAAGCATGTAATTTGTATCGTGCAACAGCAGAAAGTGAATGTAAAAACTAATACACTAACTAACTTTTCTTGTACTAGTAATTATCAGTAATAAACCTAAGATCCTTCTCATCACCAACTCTTACCCTGACCTTCCCAACCCTACCAAAGAATAAGCAAAACCCGAATAGCAGAATAAGAGCTTTCACGAGATAAGAACTAGAAATTAGGCAAGTTGATCAACAGCCAATTCTCCATCAAGAAATAAAATCTTGGATAATCATTGGATACCAAATAAAAGCAACTTGATTTCTATTCACCTTAGACGCTAATGTGTTAGCCCATTCATATTGTCATCTCACACTTAACTTCCACTAACTTATCTTATCAGGACTCAGGAGCGTGCACAACTACTAAGAAGCCATGGGCCTCCAGCATCTCATTGTTATGATTAGAATACCAATTCAATCAAGGCTGGAGGTTAAGTTGTTATTTGTTATATTGTACTAACAAAATTTGCTTTTTAGTATGGTCTAGCTGAACTACTATCAAGCATCGCTGAGTACCTGAAATCCCTGCTGCTATCAATCCCATAAGAGATGGGTCCCATCTGCAGCTTTATTGCATTGCTCCCAACAGATGATCCTTCAGAATTAGCGCCGCAGTACAGTGGCATCTGTTGAGAGGTTCCACGGTTGATACCGCCCCCAGTAGAGGAGAGTGGTACTGCAGTTAACACTGACTGCGACGTTGATTGAGATTCCACAGGCTTTCTTGAACGGTTGCGACCACGGTGCATGTGCCGCTCACAATATTTCGAGTCTGGATGTGCATCTTTAGAGCACCTCCACTTCTTTCCATCAGTTCTCCGGCATCTTCCTGGCTCCGGATCGAACTTCTTGCCGTAGTAGGAACAGTATCCCACTGTATCAAGAATGACCAATTTAGAACCCAGAAAAAAGTCAGTGGCACTGAGTAAACATCCAAAATGCTCTTTAGATTACTAGAAGCACATTGAACAGATACGGAGATACCAATGCTCTATCACATGAGACACCTTTATATCAAACCATTTAGCAATTCTATTAACTCGATAACATCATGGATTTGTTCTCCGAAGACCTATTATCTAAACAGTCATCCTAAAACAAACAATCTAAACATGAGATTAAGCAAAATCTATCCCACAATTAATGATGCGGTTAATTTTCATTGAACTGAATATTTGCATTTTATGTCCACAAACACATCATTTAAAAAAATAGAGCATATTTGCTGCAAAATCTCAGATAGTGCTACAGAAAAGCTGATCAATTCAGCAAAAGGATAAAGCACTCAATTTTATTCTTATATTTTGCAGTGAAAGACTCAAAAGTAAAGAAGCCTACACACTACACGCATACAAGTATGTTTGCACCAGAGAATGGTAACTACATTTACTTAGGCTTCCAGCTACACCCCCAAAATCAAATACTCTACTGATCAACTAAATCTAACTGCCATGCCTATTAGTTTGTTTATCATCTCCTTTTCATAGATGTACATATATTAAGTGTGCTAAATGTGCAAGTGTTCACACAAACAGAAAATCAAGAAGTGTCATAATTACATGCAGGATGGTTGAAGATATGGGAGGGGAGTCCCTCAAAGCTATGACGAATTGGCCTGACGAGGTCCGGAGGGACCGGCAGGCCAGCCACCAAGTACTTGTATATCATAGCTTGCTGCTCCAGCTCCTTCAACTGCATTTCTGTGAATCGTGGTGCTCTATACCCCCCGTAACCCCCTCTCAACCCCAGACCCACCATGGCCGTTGGCGCTTTCTCGCTCATCTTCTCTTCCGCTCAACTGTAATATTTCCCCTATTTAACTCCTAACTGATCAATTACAGAAGTCCCAAAGAATCTGCAGAAGTAGTTGACAAAAATACAGTCAGCAGGCATATAAACATGATATACACTGCACACAAACTAAGGACTTCTCAGCGGATGGTTCTTAAATCTTCCTAGCGTTCTTGCTTTTCCTTTTCCAACCTTTTTTTTATCTCGTTTCTCTTGTCTATTTTGCCTTTCCCCCCTTCGGGGTTAGGCATATCAGTTTCAAGATTATATTTTTTTTGTCAATTTTCATAAAAGCTGCATCCCAAACTGCGCGTGCTTTTGCAGCAGAAACACAGACATGCACAACTTCTCAGCAAACCAAAAACTATCAAGAACACAAGCTAAAACACACGCAACGCTTCACCTGCAAGGAAACAGATCTAGGGTTTGGCAAAACATGGAAGAAAAATCCCAGAGCAGGACATGGGCAGTAAAAGCTGATTAATGAGAGATAGCAAAAGTAAGAACATGTTTTTGCGCAGAGAGACAATTGAATCCGACAATTGATGATGCTCTACGGTACATACAGTAAAGGGGAGGCAAATTCTTGGCTGAAAAGGAGGGCTTCGGAGAATTTAATGAGAGGGAGGTGATAAGAGGGGGCAACCTGGGATTGGGTGGTGCAATTATGGAGGTGAAGCTGCTGCGGCGGTGGCGGTGGAGGTGGTCCAGTGCTTGTTGCTACTGTGCGATGCCAACATTAGATAAACTGGTAATCTTTGTCGTCTTGTTTTTTGAGATTATACTTTGCTGCCTTCAATTCAAACCCAGCTGACATATCTTCTTCGCATTTAAAGAAACAAAACTCTAATTTCTCTATTAAAAAGAAACAAAAGAAATTGGATTTTCTTTTCTGCATTCAACGTTGTTTAGATTTTGTATTGTATTAACCCCATATTTTATCCGAGTTCAGATAATAACTATCTGATCTGACCATAGTGAGTCTGGGACAGTGGGTAGTTAGTATTCATTTTATTTTATTTTTTCAATGGGGAAAGGTAGTTGTAATAAGGATCGAAACATTAATGTTTCTATTTACGATGTACTACTACTCTTTAATACTTTTTCATAACCAGGTTAAGAAATTTGATCAAACAGACTAAACAAATCTAAGCAAACCATATTTGGATACTTTTATCTGATTGAAAATGTACTAAATTTTGAATACTAAATATAGAAATTTGACATAATTCGAATCCATTTAATCAACCCAACTTTTTTTTTTAATTTTTAATGTACAGCGGAAGTTGGATCAAATTATAAAAATGAATAATTAGAGAGTTATCTCAGGTCATCAACATTGGTCACCAACATTGGCTAGTTCCCACTGTTGGCTAGTTCCCACTGTTTGACACTTTCCATAGTTCATGAGGCATTAGCTACAGAGACGAGCTAAAATAAATGACTCAACACTCTTTTCCGAGTCTCTTACTCCCCTCTTTGCCTAACGGCTACTCTAGTTGGCAGCAAGAGTTGGCGCCTGTTTTGTGCAAATATAACCTTAAGTACGTGGCGTTGTTTAGACCAGACTCACTGTCCGATAAAGGGATTCAGTAACGGGCACGAGGAATATTTCCAGCCGATATACTTTAAAGAATGTGTCGTGCTTAATGAACTATACTACTCGCAATTTGGACGAGACCATTGTTATTAGTGTGATTAAGCATAACCCAAGTCGTATTCTCAAGGAAGGCTAAACAGGGCTTCATTCACGTTGAAAAAAACAGGAAAGCAGTAAAAGAAAGGGGGGTTTTGATTTTTAACAACTTTAATTAATTAACTAGGCAAGAAGGATTAAAAGAATATAAATGCGAACTATCTAGGCAAGAATGAAGTAAACAATTAAATCCTATTTCTAAGAACGAATAATTAAATAAACGATTAAACCCTAAGTCTAAGAACGAAGAATTAAAGAAACGAAATCTAAACAAGTCTTGAACTGATTAATTAACATGATTGAAAGGTTTGTATTAATGGTTTGATAATTAATCGAATTAAAGCACGAAGAACAAAAATGCATAAAACAGTAAAAGAAAGCAATAAAGAAAGCAGTAAAGAACTCACGAATTAAAAGGGAAATAACGAACTGAAATAAATCACCGAGTTTGAATCACGAGCGAATCCACAATATCCTAAGTAAAGAACTTGAACGGAATGAAAATCTAGCTAACAGTGTTTTCTCTCGTGGTCTAAGCCCTAGAATTGAAAAATGAATGAAAAACAAATAATATGCGAAGTCTGTTTGTCATCACGCGAGGAGGTATTTAAATAGGAGGGAAAACCCGCGCCAGGGTAGCGCTCGCTAGGGGTCAGCGAGCGCTACCTTGGTTCGCTGACTGTAGGTTGGAAGCAGTGGGGTAGCGCCCGCTAGGGGGTAGCGAGCGCTGCCCCACTGTTCTGTCTCTCAGCTTTTTCCAGGGGCCAGCGACCGCTAGCCCCTTGTTCTGTTCATTCTTCATAGCGTAGCCCAGCGCTCGCTAGGGGCTAGCGACCGCTAGCCCCACGTTCTGACTTTTCCACGCCTTTTCTTCAACTTTTCGTCTCGTTTCTCTTCTCAAGCCTTGTTAACTCCTTTATATCGATCTTCACCTACAATGTAACATAAAAAGGACCCAAGCATCAACTTGATCGATAAATACTAATCCAAAACACGAGAGAAACGAGACCAAAAATGCATAAAACAGCGCCCCTTAGCTCTGACTTCTGTATTTGCACTCCTTTTTCCAAGAAAATTTTTGAAATAAATCTACGCTTGTATTGAGAAAGTAAAAGTAACCGAGATGCAAGGAAAAAACTGTTGTTTCACATTGCCGGAAAGACCATCTATTTGTTCGTTTACCAAATTAGATAAATAGGAACACAAAAGGCAATCAATCCAATTTTAGGAGATTTTAGCTGCAGGTACAATCTAACTGTCAAAAGTAACTCCGAGTTGTTGAACGTAAGGTAAAATCAGTTTTGCGGTTAAATTAAGTTGTTGCACACACCAACCTTTTACATAAGATTTTTAATGAAAATCTTTGCAATTAATAGATGTTTGTTTGGGATGTTCCAGAGCATTGAAAGTTATTACAAAATTAAAAGTGCGGACATGCTCAACGAAACATCTAATTACTTTTTGCACGATTACATGATATTTTGGGGTGTTTTTTTGGTTGATTTTTACATTTTCACAACATGCATTTCCAATTTCTTAGGGCCAAGAATTGGGTTTTGTAAACCTCACACTATCCTCATTTCTTTAGAGATGGTTAAAAAGAAATTTGACAGGCAAATTATTAGTATAATTTTTTAAAATGGAACATTAAAAGAAACTAATCAAAGTACATTTATTCGAACAATAAAAGCAGTCGAATCAAGTAATGATGAACATGGACAACGGAATAATCAGTTGTAGGGATTATATCCGATTACAGTAAAAATACAACACAAAGCAAGTAGTAGTAGCAGCAGCCATTTATCCACCTTCTTCAAGCATCTGCTATAAACAAAAACCCAAAACTTAGTAAATGCATTACTAATTTCAAGCTACTAATCTAATACAGCAATAAACTATACTCACCGTTGGTGGAGTAGCCGGCACCACTTCCTGAAGTAAAATCGGAAGATGACCTAGGAATTGACATGGACAGCTGAGTAGAGGAGAAGGTATTCTCATTTGATCCATCATTGTCAAGATTTGACCATGATTCCTTAGTTGTAGGCCACTCGCTGAAGAAATGATGTTCCTGCTTCAGTGTTGTTGGCGAACTAATCTCACTCCCAAATAAGCCCTGCTGCTGCTGCTGTTTCGCCGAGCTAGTAGTGATGGGATCAAAGGCATGAGGTGTATACTGTTGAGCAGAAGAACTGCCAAGATATCGGGAATCGGGACCTTGTTTCAGCATGGAGCTAGAAGAAACTTGAGAAGGCGTGAGTCCGACTCCCCACGTGCCGGTGCTGGTGCCTGTGCCAGGACCTAAACCTAGACTTCCAACTCTCCCAGAAGCTTCTTGTGAGAAACTACGTCCAGAAAATGAGGGAGATTAGATAAGCACAGTTATCTTTCATTAAGGTTTGGATCAACAGCCTGCATAAATGTCTTACAAACTCATTTTAATAAAGCTAATCAGTAATCACTAAGGGGGAGCTTGCTATGGGAATAGATTACATATCATTGAGTATTTGGAAGCTTACACGATCCATCAGAGTATGTGGTGGATTGACTTAAAATATTTTTCCAGATTCCACACAGTAAAATCTTATAAGTTACTTATAATTAAAATCTAAATTTATTTTGTATCATTTAGATTTTATATGTTACTTAAACAAATAACAAAGCAACAGCCAACATATAAGCATTCTCAACGACTCTCGCCCGCTCCCTACCCCAGAAAATGGATTCACATGAGGAATACCAGTAAATCAGTAAACCAGATATAGAAGATAAGAGTTTTCACGAAACGAGTATAACAAACAGTACACATAGATCATCAGCTTTGCCAAGGGTCAAGCCAATTGTCCATGAGAAGAAAAACTATTAGATAATTCCATGGATACAAGAAACAACTTATTTACTCTTTAAATAAGACTCACTAATAAATCCAGTTTCATATTCCTCCTACTTCCTTTATCTCAAATGGATTGCGGAAACACTATTGTGTGGTTCAACTTTTCAGATCACGAGTGTGCAAAAATGCCAAAAACCATAGAAACTGGCAACCTTAGAGTATGACTTTGTTATGACTAGATTACCAATTCATTTAAGGATGTAGGTTGAGCATCAAGCTGATATTTGTTGAAAAATCAAAATTAACTTCTTGCGTACTAGTATGATCTCACTACATTACCATCAAGCATCAGTAAGTACCTGAATTCCCTGCTGCTATCAATCCCATAGGAGATGTGTCCCATCTGTAGCTTTGTTGCGTTACTCCCAACAGATGAACCTTCAGAATTAGCACCAGAGTACAATGGCATCTGTTGAGAGATTCCGCGGTTAATACCGCCTCCAGTAGAGGAGCGAGGAACTGCAGTCAATGACTGTGATGCAGTTTGAGATTCCACGAGCTTTCTTGAACGGTTCCGACCACGGTGCATGTGCCTCTCACAATATTTTGAATCTGGGTGTGCATCTTTAGAGCACCTCCACTTCTTTCCATCAGTTCGCCGGCATCTACCGGGTTCCGGATCAAACTTCTTGCCATAGAAGGAACAGTAACTCACTGCATCAATAATGACAAGTGGCATGGAAAGACATCCAAAATTAGTTTTAGTGTACTTGATATCTAGAAGCACAAACAACAAATAACAATGTTGATCACACCAGACACATTTGTTTCAAATCATTTGGCGTTTTGTATATTGATTCGATACATCTTGGATTTGTTCTCTTAGACTTAATTATTCAAGATAACTCTTACAACCAACCACCTTAACACGGGCATGAGCATATCTATATCCCAACAAATAAATAAAATCCTTGATTCATACCCGATATGACTAATCATACATCCATCCAAATAAGAAAAAGTGTATGTTGTAAACCTCAGATTGTCTAACAAAAAGCTTACCAACATCAGTAGTCAACTACAATACTGCATCTCATATGATGTAATAAATTAACAAATTCTAGCTACCAATGAACAGACGCTTAAACATTCCAATAATTCATTATTAGACAATCATGGGAACCACTAGCAAGCAGGCCCCCAGCTACATTTAAATTAAGTAATTGACCAGTGCGTGTTCTTGTGCAAATTAGTTAGTTCTCATCGCCTATATATAAGAGCCTAATCCGCAAGTGTTTACACAGATAAACATCAAGAAATGAGGCCATTACATGCAGGATGGTTGAAGATATGGGAGTAGAGCCCCTCAAAGCTATGACGAATTGGAGTAACAAGGTCAGGTGGGACGGGCAGGCCAGCCACCATATACTTGTATATCATGGCTTGCTGCTCCAGCTCTTTCCACTGCACATCTGTGAATGGTGGTGCTCTATAACCTCCGTACCCCATCTCCGCCCCCATTCCCACCACCGTTATGGGCGCTTTATCGCTCATTTTCTCCTCTCTGAATTATTCTCTTTCCCCTATTTTAACCGATGAAATACACAAATCTCAATGAATCTGCAAGAATAGTTGAAAAGATTGAATTAAGGAGATAGAAATGGCAAACAGTATACACAAACTAACGACTTCTCGATTACTTTTCTAGGGTTCAGGATGAGACTTTTCTCAATTTCCATACAACTTGCTACCTAAAACGACACACGTTTTTGCAACAGAAAGACACGCAACACTTGAGGCTAAGATGCTGAAATGAAACCGAAACTGAAGAACACGAGCATAAATTAAAGAAAGAAGGTAAAAACAAAAGTGGAGAAAGAAAAAAAGAAAAGCAAACCACACGCAGGCACGCAGTGTGGTGGTGTGTTCACCTGTAGTTGGACAGATCTAGGGTTAGTCAAAACATGGAAGAAGAACCTGAGAGAAAAAAATGGGGAATAAAAGCTGTGAAAGAGGAAGAATAAGTGAAGAAGATGTTGGAGCGCAGTGAGACAACTGAGAATTGCTGATGCTTTGCAGTACGAACAATAATGGGGGCAAATATTTAGGGTGAAAAAGGGGGTAAGGTAGAATTTAATGAGTAGATAGTGGGTGCGGTGAGAGGGACCGAAGGAGAGAGAGGGAGAGGGGGGCAACCTGCGATTGGGTGGGGCTGGGGTGGCCGTGGAGAAATTGTGGTGGTGTAGGTGCGGCGGTGACGGTGGTCCAGTGGTAGTTTAAATTGTTGCTACCGTATGATGACAATTGACAACAGTTGGCAACTGGCAACCTTTGTCGTTTTGTTTTTTTTCAGCTTTATTTAATAGCCTCCTCCTCAATGCTCAAATTAATAACTCAATACTATTATAAATTTATAATATACTCTTTCAATCTCATTATAGGACGTTTTTTCTTTATTTCGATAGTAAAAACGTGATTATTTTTTTGTGTGAATACTCTTTTGTGATAAACTGTTCGTATCACTTTTATATTTTATTTCCGCTAACACGAGAGAAGCAGCAAGTTCAATCTATGTTAAATAAAAAATATACAACATGAAAATTCTAATATAATTGGACTCTCGTGCCGATCCAAAACGCGTAATTATGTTTATAATTGTCATGTCATCTCAATAGTTATACACGATGATTTTATCTAAAGTTATATTTTCTTTGAAGAATTTATCTCATGAAAATGTGTTATAACAGTATAATTAACATTTAAATCTCTTCTTTTTTATCAATCCATCACATCTAAATTATAAATTTATCATCCTTTTTATTTTTCATCCCACTTTACAGAGAGATATTATTATCATTACAAATTTGAGTAGATAATATTATTCCTCTTTAAAGTGGGACGAAGAAGCAAAATAATGATAAATTTATAATTTAGATAGGGAGTACGAATAAAAATGAAGGGATTTAAAGGTTAATTATACTTTTATCCCACATTTTCATATGATAAATTTATCACTCAAAGAGAACATAGCCTAAAATGACCTACGTTCGCTAAATTCTTTTTGTGAATACCTAAAGTTCAACTGGTCAGCTAAGTTCTTTAGTAATTAATCATATATGTAAATTAATGTATGTCGGAGGTTGCCACCTTCCATGGACATTCGATCGGCCAACCCGCTTAGATGACTCACGGTCGTTGTGTACGCTAGTTTGAGTAGGATAACAATTCTCAAGACCCGAATTCGATTATAATAGTTAAAGCAGATATGCATCATACAAAAATATAAACATTTTTTGCAAGACAATATCTCACATATTTTCATTTCAAAATGCCTTTTGAAATGAAATATAAACTGATATAACATACATAATTTTAGTTGTACAAGAAAGCCTACCTAACTTGTCCTCTCTTCTAATATAATTCGATCACTTCTCGTTTAGTACTTCTTTCCGGTGTAACCTTTATCAAATTTTACGAGGTGAGATACTCTAATTGAGTATATAATTTATTTTATTTATTTGAAATGAAATATTTCCTCTGTCCCACTAAACATGACACAATTTCCTTATTGGAACGTCCCACTAATAATAGCACATTTCAAAAATAGTAAAAATTATCCCTTCGAAAAAGTGTGGACTCATCATTTTTATCACTCTTATACAACTTTATATACTCTCCTTAATAATCGTGCCAAAATTTTTTGTGTCATGCTTATTGGGACGGAAGAATTATTATTTTATTAATTATTATTTTCTCTTACTTAATTAGTATTTGAATACTTTATAAATATTTATAACTAATTATTAAAAATAATTTACTTGAAATAATTTAATACGAACCTAAATTAAATCTTATAGAGTAATATAAATTTTAATTAATACTCTTTAATAGTTTATTAAGGTTAAGAGTAATACTACAAATTCCATAACTTAAAATCGGCAATTAATCTAATTATTCAGGCACAATAACTATTAATTTACTCATTTGGCCCATTAACAGTAGTATTTTAAAACTTATCTCAACCCTACTCCTCATTTCATTCTCTCTCTTTTGATTTTACTGCACATATTACTCATCTCTTTCTCTCTATTATCTCTCGTACGCTTACTCTCTCCCCAATTTATCGTCCTCTCGGATCTCTCGGCTTTTATCGGTTCTCGATTCTCGGCTGGACGGCGGAAGCTCACCGGAGCTCTTCTCAAAAGGTAAAGCTTATCTTCTTTCTCCTTTTCTTAAAACTTTATAGCTTTAATCTTAGTTATTTTCTAAACTTTCTCATTATAACTCTACCTCTAACTTTCGGTCTCTATGGTTTTTTTTTTTTTTGCAGAAACCATAGCTCAATCTTTCTCTCGGTTCTCTCTGTTATAGGCTCTCGGCTCTCGGTTCTTTTTCTCGCAACTGAACGGATAGCCGGCTACCTCTCGACTGAACGGGCGAAGAGCTCGCCTGAACATTGCAGTCGCCGGCGTCATCCTCCTCAGAGGTAAACTCTTCTTCTCCTCAGAGGTAATAACACACATGAAAACTGAATCTTTTTACTTCTGTTTTCAGGCTAATCTAGCTTCACCTTCTACCACCTATAGTTGAATATATGGAGAAACGTCGTAGTAACCTTGCAGCTTGGTTAATTGGCGGTTTGTGTAGTTTTCTGCGCAGATGTATTTGTTCAATTCTTCAATTCTTTCTGCTGGTTCAATTCCGAGACATATTGCATTTATCATGGATGGAAATCGAAGATTTGCCAAGAAGGAAGGTTTACTGGAAGGAACTGGGCATATAATTGGATTTTCATCTCTTGTTGATATGTTAAAATACTGTTATGAGTTTGATGTGAAGTATGTCACAGTTTATGCTTTTAGCATTGAAAACTTCAAACGACGTCCAGAAGAAGTTCAATTCACCATGCAGTTGATACAGGAGAAGATTGAATCATTGCTTGAGAAAGAGAGTATAGTAAACCAGTATGGAGTGAGAGTTCACTTCATTGGAAACCTTAAAACTTTTGAGCGAACCCGTGAGGCTAGCAGCTGAAAAAGCGATGAATTCCACTGCTCATAATTCAAGGGCTGTGCTTGCAATATGCATTGCCTACACATCAACGGACGAGATAACACATTCTGTTGAAGAAACATGTAAAGGAAAACTTGGACTAGGAGGGGATGCAACCGACCCTCTTATTGATGTGGTAGATATGGAGAAACATATGTATATGGCCGTTGCACCGGATCCTGATATTATAATCCGTTCAGCGGGTGAGACTCGCTTAAGCAATTTCCTTCTATGGCAGAGTACGCGTTCCCTTCTCTATTCACCACGGGCACTTTGGCCGGAGATTGGATTTTGGCATTTATTTCGAGCAATCTTGGACTTCCAAAGAAATCTTCCTTATTTGCAAAGGAAGCTAGAACAAAGTTAGATTCACCGTTTTCAGCTCTTTCAACTGCAAATCCGCAGCTGTTCACAGTTCACTCTATGGTGACAATGGGAGTTAAATTACATTGTTGTTAATTGTTATAATGATATAATTATACTTGGTTGTTGTATAATACTTATTATTAACAGGTGAGTCTAACAATATCAATACAGTTCAGTGCCATTGCTCTGCCTTATATTGGTTTCTATGAAATTCCCAGGTGACAGACAGAGAAGACATTTGGTTCAAATGCATAGTATTTTATGACTTTTTCTACAACTTATAATGCATTTTCATTGCAAAACCCATGATTTACTTGAATGAACTCTATATTATTATCACAACTTACAAATGCAAAAAAAATATATATTTACATAATTATAAAAGTCCTAGTCTTAACTGATTATTGACTAATATAACAAAGTATTAGTGACCATGATTACATTCCGTCACCAGTATCAGATTTTTTTGTAGTGTTAGTTATGCTGTCAACCTTTTGATATTAGCCATGTAGTAAAATAAAAGAACACACGTGGTTTTCAAAAAGAAATAGAAAAAAAAAATATGACATAAGAGATTTTTTGTAGCGATGTGCATAAATATTTGTAGATAACATAAGAGAAAGAATGTTAATATTCTTGGACCCACTACTAATTTTTCTATTACTTATAAATTATAATATATAATTAAGTATAAATAATACAAGAAATTCATTCCATTTAAAGTATATTTGTACTTGTGCCAAGAATATATGCCTCATATGATTTTGATAATTAAAAATATAAAATATATAAAGAAACAAATTCGTAAAATTATATGAACCCTTGTTGAATTTCTAAAATATCCATAAGATAAAAATCACTATTGAATTAAACAATAATAAAATCAATTAAGAACTTATAAAATTCATTACAGCTCCTGCATACATCATTCCTTATTATGCAATAAAATTCTATATTTGTTTAATTTCATGTCCAATATATACACGAAAACAATTTTATTTTATTTTTGAGGAGTCATACACGTAAGCAATTATTGCAGATATCGACATATTTTGATACAATCTCTCTCTCTCCCTCTCCCTTTCTCTCTCTAAAGTTCATGTGTCTGTACATGCCCATTCAGTTTCTTCTTACGTTCATTATGCGCGCGCGGGAATTTTTAGCATGTGAACATTTCTGTTATTGTAACCTCTGCAAATTTGGAGAATAAGAAGATATTCGTAGTTATTTCGATTTTGATTAATTCGTTACAATTGCTTAGATGATCGTGGCAAATTCTGCCGGATGTTTTATGCGGATGCATGCTCTCTTTTCGGTTTGTAATTAAATTTCGGAAATTTGGGGGTATCTTCTGTCGAAAATCATTGCTTTCTGATTCTGGAATTTAGCGTTTTAATCGATTTCTTATGTGGTGGCTAATCCAGCTCGAGCAACACAATTTTTTTTTGAATGATCGGAAACAAAGAGCTCCGGTCGCGCCTATCGGCATTTCGTTTTAAAATTAAGAGAAAACGAGTTTAAAGTTGGTGAAGATGAGGAGATCGAGGGTGGTACATGAAGGGTGGATGGTGAGGTATGGGCGCAGGAAGATTGGGAGATCATATATTCACATGCGATATTTTGTTCTTGAGTCTCGGATTTTGGCCTACTACAAGAAGAAGCCCCAAGATGGTGTGGTAATTGCCTATATTTACTATGTACAATCTCGTTTTTCACTATCGATGTTCTCTTGCATAATGGCTGATAATGAGCTTCCGTGATCGATGTTTTATCTGAGGTTCACATGTTAAGTGAACTAAATTGATCAATTGGCTTTACTTTTAACTTTCGTGGCTGTAGGGATTTTGATACTTTGCTGCTTCATGATTGATTGCGTTGAGACAATGAGTTGTGTTTCGAAGTATAAATTAATTGTTTCTGAATGTTTCTTTTTATGCGTTAAGGTACCAGTCAAGACTCTTCTCATAGATAGCAACTGTAGAGTGGAAGACCAAGGAGTAAAGACTCATCATGGACATGTGAGCTATATATGCGATTATAACACATTACAAATGATGTGATCATTATACATGCTTTCTGCTACCTCATTCATATGAGACAATAATAATCTGGTTTTTTCGGACAGATGGTTTATGTTTTGTCGGTATACAACAAGAAAGATAGGTCCAATCGGATGACGGTACATAACATTTAAAGAAAGAATAACATTATGTTTTTCCTTGCTCTCTGCAAATGCTTACACATTCTTATCCCTTGTTCAGATGGCAGCTTATAACATTCAGGAGGCACTCTGCTGGAAAGAAAAACTTGAATCTATTATTGATCAGGTTTTTATATTCTTGATGTCACCTTCCATGTATTCATGACTTCTTAATGCTATAAAAATGACCGTTTACTTGGTTTTGAACTAAATTTCTCAAAACTGGTCAATGTTGGTTGCATGCAGCAGCAAGGATTTCATTCTATTCATGGCAATAAATACCATTCTTTTGAGTATGGATATGGTGGAGACCATTGGAGAAATGCTTCATCATCGGACCAAGAGTAAGTATTTGTTCTAATATTTATCCAGTTACCCAGTACGTGGGTGGCTTTAGTAAGCTTGTTTGTGAAGTTGGATAGTCTAATCTACTATCTCATAGGTTCTTAAAAATTAAATTTCCAAGAAACAAGGGTAGGTTGTTGCGGGGATTGCATTTGTGTGGCAGATGCTGAATATTATACTTGACAGGAACTTTGTTGATCTCATGAAAAGTTCCCATCCCTCTACGCAGAGAGAAGGGAATTACTTTTGATTGAAAAAAAATAAAAGCTTTTTCCCTGGAGTGTTCCTTGATGAGGATCAAATACGGAGATATTTCTTATTGCTGCATCTTAAATTCGTCAAACTCAAGGATTTCAATATTTAAACAAATCCATAGTGATGATCTGCAATGCTTACTTGTTTCTTTGTGTTATTACCTATACTCTTACTCCTCTTGCAATGATTGTTAACTTCTGTCCCGTTACATTCAATTCCATTTGTTGATATCCTTGTAAAAGGTTGTACTATTCAAGAATTTCAACGCGTGTTGGATATCTTTCACAGTTTCACTCAATGTGCTCTAATTTCCTTGGTGAATTCCTCTCAGTGCTGCAGAAGATGAAGATGATTATCGCCCAGATTCTCCACACAGAACGATAGGAAATGGTTTGCTGATCTACCTGCGACTCAACTTATATATATGTAAAATATATTTATAGATCTAGTAGAATTTCACTATTTTTCTTGATGTGGCAGGTCCCCCTGAGTCTGTTATGGATTGGACAGATGAATTTGATTCGAACAAGCCAATTCACAATTATAACAATCAGGGATTTTCTAGAAAACACTGGCGCCTTCTTCAGTGCCAAAATGGTGTGCATCAGTTTCTTTTCTGGTTGAGTTAATAGATGCATACACTCTAAGTATGTGTCTGGGATGTTCAAATGATTCTTCAATGAACATTTATTTTGTGCTGAGTTTTCAGGGCTTCGAATTTTTGAGGAGCTTAGTGATGTTGATTTTCTTGTAAGGGCATATATATGATTTCTGCACAAGTACCTAAATTTATTGGATAGACAGTGGATGCTTTTGGTTTATTCCTTAGTTTTCTTTAATGATGTAGCCAAAGAGCTGCAGCAGAGCAATGAAAGCTATTGGAATAGTTGAGGCTAGTTGTGAAGAAACATTTGAGCTGATAATGAGAGTGGATGCTACCCGTTGCGAGTAAGGTTTTCTTTCTGCTCTCTTAACGTTGTTTTTTATTATTCTATTATATGACACCTTCTTTTAGAAGTAGGAAAAAATGGCCAAATATGACTAGACCTCTCTCTCTCTCTCTCACTCACTCGCACACAGACATATTGAAATAAATCGTCTAGTTCTCAATCACAGGCTGTGGAAGGATGAATCATTTCTTGTCTCTCACACTCTCTCTCTAAACAGTGCAATAAAACGTAACTCAGATACTTGACAAAAGAATGTACTTTTTTCATGCAATGCACTTTTAACAAAAGTACCAACATTGTGCAGGTGGGACTGCAGTTTTCAGTACGGTAGCTTGGTCGAAGAAGTAGATGGACATACTGCTATTCTATATCAAAGGCTTCAGTTGGACTGGTTTTCAATGTAAAAACTGTTCTTGTATAACCAACTAACCATCTATTTTGTTTATTTTTGTTTTGGATATTATGTGCTCTTAATGCTAATTTTTTCATCTGAATTTGGTGTTTCATTTTCTCTCTTACACTATTCAATATTATCTTCTCCAAAATGTCTCTTGTTTTCTGGTCTGATCATTCTTCTCATATCTCTTGTTTCTATAGAGGAGCTACTTTTGTTTTCACCTCAAGTAGTTTGGTGGCAATTGATGGATGCAATTTTCTGTCCTGATCGCGACAAATAATATTTAGGTTATGTATGAAATTTTCATGTATTTGGTTTATTTTACTACAGGTTTGTATGGCCTCGTGACCTCTGCTATGTACGCTATTGGCGTCGAAATGATGATGCGAGTTATGGTAATCTTTGAGCAATTCCCCTGTTCATCTGCTTTTCATTTAGTTTTCTGAATGTCTTATCTAGCATTTTCTTTTATTTCTGCAGTTGTATTGTTTCGATCTAGGGTCCATGAAAGCTGTGGTCGGCAACCAGGATATGTGCGGGCTCATATTGAGAGTAAACTCACGGATTTTTTTTTATAATCTGATATATATACTTTTCATATCTTTAAAATGTCTCATTGCTATGTTAAATGGTTCGATTCTGCTAATTTCAGGTGGAGGGTTTGTTATATCACCTTTAAAACCTCGTGGTGGCAGGCCTAGAACGAAGGTCCAGCATCTTATGCAAATTGATCTAAAAGGCTGGGGAGCCGGTTATTTTTCATCATTTCAGCAACATTGTCTTTTTCAGATTTTAAATAGTGTTGCTGGTAAGATTTTTGAGAGTTGAGATATTGGAATATTCTTTCGCGATGTACATTTCAAGATCATATACTATTCCATACCTTGTAGATTCTCTGATATTTCAACTTTGTTGTCTGCTTTACAAAAAAAATAGCCTTATTTCTTACAATTTAAAAGTTAAGTGGTTCAATCATGGGTCTCTTAGATCTCTTTATCAAGTCCTTAAGTTGTTGCAGGATTACGAGAATATTTTTCTCAAACGGATGAAAGGACATTAGCTCCCAGGATGCCACTTATGGTTAATATGGTATCAGCTTCTGATACTTCGGAGAAGAGTAAAGCATTCCAGTCAACTTCTTTCCGCAACCCCAATTCTTCAAACAGGACGATGGATGAATACTCTGACGATGATGATGATTTTCATGAGTATGTTAATGAAGAGGTTGGTTTGTATTTCTTCATAATTGCCGCCATTTAGAGAATTTATGATTGACTGATGGTACATTTACAGGTTGCTGCTTCTGAAGTTGAGGACAAAAGAATTGGTCAGTAATATCCTTAAATTCATACAATTATATGGACGAATTATTTATTCTCAGATACACCAATCTCCTTGCAATTTCTCTGACATACAGAAGCCTCTGACGACGACACTGACGATTTAGACATGACAATTTACTTTGGTAACCTTCGACGTGATGATGAGGATAATGCCCGTGATTGCTGGACAATATCTGATGGGAATAACTTTAAAGTACGTGGTAAAAATTTCTGCACCGACAAATCAAAGGTATGTTTTGATTTATCATGTATAGGGGATATCTGCTGATTTCAATTTTAAAAGCTATATCGCTCTTATTATTGCTGCACAATATTTAAGATTCCTGGAGGTAAGCATCTTATGGATCTTGTGGCTGCGGACTGGTTGAAAAGTACAAAACGAATGGATAATGTTGCCAAACGCCTTGGATGTGCGGCACAAGTAAGTTTGCGTAATGATGACTCAACATCTTCAAGTTCTTGTGATATCTCTTTCACCACTTACTTAATATTCTTAAGGATTAATAACCTATATTTCATCTTGTTTCTAAGTATTCTAAGTATTTATTCAAATGGTCTTTGTGTTTCTTTTTAGGTTGCAGCAGAAAGAGGATATTTCTGTTTTGTTGTTAATCTCCAAGTGAGTAGATCAGGTGGCTAATCTCATTTTTTGTTTATATTGTACGCCTACCTGAAAAATGACAAATTAGTGATTCTAGGTACCTGGATCCACACACTATAGCATGGTTTTTTACTTTGTAATTAAGGAATTAGTACCGGGATCTCTCCTGCAACGGTTTGTTGATGGGGATGATGAATTCCGCAATAGTCGACTGAAGCTTATTCCATCAGTACCAAAGGTATTCTTGTTTCCAGTTTCAGTGTATTTGGTGTAATGATGCATTGAAAAGTAAACCATCATCATTCTTTTTTGTAGATGCATTATCTTTGATACCGGATGTTTGATAACTTTGTAGGGCTCTTGGATCGTGCGCCAGAGTGTTGGCAGCACTCCTTGTTTACTAGGAAAATCAGTTGACTGCAACTATATCCGCGGTCCCAGTTACTTGGAAGTGAGTTTATTTTATTATTTCCCTGAACATAGCGATTATGCTCAAGGTTACACTAGATTATCAAGTAGGATTGGATAACAGATCACTGATTCTTCATCCTTGTTTCTTATTATTGTGTAGATGGATGTTGACATTGGTTCCTCCACCGTGGCAAATGGAGTTCTGGGGCTTGTAATTGGTGTTATTACAACATTAGTTGTAGACATGGCATTCATTGTACAGGTTCTGCTTTCTTCTAATAAGCTGCTGTCCTATCACATATACTATCTTTTTAACATTTAGTCGGGAGCTCAATATGGTGTGCATTGGTTTGAATCCTCTTTCTTGAATGATCATGATCTTACATTGCCTTTTGAGCTAACAATTTTGGGTGTAGGAAGATGACACAACATTGAATGATTGTGTGTTGTAATGAAAACACATACATGTACTTGTGTTGGTTGAGTTGTTTGTACATTTAAATTCTCGTAAACTAAGTCATAGCTTACCTTCAGGCTAACACCCCGGAGGAGTTACCGGAGAGATTAATAGGTGCAGTTCGGATTTGTCATCTAGAACTATCATCTGCTACAGAGCCCAAATTGGATGAATCAGAATTTTGATTCAAATCAAGTCAGAATAACTAGTTTCAGATTTCAACAACACAGGCTGCAACGTTGTCTGCAGTCATTGGTTTACTGCACGTTTTTTCTTTTTCCCTTTTTGACATATTTGAATCCTCGCTATTCGTTTATTCTTCTTCTTCTTTTACCCTTCATTTTTTTTGTCTAGTTTTCTCCTCTGTAATAAAGAGGATGGGCGTTGTGCATTATGAAGTATAAATACAACTGGATTTGCGTCTTGGTATATTTTATCAGTGAAGATGTAGTCAGCTATCATCTTCAATTAGGCGATTCCTTTGTTTAAATCGCAGTATTTAGGTATAGTCTTGAATTTATTACAACTTTGGTGATATGGATACATATTTGTAAATATAACAAACATTTGAATGTTGTGAATTTTATTTTTTAAATTCCGAGGTTTTTGTAAGAGAACTTTGAAGCAAATAACTCTGCATATAAAAACATGCAGTCCGACCACATAAAATCAACGAGTCTTAGCGTCTAAACAAAAGTACTGCAAAACAACCCACCCTCTATTCATACTGACCAAGTAATAAAGGTAGATCACATATATATATATATATATATATATATGTTTTTCATGTATGCTCTGTTTCATAGGTTTGGGAATGAGCCTACTTGCTTATATGCTTGATCAAAGCCTCTAAGGATGCAGCGGAGCTCGATGGATAACCTGCCTCGAACACGCCCCTCAACTCGATTGCCCGACCACGAACTTCTTCATCCTCCATCAGCACCTCAATGCCTTGCATTACATCAAGCTTCTTCACCATTCTGGATAGATCATCAACATTGGGAATCATGTGGCCAACCTTGAGATACTTGACCACCAGCTTTGCATCAAAGAACTGGTCTCCCCTGATCGGCCAAGCCAAGATTGGGACTCCACTCCCGATTCCCTCGACAGTCGAATTCCACCCACAGTGCGACAAAAATCCCCCAGTGGAGGGATGGCTCAGTATCGATAGCTGCGGCGCCCATCCCTCTATGATAAGTCCTCTCTTCCCAACTCTTTCTTTCAATCCATGAGGAGGATGGTACCCTTCTTCTTTACAATCTGACGTGGCGGCGCCTACGCCACGCATGCTGGCTGACGGGCCGGGTCGCCCCGCTCCAGGCTGGATGACCCATATGAACGACTTCTCCGTCTCCGCCAACGCCTCTGCCAGCTCATCGTACTCTTCTAGAGACGGCCCCACCTCGCTACCAAACGACACGTAGATTACAGAACCACGTGGCCGCGAATCCAGCCATTCGATCACCTCCTCCTCCGTGTAGTTCGCTACACGGTGGGGCCTACTGTCTCTGTCGTGTACAACGGACCCGATTGACTTCCAGAATGTCTCCGGCAGCAGCGGGCCTACGCCGAGAACGGGCTTTTCTACTTGGCCCGCAAGGTACTTAAGAAACGGAGCTTCAAGATCGTCACAAGTGTTGATTAGCAAAGCAACAGAGCCTTCAGTCTCGTCCAACCACCGCGTGGGAAGACTTAATCCGGTAGGGGGGCTCGGCCCTCCGGCCATCCCGCCGCCACGCCGCTCACGCCCCCGACGATCCCGTCTTTTAGTATCCGAGTACCTCAGGGCCATGCTCTCGGGAAGCCCGGGTAGTATCCGGGCCGGGTCGGGCCCGATATTGTCTACATGCGCTCTCCATGCAGCGTACTCCATAGCAGCGGCGCAAGCGCCGGAAGTGAAGAAGGAGACGATGGGTATATTGGATTTCTTGAAAATATCTTTGCTCCAGCTCATCATGACGTCCATCACTACAAATGCGGGCCGAACATTCTGGAACCTTTGGGAGAGGAATGATTCGATCCCCTTCCCCAACTGGTGGTTATGGTGGAGGAGAGGGTTGTTTCCGGGTACAGGCAAATCTCCATCGGAAGCATGCGGTGGAGGGGATGAAGAAGATGATTCGATTAGGATGAGTTCGATTAGAGGGTGGAGGTGGAGATGAGAAGGGATGGAAGAGGAGAGGTGGGAAGGAATGATGAAGAGGGATTTGCAGTTGTGAGAAGACAAGTGTATGGAGAGCTCAGCACAAGGAAAGAGATGGCCTTGACCGAAAAAGGGCAGCACTAGTATCTGAATAGGAGGAGGAGGATCTCTTGCAACTGATCCCATATCTTGCTTGCTTAATTCATTCATTTACAATTCTTGATTGCTATATATATACTTTTCCACACTCCTATAACTATATAAGTGCTTGTGTGTGGACGCAATACGGCGCGACAAAGTGTGGAAGAATATTTCTTGACTTGGATGTGAAGGAAATACGAAACATAGAATGAGTGACATGGAAGGAAATAGGTTATATTAGTCAACGAGATTTAGACTTTAGTTGCTTTACTTAATAAGTTGTCAAGAATAACGTGTCGGCTTTGTAGATAAGTGGGGCCCAATAAAAACAAATTTAACATCTCCATGCGTATGCAATGACGTCAGCAGCTGCCCGCCTTTCCTCTTCGCTTTTGTCCCATTGCATGCTCCATCAATTATGCCAAATAAATCACGTTTACTTGTAGAGTATTTCACTAAAAGGGATTCTTCAAAAAAAAATAAAGTCTTGTGTTTATAACACTAGACTTCAATGTTTTAACATATAAAATTTTATTTTTTTTAATTTTGTGCTGATTTCACATTTTTAATGGGATATATGAATTATTAATTTCGTGAACTTTATTTTGGAATTTCTCATTTTACAATTGTCAAAATATTGTCTACAATATTATAGCCCAAAATGTTCTTATTTACTAATTTCTAATGAATCATTCTTTATCTTTATTTTAGCTTTCAAAAATGAATTTTTATAGTAATATTTAATAACATATCTTACCGAGTTACTAGTTTTATTTTGTAATAATTTGTAAAATATATAGATTTGTGACATGTAGAATAAGACACAAAAAAATATATAAATTTTATTTAATTTTAATGTTACTAATCTTAGCTTTTTTTAATAGTCAAAATATACTAAATTATTGTTTTCTTTTTTGTACTAATTTTGCTATAATATATATTTAAAAATATTTTATATTAAAAAGTTATGTTTTCTTATCTTTTACTTTATTATAAACAATTTCACTTCATATGAAAATAATTTTACATTTTCTTTTATTATAAACAAATTATCTTAACAACCATCTCTAACAATCGTTTAAAAATAAAAGTGAATGCAAAATTTTGGTTACTATGTTAAAATCGTACTCCCTTCGTCCCACCTTAAATGTCCCATTTTATATTCCATTGAGTGTATTATAATAATAAAATGAGATATTTAAGGTGGGACGGAGGTAGTATATATTAGACGTGAGATATGTTTGTGCATCACGCATAGCAATTAAATTAAATATTCCCACTAATAATGACTCATTTACTTTATACACGACTACTAAGAAAGCTTAATCTTTGCCTATTACACAAAAAAATTAAAAAACATGTTATGTGAATCTTTTTACCCAATAAGTAAATTGATGATTATTAGTGGACGTTCCAAAATAAAAAATGAATCGTAATGTTACGGACGTAGTAATTAAGATTGAGTTGCTTTCCACATAATGCATGCTTTCTTAGTTTCCAATTCATTCAATGTCTTTGACCAGTTAGCGATTACAATTTCAAAATTAAACGACAACAAGCTAAATGCATGGGGCCATCCACTCAAAAAGAAAAGAAAAGGAAAAAAAAGAAGAAGCAGCATGGATTATGGTGCTGATTGGATTTAATTATGAAGTAACGTTATTCATCAATTTGCAAAATAAGTATAGACAAGTTGCATTAATCTGTAGGGACTAATTAATGGTGTTGTGTTCACTCACTCTAATTATCTCACTTTTCTTAAGCTAACAATAAACATCGTTCAATCAATTAAAGAGAGGATGCGTACCTGCTAATTAATCATCATCAACAAACTTCATATGATTATTTACTGCATTAATTTTTCCTTCCTCTTCAAAACTATGCATTGCAACATGATGAGCTTTTACCCAAGATTGCAACATAACCATCTAATGTACAATAATCCAACTTCGACACCAGCAAAATCTCTGATAAGACTTTGTAAATGGCTTCAGACTGAGGATGTGATTTGCCTCCTACTACAAACTCATGAAACTGTCCCTCCACCTCGATTAAGCTAGTTCCCGGTGTCTTCTTAACGCCCCTATCTCTCATCATACTTCTAGCCGTCCTCACGTCACCCCATTTCTTCTCGTTGGCACATAAACTAGCTAGAAGCACGTATGTCCCACTATCTTTCGGGTCCAAAATCATAAGCTTTTCTGCAGCAAGTTTCCCCAACTCGACGTTTGCATGCATCCTACAACCATTAAGAAGTGCGCCCCAAATAGCTTCATCTGCATCCATCTCCATTGTTTTTATCAAACCATAAGCTTCTTCTAAGAGGCCTACTCTCCCTAGTAAATCAATCAAGCATGCATAATGTTCCATTGCAGGAGTTAATCCAAATGATCCCATATCCCTAAAATATCCCAGCCCTTGCTCGATTAACCCACTGTGAGCACAAGCTGACAGAATGCCCACAAATGTGATATTATCTGGCTTAAATCCATGTTTCTTCATGTGCTCAAATATGCTAAGGGCTTCTTCTGCATGACCGTGAGATGCACATGCCACAACCATCGAGTTATAGGAAATCAAATCTTTCTTTGTCATTTCATCAAATATCCCTCTAGCCGCAATAATATCCCCACATTTAGCATACATATCAACAAACGCATTACCTAGTATAGTGCTAAGAGGAATTCGTTTTTGCTCGAGATAATGATCGTGAATGTGTTGCCCTACTTCCATATAACCTGACTGAGCACACGCTGAGAGCACTGACACTAAGGTGCTTTCCGTGGGAGCGAAACCTTCTCTCTCCATTTCAAGAAACAAGTTCAAAGCTTCCAGTGGCCTATTGTTCTGTGAGTAGCCTCCTATCATTGCAGTCCAAGAAACCACATTCCTCTGCGGCATCTCTTCAAATAGCTTCAACGCCAACTCCACTTCCCCATTTTTCGCATGTCCGTTTATCATGCTAGTCCATGAAAAAACATCCTTCACCTCCATCTTCGCAAATATCTCCTTAGCTTTCTCCACACCCCCACACTTCACATACATATCCAACATGGCATTCACCATGTTCAAGCTAAATGTAACTCCCTTTGCCTCTGCGAATGCTTGAGCCCTCTCTGCAGACCTGTAATCTCCCTTCAGAGCACAGGCCGAGAAAACGGCCACCATTGTAACATCATTAGGTTCAACCTCGCTTTCACACATTTCATCGAACACATTGAGTGCTTCGTCAATCATCCCATTTCTCACATTCCCCACTATAATACTAGTCCAAGAAACCACATCTCTCACCTCACTCCCGCGGAAAACCCGATCCGCGCAGCTCAGCTCCCCACTCTCGCAATAAAAATGAATCAGACCATTCCTCACAACAACATCTCCTACAAATCCAACCTTCCAAATCCTGCAATACACACTATTCCCGACTCTCAAATCCCCCAATCCTTCACAAGCTTTCAGCCCAAAAACACAGCTTCTCCTATCCATATTCACGTATTCTCTAACCATTCTAACAAAATAGCAAAATCCCATCTCAAAGAAGCCGTTTTTGACGCAGCTCCTTATAATTGTATTCCAAATATACACATTGGGTTGGGGAATTTGAGAGAAAAGAGCATTTGCATATCGAAAGCTTCCGTTTCCATCCAATGCGATAAAAGATAGAAGCCTGCTGACTGGGAATAGGTGGAAGAGGAGGCCGGTGCGCATCATTTGAGCATGAATTTGCTTGGCTTGCGACATGGAGCTGCAAGATTCTATGAGAAGAAGAGTTGGGTGCGTGATAATGAGATTTGGGTTGGGATTTGAGTTCCATTTCTTGGTATTAGAGGAGAAGGGTTTGAAGTTGATGCGACTTCTCAACGATGAAATTTGCTTCAGTAGTACTAGTTTCATATAGGAGAAATTTGCCAAATGTTTTACAAAAAATCTGGAATTTTGTCCTCCGTTCACGAGTGACGACTATGTAGCAAGCAAGGATCATGTTAATTTTGGAACTCAAAAACAATTCTACCCTAATTCTCTCAATCTTGTCTTTCTCTTCACACTCTCACTCCGATCTCTTCAGGCTACTCTATCCGCTCCTTCACAATCAAACCTCACTTCTTATTTTATATGATTCTAGATATTGTACTTCATCCGTCCACCAAAATGGTTTACGTTTTGCCATTTTGGGATGTTCACGAAACTGGTTTACATTCGAAAATTTCCTTTTATAGCAAGTGGACCTACCACTTCCACCACACACAACTCAATTTAAAACGATACTTTAAATGAGATCCAAACTCCACTAACTATTCACAAACAATTTAAAATAATATATGAAGTGGGACCCTAGCGCAACTAACTACATATCCCCATTTTAAAAATACAATATTAAAATTCATGCCGATTCAAATCGTAAAGTATTGATAGATTAAGTAGGGTATATAAATGTATCCATGAAAATTAGTAGAATAATTGATAGATTAAGTTTTTTTTTTAATTCAGATTAGATAAAAAAAAATCTCCAGTAGAATAATAAAAAACATGTTTATGTATAACTATTATTCTAGTCATATACGAGTGATTCAAAATAAAAGTTACTTCACCATTATTTCATACTCCTACTTCGTTGTTACGTTTTCATTTTTGTCCATTCATCAATGTTATTAACACTTTAAACGTATTAGTGAACTCACATCATTTAATACACAATTTAATAAAAAATAATAAAGCATGTGGGACTCAAACTCTGCTTAATACACAAACTTCAATTTAAAATTAATAACAAGTAGATCTCAAACTCCACTTAAGCACTTACTACATTTTTTTACACAAAATGTAGAATTAAAATATTAACAAGACGGAAGAGTATTTTTTTGTCTTATCTTATCAAGTTAAATTATAAGTAATACTTATGCTCAAAATAAATTATACTTCCTCCTCAGAACATTAAAAGATTCCCATACATAAATTTTAATAATGTGTTATGATGTAATAATTGTGAATGTATAATAAGTGGATCGGGCTGAGGTAATATTCAAATAAATTAATTACTATGAACGAGAAACTTCAACTTATTTGCTTTTTACGGCTAAAGGAAATGAGGGAAGTAACGTGAATTCCTAAAAGGATTTGCTATTATTAATTAGTTAAGGCAAAGTCCATCTTTTTCATTAAAATACATAAACATATTCCTACGAAATTGGGAGAACACTTAAAACATTTTCCACAACTTACATCCACGAATGAAAATTATAATCTTACTCCAACTAACATAATATTCTTTTATAATTTTACGACAACTTACGTGCTCCCTCCATCCCACTAAACTTAACACGTTTTCCTTTTTAAGACATCCCGCCAAACCAAACACATTCCAAAAATAGTAAAAGTTATCTTTTCAAAAAAGTGTGAACCCTACCACATTTATCAGTAATGCTCCACCGCCCGCGGCGGACACATCTTAATGTGCCCGCGACTGATGTGGCAATGACACGTCATTGCCACATCAACATGTGAGTTACTATATTTTCATTTCTTTGTTAAATTTATTTTTTATTATTAATTTATATTGAATAGTATTAAACTATACCCTAACCAATAAACCCTAGTCGGAAAGTGATAATTAATAAAAAAAAATATTAAGAATTTAATATATATCTACATGGCATGCCACATCATTCGTGGGCACATTAACCCCGCCCGCCGCGGGCGGGTGAGCATTTTCGCCACATTTATACCTTTTACTCTACTTTATACACTCTCCTTAATAACATTATTGGAAAAAAAAAGAGTGTTAAGTTTAGTGGAACGAAAGGAGTACCATTTTCCAACATGGGTATGCTTAGTTAGTTAGCACTTTTATATTAGAAAGCTTAGTCAGAGTTGAATAATACTATTCCTAATAGGATATGATTGTAATATTTCATGAGTACAATTGTATGAAAATTAAACTGTATCGATAAAATAAATTTAATAAGAAAGATTAACTATTTTAAAATGGAAGAACAAGAAACCGTGACCAACCCAACAAAGTAAAACTAGCCTGTTCTCTCAATGAACAAAAAAAGAAAAAAAGCAACACGAAGAGACTTTACATTGGTATGCCTACAAGTAAAAGACTTACTTTTCTCCTTTATATTAGAGTCGATACTTTGATTTGCATTAGTCACCTTGATGGGGTTTCCGATGGCTGACTGTTCAATGCAGAACTCGAAGGTATTGAAGGTAAGGCCCCATTATCATGAGGGGCTGTTCCGCCCCATTTTGTCTCTGCATCCAAAGGTTCAATCACATGAACTGCACCGTCACTCATCCCAAGTGCAAATTGATTCGGATCGGTTGGATGTGCTGCAATAACTAGCGGGAACGGATATCCGTTGCTGCAAATGACAAAGAGATTCGAGAAAGGGATTAGGGATAGCCATGTTGATTTTGGAGCTCAATAACTAATAAAACTCAAGTGCCGCAAAGATATAGTGCAATATAAGCCATATTGAAGAGCAAAGGGAATCACGTGTTCGAACAAGATTACAATTCTTTTTCCACATCACAAACCTGGATATTGATGATGATATATATGCAGATGGTGCTATCCGGCATCGAAGGCTCAAAGTGTCGTGATCAAAGATTCCAACAGCACCATCACAAAATCCAGTAAAGATCAACATCCCATCGCACGAGTATATAGCACTTGAAATGGGAGAGGAAAGTGATTCTCTTGGATACCACTGCAATTCAGAAATGACTCAATCACAACATTTCTTAACAATTAACAATGCATCATTATATTAGTACTGAAAAGGCAATTGGGAATCCAGGTTGTTGAGTGGTCTATAAAGACAGTGGAGATTTAATGAGAAAATTGTAAAGTTGTTAAGCAGTAGCAGTAGCAGTAGCAGAATCCCAATTTTTTCCCACTCTCCGACAACACTTCTAATACTCTTATCACAGTTGGTAATTTTTCACATATAAGACTTACGCATGTCAAATGTATGTAAAGGTGTTACTGATGCACATTTCTAGGATGTGACTGTATGAAACATAACATGCAATAAAAGATTATGCTGACTAGATAGACATGCAATTTTGTAGGGACACACAACCAGGGGGTATGAACTTCTATATGCTGTATTTATTGGCAGGTCCCAAGTCTTTGATTATCACAGTACTGTTCCGTGTTAGTACACTATGACACTTACAATCATCGGTTTGATTTAAAGATTCATCTTTAACCTATTTCTGGAGGAACATATGCAAATGTTTCACGAATAGAGATTTGTTTAATAACTGCTATGGAACAATATGAGCAGAAACAAAGGCACTCACCGAACGTAAACAGTCAAGTTGAGCATCGTATATAGCAACTTGACTTTCATGAACAACCAGAAGATGAGATTGATTATTATGGAACTGAACCCTAGTTTCTCCAACCAGGGGATTTTGGTTTCCTGGAGGTGCCTGTATCAGCCTTGATTTCTTCTTCTCCCATCCATCAATGTTCCACATGCACAGCTGCAATCGAGAATGACAAATAAACTTGCTGGTCTACAGATATTCTAAGTTGGATATTGAGTGTTTAATAGTATTAAGGAAATCTTAAATAGATATAACTCCACATAGGTGAAAACAACTCTGCTGCAGAAGACTTGCCTGAGCATCAGCTCCGGATGAAACCAATATGTTCAAACTCTGAGAAAAAGCAAGCCCTGAGATACGTTTCTGATGGCCCTTGAGCTTAGTTTTAACCTATAATGTAAACAGGCATATGTCAGAATATAATAATACTTAAACTAGTCAGTAAATTTAACACAATTAGAAGAAGAAGAAAAAGTAGGAGCATCATATGCAAGCACATCAACATTACGTCAGACTGCATCATTCAGATATATCATATAAGACACAACAGATTATGAATGAATATTCAAAACAAGCATATTGTGTCATCACTCGTCCAATCTTGCATTGCTGAAAAGTGAATATGGAAGTAGATTTCTAAAGGAAAATTGCAAAGATTAAGATAATGACCTACAATAATCTATCATGTAATGTGAATCAAATCGAGGAAAATTAAATTAAATCACTAATCAAGATGGAAGATCTATAAAAGAAAGCAAATCAAGCCACTGATCAGATTTGCAGCACAGATACTACGGAGTATGGAGAGGAACAATGGCACCATATTCCTATCCGTAAAATCAAGGTGCGAGGAAAAGATGTGTAACAGTGAAAGATAACTTATAGTTCCTCTACACACGATTTCCAAATGACAAAATTAATTTGATTATAATATTAGGGGAGCTACACTGAAGCATATTTAGGACTTATCAAGGTGTTCTGGCTTCTGGGCATTACCAAGATGGCAAGATATTATATCTTCGGGGAAAAAATACCTGTATATGCCTAAATATCATAAAAATTAGTTCTTCAATAGAAGTTATAAGAGAAAAACTTAGATGAGCAAGAGGTTGGCTCAACACAACAGATATCATTTCCTCTAAAATGATAGAACACTACCACAATCACTATTAAGATACATACCTCGTCAACTCTAACATTGTAAATCTGTATCGTAGAATCTTCCATTCCAATTGCAATTATATTGTTGTCCTGAGGATGAAATGCCAAATACGTTGCTGCGGGAGGCGGTGGCATGAAAGTTGTCATGACCTGACCAGAATATGCAAATGAGTTTCCAGCATACATAAAGTAAAGTCATATGGGACACATTTGACAGTCACAATGAGATACTAGCGAACCTTAAAGGTCATCATGTTAAACAAGGATACTTTCCCCCCTGATGCAGACATGACATATGAGTCATTCTTAGACAATGCAATACATGCGACAGAGTCTTCAGCTGCTTTTCCATCACCCACGTCGTTAGACATAAGAGCCCCATTATTTGGTTGCCACAACTGAGGCACACTAGAGGCAGAAGACTGAAAATACAATTCATATCATTTAAATTAATTTAAATCGGGAATGCTGAGAAAATCTTATTGCTAATAAAATGATTTATCAAGTTCTGACTTTTCCAGATGGATTTCGGTCATTGCGCTGCCACTTCCACAGCTTATGAAGGGCATTTGAAGCCAATGCTAAGACAGCTAGGCCAGAATTTGTGTACAGCAACCGTACAACCTGTAATACATTACACTGATTAACACCTAACATATAACACAGAATGGGGTAAAACATTAAGCAACAAGCAAACTCCATAAAATGCTGCTACATGGAATATGATATCGAACTTCTAACTTCAACAAATGGTCCTCGTGACATACTTTGCTAGGTGTCAGAGCGTCTGGTAATTTCAGAGTCTTGAGTTGAGATGAGTCAGAAATGTCAGAAGACTTCCAGCTCTTGATTTTTTCTGAGTTTTCAAGGATCCTCGGTTTTACATCAGCCACCCTGTTACTCTCCATGCTAGCCTGTAATTTTGTCTTGTCAGAGAATAAGCTGAATATGCTACTCTATTAAGGTGAGGATGAACAGAATCAACCATCAACCAATTAATCAATAAAGGGAAGTCAAATAGATTAAGCAAATGAACTTTGGGACCACTACCAGAAGGGACATTGGCTGCTGAACTCTGTCGTTGCGCTCAAGTATGGGTGATGCTGAAGCAGAAACACTAGTCATGGGACCCAATGCACCAGCAATGGCAGGCTGCATAATATGAGAAATTGTAAATGCATTAAGCATACAGTGAAGATTTTAAATAGTAAGAAAGAACTAAAAATTACTTTGACATTTGCTTCAGAATGACCACGGGGTCCGTCAAATGTTCTACTCTCCAGCATTCTCAACATACGCTGGCCATCATTATTAGCCAAGATCTTAATTCCATTATCACTGGTTGTAACAGCCAACAATGAACCTTCTTTATTAAATCTTAGCCTAGGGCTTGCCTGCAAGTATAATGCATACCAACTTGAGGGTTTCTAATATTAAGAAAATAAGGAAAACAATCTGCAGGGCACAAAATGCTAGAGATACTAACTGGCAGTCCACCATCAGCATCGGTATAAGTAAGGATATTGATGTTATCCATATCCCAGAATTTTATCTGAAATTCGTCACCAGCTGCTAAGAAACGGTTCCTCGTAGTGTCAAACTGCACAACACCCAAGGAACGCTTCCGGAAACCAGAATATGTTCTTTTAATGGCTCCTTCACTCTCATTCCACTCAACCAGGTGAGATTCACCTTCTTTACTTGTTCCACAAGAGAAGAGCCTGATATATATATATATATATATATATATATATATATAATTATCTAAACTTAGTTAACCATTTCAAGCAAACATGTATATTTGGCAAGCTATGAAAGTAAAAGAGCCTGTACACAGCAATTAATACCAGATTTTTCTACGAGAAATAACCGAATATTTTGTTTTCATTTATAATATTAATAAGTGGCTTGGAATCATGGGTTATGTTTTCACCTATATGAGCCAAAACTTTCCACACCCATGGGACATGTCAAATGGGGAAATGGCAATATAAAATGTGAGAGTTGACAGAATATTAACAGGATGAAATTCAGTCTCATCTGCTTGAATTTCTTTCCTCAATTGGTCAAAGCTGTCAAACTATATTTTATGTTCTGGTAGGACCTAAGGAAATATTATTAATTGTAAAAAAAATCCCAAAAGGGATAAGTGATACCCAAAAAAATTGCAGCTAAAATGTCTAGTTACATCTAGAACTAAATATAGAAAATAGAAAGAAAAAAAAAGAACCTTGAAATATTTACTATCAGAGACACACCAAGAAAACTCCGAGCATAACCCTATCACACACCTTCACCATGGATTTATGTTGATCTTCCAAAACTCACCAATTCTTTTTCAATCCACAATGACCAACAGAAAACTGCAAGGTTAACCCCCACCCCCATACTCAGCACTTCCAGTGATGGAAGGACCCTAAAAACTTACGGAGCACGTCACCCCCAAAACTGCCTTTATTTGAAAGAACAAATCTTGAGTCTTGACTTAACTAGACTAAATCCACTAAATGTCCAATTTGTTCATCACGCTGTGCCAGTAACTAAGGGAAATAGTATTATTCGTTATATATTTATATGATTGAATTTTACTTAAAACTATTCAAGGAGTTTGAATTCACTAATTCCTGGGACATGAACTCCATATACTTCATCTGCGGCAATGTGAAAGCTGCTAAGATAGTGAAGTAACTAAAATAATTTGTTCCTTACATTACAAGCAAAGGTGTTTCAAAAACATATGTCGTAATTTTTCATAATACATAAACTATGATGATCATACAATAAAATTACAAGATACATGAGTCTGTGAGTCTTGACAGAAATGCAAATTGGGCCAAGCATCATACACTTATAAAATCTTCTTAAAGATAGCTTTTTAGATATTGTATAATCCTATTCCTATCCACAAACCCCCTAGTTCATATTCAATACTTAGTATGCATGCTTAACCGTAAGCATGAAGGATCCGCACACTTTAGCACATCCAGAATCAATAACTAGAAATCTCATGAAGTAGTGGTATATTTGATACCATTTATGTGCTTTGCTAATAAATAATAATCAGATGACACATTAATTGCAGACTTTGCACTCAGTGTAGTGGATATTTAGGACAGGGCATGCAGGTCAAGACAAGAGAGATAAATCAGCAAAGAATTTTTGAAAATACCTGGTTCCATCAGCACTGTAAGCCATTGTCGTGCACCAAAGTCCAGGGGCATCATAATCTACTCTTGACCCCAATGAATCATAAAGCCAAGCTTTTATTTTCCCATCAATTGCAGTAGAAAAAATAAACTGCATACAGACTAGAATCAGATTGCCCTTTATCATTTCTACAAATGAATTAAGACCCCGACGCAATTCAATTACAAATTACAACTCAAAAAAGTAACCCAATGAGAAGGAAGACGAGGTCTACGAATAGGAAACCAACCTGGATATTCTCTTTATAGTGGGGACAGACAGAATATACAGGAGCTTCATGGCCTTCAAATGTATACTGCCTACGTCCTCCTGCTGCATCCCATATCTACAGACAGAATTATAAATTGAAATCAAGAGAACCAGACAGTAGGACACTACTGGAAAAAGGAGTGGCTACCTTAATTGTCTTATCATCCCCACATGTAACAATGCAAAGTTGTTTATTAGGATGAGCAAAAGCGATATCATTCACGCCCCCAACATGAGCATCAATCTGTGAATTGCAAAATACACAGAAATGTTAACTCTTTCTAGAGTTGGGTAAAAGAGAGTGAAGGGGGGAAGGTTGGAAGGAAACCTGACCTCTAAGTGTTGTCTTAACTCCCCAGCTGGATTGTAGGTATAAATCTGAACTATGTGCTTGGAAAAGGCAACACCTTCAATGTTGAAGCAAATAAACTGTCAACAACTAACAAACAAGTTTGATAAACTGTAGATGCAAGCTGGTAAAGATGAAATTCATGTACCCAGTATAGATCCATCTGGACCCCATACGCATCTATTGACGGATATTGTCGCATCTTTGACCAAAGTAGTCTGGATAAGAATAAAAAGTATACAAATAGACATATATCATTAATTTCTAAATTAGAAACTTGTGGCATATAAATGAAATTTAAGATACCGAAGAAACATCAATATGTAAATTAAAAGATTTAGACTACCCTAGTTGAGAAGCTAAGCACATAGATACTCACTTGGAAAGGCATTGAACAAGCTGATATATCCCAAACCTTGAAGGTTTTAAGAGCTAACCTTTCTCGAGAACCAACTTCCCAAATGCTAATATCACCAACATTTGTTCCAACTACATTAGAGATAACAGCCAGTGACATTAAAAGATTAGCATCATGTTTTATAGCTGAAAATCTTCAAGTCTAGTATTTCTAAACAACACTCCATAACAATTATAATGAATTACAAGTTGCCTGGAGATAAAGATGATGAAATCAATCTGAAATTCAAAGGAAGAAAAAAGGTTAAGAGAAGGATAACCTAGAAGAACAGTCTGTTGTTGTGGATGGAAGTCCATGCTCATAACATTAGATCCTTGACTAAGATTACGTATAACAATTTTGGGAAGGTCGTCTGGGGAATACATAATAGGTGGCTGAGTTGAAGCAGAAAATGATACCTAGACAATGCCAAACAATTGTCAAAAGATCATAAATATATTTAAAAGATTGATGGAGTTTCATCAAATCCCCAAACCTCATCAGATTGTCCAGTACGAAGACGTTTCATCAAATGCTCGGAATCAGCAGTTTGATAGTCCATCCCATGGCCACCTGGAGCGGTTCTTGGATGTTTCAAGAAGGAGGCTGGGAATAACAAGTCAAAGTACATTCTATTGAGTAAATACTTCTTATGCAATGAGAATGATTCAAAGTATGTTCAGGCCAATGATTTTAACCCTAACCAGAACTAGGTGCCTGAACAAGGCCAGGAGGAGGTGCTGCCACAGCAGCATGAGGTATGGACTGATTAGCAGTCGACATCCAACCTGCAATAGCACTAGGAGGCGGAGACACAACAGGCTGGAAAGGCTGCAAAAAGAAAGAAAAGGTTAATATGCCAATGAATCTATATCCATCAACAAGACAAAAACAAATATTCACTTACACCATGGGCTCCAAGAGGAGGAAAGCCACCAGGTTTAGGAACAGCTCCTGTGAGAGGGTTGTTACCAGGAGGGCCACGAATTCCATTACTCGAAGAGCATGTATGGTCAGTGAAGAGTGTTTTAATATCAGGGTTCGGCCGTGGGTTCTTGCACAGCTGATGCTGCCAGTTAAGACTGCAGGACCATCAGAGATAAAACAATGACAAAGCAGTATCTAGGCATTGCATGTTGAAGAAGTTCTGAAGTGAGGATTAAATTTTAATGAAGTCTAAAAATGCAGATAAGTACTCCTGGAATCGAGAAAGTGATTAGCTGAGCCAAAGTCCCAATAATTGTATGACAATACTAGATTGTTGCTAATACCTCTGGTTGATTAGTGTTCTCAATCTCGCAGCCTTAAAACCAGGAAAAGTGAGCTTCTCACGGAAAAATGGATTTGCCTCTATCAGCTTTTTAAGTTCAACAAGCATTATGCTGCGTGCCGACTTGGTATCCCCATATTTGGAGAGCTGCTCATTCTGCCTATAAACGTATTTCCCATATAAATGAAAAAAGTAAAAGACTGAATGACAAAGTTTATAACGAAACTAAATATAACCTGAAGTTGTCAAGCGTCAACAGCTGGGTAATCTCTTTAAATAGATCTTCGTTAAATGAGGCAAACACCTTCAGATCTTTACCAAGAATCTCAACAGCTTTTGCTCGATCTTGTCTGAGAATGATTAGATATATTTGAAAACTGCCAGGAAACATACTTGATTTCAATTATTGTCATGTGGTGATACTGAAGTAGAGTATACCTATCAAGAGCTTCAAGATATTTCTGCTTTCTAATCTCAAAGAAGATTTTCATAGAATAGCGGTTGTCCTCGACTTTGGTGAATCCACTTAAATAACGCTCAACTTCATCCCATTCACCAGCTTGGACTTGATCCTCAAAGTACTTCATATTGAAGAAAAAGCTAGATTCTTGCTCCAATCTATAAAAATTATACATGCAAACACAAATTGTTTAAAAAAGAAAATGATTTTATGTGAAACCATTAGAATAAAATGTATTGGTCAGTTTCTCTCATAATTTTGTTTAAAAAAAACTAGTTGATTATACAGGCAATAGTACTAAAAATTGGTACTTCTATACCCCTTTCTCACAGACAATGTTTATTCATTGGGCCAAAAATTTACGGAACCGATTAGAATTTCAAGCCTATCCTCAAAATATAAAATAAAACCCCCCCTCCCAAAAAAAACAATTCAGTACATAATGAAGTAACATAAAAGAAACCCAACAAAACAACAATAAAGAAGCATTACATTGTGTCTTTCCCGGGACATGCATATTCATTTATATGTTACAAGAAATCTAGAGATTCAAAGTTGACGCACATATGCCAAAATAGGAGCTTACTTGTGGACAGTCTCCTTGTATTTCTCCTCATCCAAGAACTGCAATATTAAGAACACCAGTTCTCGACTTAAAGACGACATAGTGACGCCTCCCGGTATCCCCAGCCACTCCAGCGCAACCACAGCTAGTATCCGAATAAAATTAATGGGGAAAGGATGGAACCTAAAGCACCTCCCCAATTCTACCGACAGAGATAACACAGAATTCTTCTCTCTAAAGATAAAAACACAAATCACAAATACAATTATTACATAAATTTCACTGGTATTATTTGGCAACATGAAATGTACCGTAATATATAGTCATATACTAAATATACAAATACCAAAAGCAATCTAATGAACCTAAATGTTTCCCAAATAATTCAACTCCAACACCATACAGCAAAATACAACTCCCCTGTCTATTCAAAATCGAAAGCCCTTTCTAGATGATAATAAATTCAAATGGAGGAAGAACAGAAACCCCTAAAAGAAGTGAAGACCCCTTCAAACTATAAAATCATACACTATATAGCATAATATGCTCCATAATTCAACCCACGACCATATCACAAAAACCCTGCTCCCTCAACACAAACCTTTAGAATTCAAAATCCGAAATAACTAGAGCAAAACTGTACTGTCCCCGGATCTGGGTGCAGGTCCTGTTGAAACCAGAAGAAGGGGGATTTTGTACTCGTGCATAAGTCAACAATGCATTGAGTTAGGGTTTTACTTGGAAGAAAGATGAAGAAGCTGCCTCCTCTCCTATTCACTCCATTTATTTCCTTAATTCTCTCTGTTACGCTTGTGCACCACCCCGACTTTCCTACTGTGGTATGGACTTCCTCTCTCTCTAATCTATTATGGTTCTTTTTGGTACGTCAGTTTATTTCTCTCTCTAGAACAGTAACCGTTTGTAATATTTATTTGTGGGCATATCCATTTATAACAGGTTTGCTGCAAAAAAGGAAAGACAAAAATTATAGTAGTGATTGGGGAAGATGATTACGACACGTTTCGAAATTTTTCCATATTTAACCAAAATTCAAAATCCATCTATTTTTATTTAAATCTAATTAAACATCCTTTTATTATGATTTATCTGCTATGTTTTTTTTAATCATTTTCTCTATTGGTATGATACTTTTTATTATATTAATGAAATCTTGACTGCTATATTGAAATTCAAAATTTAAGACATATATATATATATGACAAAAATATACATTTCATATTGTATTATGTATTTATGTTGTGTTGCATTCATTAGAGTTCGAAAAAGTAGTAATATTTTTGAACATAATTGTTTTTAATTAAATCTATATAAAGATGTAATAATATATTTTCTTATAAATTTACGTGTGTGGTCACATTTTTAGTCAAATAAATTTATTGAAAAAGCAAATGGGGCTATGATTTGTGTTAATATAGCTTTTAATTATCGGTTGGTTTTGATTGCTTTAAGGTTAAATTTGGTGTGACTTTAAGGTTTTGTTTGATTATACAAGAAAAAAGTGATGGTGATTGGTGACAGTGATTGCTAATGACTCAAAAATTATACTTAGAGTTAGATTAAACGAGACTTGATTAATCATGAGCGTTCGTTTATTTCTTTATTCTCTCTTTCCTTTTTCTTTTTATTTTATTTCCTCTTTTCGGAAAAAGTCTTTTTCGATCTATTCGCACTTTGTGCGCAATTTTAGATATATATCTATATATAGGTTTGATTAAGTAAAAAATCAATATTTATGTAATTATGATTGGTTATAATTTGTCGATTAACATTATTTAAATATAATTTTAAATGTATTATTTACAAATGTTTCGAAGATGTAAAAGAGAGCATACTAAATTATATTATTTGATATCTTTTCAAAAATATTGTTGTTAATGTTTGTGATTAATGTATGAATATCACATGATTTTATTCTATTTTTATTATATCATTTTTAATATTTTATAATAAATATTAAATTAGATCTTCATTAATAAATGATAATTGAAAAGAGATAAATAGTAATAAATTTATAGATAATTATGCTTCAAAAATATTATGTAGGAAAGATAATTTTAATAGATTTTGTGCATAAATTTTATGTACAATAATTCACACCATATATAATATAAAGATCAAATATTTAAATTGGTTTATTTATATATATATATATATATAATATATATATATATAATCTATGGATAGTTATATCTTTTACTATAGATGTTAATTAAAGTGCGACTGGCCGATCCGAATGGACCGACAAAAAAAAAACAGGTCAGTGCCTAATCTTTTAGCATGTAATAAAATAAGTCCGATTGAACCGAACCGAAATAGTCCGAGCCCAATAGGGCTAACCCGAAAACTAAATGGGTTGACCCGATTAACCAATAAAAAATAAGACTAAAAAATTTAAAAAATTAATAATTTATGTCAAAATTATTATTAATTCATTAGTTATTATGTAAGTTCATAGTGATACAATACTTATTTTTGTATCTAATATCAAATTAAATGTTTCTATTGAGAAAAGATGAGATATTTTTTTGTTATAAAAAAATATTTATTAAAAAAATTATATATAATAATTTTTTCAACAAATATTTTAGCACGATTGGTTACCTTGAAACCGAGTGGTTAGGGTTAGGGCTGGAATATTTTAGCTCGACATAAAAAAATTCTGACTGACCTGAATCGAAAATAGCCCGAAACCGAGTGGGTTCGCTCGATCGATATCCCTGTGACTTTTACAACCCGTCGACCCCATATGAATGACAATTAGAGGTGTCAATTGGTCTAGTACCGGTTAACCGAAACCGGTTTACCGGTTAATTGGTACCGGAAAATTTGAAATTTTAGAAATCAGTACTGGAACCAATTTTTTTACAGGTTAACGGATACCGAACCGATAGAACTGGTTAAGGTACCATTTTTTATTTACTTTTTAAGTATTTTTAATTTTTATTTTTAGAATATTAATTTAAACTAATAACAATTCAATATAAATATAAATATAGTTAAATTAAATTAATAAATGTTTTTAAATAAATATAAAATATTTTTTTAATATTTAATTTTAATAATCGATATCGGGTCCTGTACTGATTCGGTACCGATAACCAGATACCGATTATTTTCAAAAGTTGAGAATCGAGAACCGATTAATTTTCCAGAAAACCAATATTCAGTAATCGATTTCCGATCCGATTAACAATTCTTTCCGAAAATCGGTTACCAATTAACATCCCTAATAACAATCTATAATGAAGTAGAAATAAACTTTTTTGAAATCATTTATTTTGCATCATTTTTGATGTTTCCCTTTTCGGAATGACTTGCTTTTGCATGTCTCATCATATATGTTAATTAATTAAATTTGTTCAGGTTATTACTTACTAATAATGGATGTACCTTAAATAGATGCTCCTATACTTTATATACACATAAAACCGCAATTTAATTTCAAAATGGCGACCAAGATTCACAAGTCCACGAAAATATAAACTAATTAGCAAACTACCCTATTAGATCTTATAATAATTGGTTTTACTGTTTTTTTTTATAATTGATTTTTGGGTGTTGCTTAGTTCACATATGATTTGTATATTGTAGTATTTCAATTTAGGGTCGACCATGCTAATATTAATATGATAATAATTGTTAATGAAATAAACATAATTAAAACTCGAGATGGGAATACAAGTATAATATATTGTCTTATCTAATTAATTTTGAAATATTAGAAACGATCGTTTAACGGACAGAAATTTCACTTCAGTTCGATTTGGCAATTTCCTTTTGTCTCGATTTGTTCGGCAGTTGTTTTCAATTTAATATGGCATTAAATTCATTGGAAATAACTTGTAGAAAACTCTAACTTACTATGATAGCAAATATTGTCAATTAATATTCCCTCTATCCCACTAAATTAGATCCATTTGTATTAAAATAATACACTCATCTACTTTTCAAATGAGTCTAATTTAGTGGGATGGAGGGAGTAATAGTATTTGAAAAAAAAAACACATCCGAGTATCCAATAAAAAAATATTTCCCCGTTTAATTATATTACATTAAATTTTAAATTACAAACTGTGATGATTCGAATTTGATACCTATTGTTATGTTAGACATTAAACTTTACCATGAAGTTAATATTAAAATATATCGTTAGGGAAAAAAGTTTTATATATCCAACAATCATGTGCGAGTCGTCTAGTTTAACACCAGAAAATAAAAGTGTAAATCATTAGGGAAAAGAGTTATGACTTCAAATATACTAGTACTACATTTTTTACAATTTACTAATTATGGCATCAACTTTTAATTTGACACCAAATTATGAACATTTCATTAACTTTCTCCCCAATTTCTAAGTTTTGCCCAAATGGAATATCATCGCTTTCTTTAGATCTAAAATTATGTCTTTCAATAATCGAAAAATATACTCGTGCAAGCAATTCCGCATCCAATTAAAAAGGTCATTTGCGTAACATTAGAAGTTCAGATAGAAATCATTAAAAAAAAAATGAAATATTTTGTATTTTGGCATCCAATTCGAGATGAGATCAAATTTTAATTTTATTTGTTGATTTCAATTTATATATTTTAGTTTAATTACTATACTACTGTACATAATATTATAATTTATCACACATAAATAGAGTATATAATTATTTTTCACGTATAATGTCACTTTTATTTAATTTTTAGGTTTCGTAAATTTAAAAATTGAGTACAACATTTTTTTGTCCAAATATTGTGAGCAAAATAAATAATTTTTTGTTTATTTTTTATGTCATTTTAATTTATTTTGTAAATGGCAAAGTTGATACGAATAAGTGCAAAATTTATTTACAACAAAAAAAGTATCACACATCTCTACTTATTAAAAATACTACATCAAGCATGAAATACACACTCAAAAGCACAACTATGGAGGAAATTAAAAGTTAATTAGGACATCTGGTTCTAACTAGAATTCGAACCTTAAACATATACACATTCCTTGGAATCATTACCAAATTCATGAATGGACGAACCATCCTCACTTTTGACAACATGTCCAGCTTCTTCTGCTCCTCCCAAACTACTATCATTTCCAAATATCACAATCACCATCCCAATTTATTTATCCGGGAACCGCAGTCGCCAGCCCGAATCCCGCACACGCCCCGACCGCCCGCGCCCACAAGAACCACACCGAGAACACCCCTTCTTTTCCCCTAGGGGAGCAGTCTAGCCATAGCACCCTCCCAAACGCATGCACCAACCCTGCAATAATATATATGATCGATCTTAAATTTTTAGAGTGAAATTGCGATGATGAAACAGATAATAAGAACACGAGATTTACGTGGTTCGATCGTTAATGAGATCTACGTCCACGGAGAGGAGAGCCTTTATTCTTTAGTTCTTAGGTAAAAAAGTACAGAACCCCCGTTTGGTCTAGCTTTAGAGCTATTTATAGATAACTTAGAAGTAGTTACACTAAGTCCGAGATCGTGGGGTGGACTAAGTCTATGGGCTTTCTGGACCTTTGGGCCGAGGTAAATGGGCTCATGGGCCAAACTACTGGGCCGAGCTGCTCTTGGGTCGAGGTGTTGTTGGGCCGAACTACTCTTGGGCTGGTCCGCTAATGAGCCGAGGTCTTGGGCCTTATTGGTGGGGCTGCATCCTATCACATCCCCCCGCAAAAGAAGATCGTCATCGAAGTGGAGATCTTGACGAGGTTGCTGTTGTTGACGAAGTGAAGATCTGGACGAGGTGGAGATCTTGTTGGTGCCGAAGTCGAGGTGGAAATGATTTTGTCGACGAAGCGAAGATCTGGGCGAGGCGAGGAGTTTGTTGATACCGAGGTCGAGGTGAAGTTATCGACGAAGCCGAGGTAGCAATCGTGGTGGTTGAAGACAGCTGTTGTAGAAGGCCGCGTGTGACACGCGTCGCTTTCCTATTGGTGAAGGCGAAGAGGCGGGATTTTGAAAAAGTACGGTTGGGAAAAGGCGATGTGATGTCTATAAAAGCTTCCTTTGGAAGCTAAGGAACACTTTTCACTTTTCTGCAATTCCTAATTTCGCTTTCCAACTTCGAAAAGCTTTCTGCCTTTCTGCCATTGTTGACCTCTGTTCCAGTCGCATAATCAAGTTGTTTGACAAGTAAGTTATATTGTTTCTTCAAAATGACTTCTTCTTCTTCATCCCGTACTCCTACCGCGATAGACGTGGAAAATGTGGAGTCCTCGCCGTCTAGGGTTTTTTCTGTGGGGGGAGTGACGGTGAGGGTTTTTACGCGGGCTCTGGTCCCTCCTATTTTTCGTGAAGTTTATTTTTTGTCTTTAGTCGGTTCGAATGCAGCTCTCGACTATTCTTCTACTATGAGTGAATCTCATATGGTAAACCTAGCCCGGAGGTATTATTTTCCGGAAGCTGTGGAGATGATTTTGCCTCGGGCGGAGGATAGGGGTAGCTCGCCGCCCGAGGGTTTTTTTACGGTATACGAAGACTATCTTAATTTCGGTCTTCATTTTCCGTTGCACCCTATTTTTGTTGCACTTTTAGACAGATTTGAGCTTCCTTTAGATCAGTTGGCACCGCCCTCGATTAAACAAGTTGTGGGTTTTTGTATGGAGGTCGGCCTCCGAGGTGGTCCGTTTTCGATTGACGCCCTGCTTAGATTTTTTAGAGTGAAGCGTGGGCCGACGGGGTGGGTATATTTGTCGGCTGTTAATAAGTTCAAGCTAGAGACCCCGTCGAAAGTGTCGAACTGGCAGAAGAAGTTCTTCTGCCGAGCTGAGGGGGTGCCCCTGAACGCTTGGTCGAAGGCCAAGTTCGGGCCGCAGTTGACCGTGGATCCCGTCGGCGAGCTCGAAGCGAGCTTGGTGGACCTCGGCTCGATCAAGAGGGATTATGCCGAGGCCGAGCTTTCGAGGTATGGGTTGAGCCCATATGATGCTTCCGCCGACGTGGATCCGGGTGAGGTCCCGGTCTAAGTGCTTTGTTGTGATGGTTTTATCCGAACTGAATTCTGATGTACTCCGTTTTGTTTATAGTGAATCCTGAGGTTCTCCACGTGGCACTGGAGAAGAAAAAGAAGAGGAAGAGGGTCGCGGCGACTGCGCAGACACCTCGCCACGAGTCGGCGAAGAAGATTGTCGTCGAGCAGCCACCGTCGGTGATCGAGGTGGACTCACCTCGGAGGGAGGTGGCGGGCGGATCGGGGGCGCGGGTCTCCGGACAAGGTGCGCCTCGGGTGGCGTCGATCTGCGAGGTGAGTGTGGATTCACTGCATTCTGTTTTCTTCTTTCTTTTTGTTCTTTTCACTGAATCTGATCTGTATGTAGGCGGCGGATGTGGCGATGGACGGACTGCAAGCCCTGGCGAACTTCGTCACCAGCGGGGTCGAGCAAGTCCGGGGTTTGTCCGCCGAACTCGAGGCGGCAAAGGCCGAGGTGGAGAGGGCGGAGAGGCAAGAGGCTAGAACCCTCACGGAGCTATTGGCTGCCGAGAGGAAGGCTGCCGAGCTGGAGGCCGAGGCGGCAGGGCTCCGGGCCGCGCTGGCGGAAGAGCGGGAGAGGATGGCGGGGGCGGCAGCCGAGCAGAGCGGGGTGCTGCGGGCCCTCGCGGAGCGGATCTTCCGCTCCAAGCACTTCGGCACAGCGGTGGCGCAGTTGGTGGGCGCTATGAGTGCGCCGATTACTTCGGCAGCGCTCGATCGTGTCGCCAAGGATTACCCCGAGCTTGATAAAGTCAAGTACGGGTATGAGGAGGCGGACAAAGACGAGATGCTGCGGGAGTACGCGGAGGTGCTCATAGAGTGCACTTCGGCCATCCCAGTGGTGGAGGGGCTGGCGCAGCAGAAGACCCTGCTGTCCGAGAAGGCAGTTCGGGGCTGCCCCATAGATCGGGATGACAAGCTTGAAGCAGTCATTGCCGATCTGGCCAGGGAGGCGGCTGCTGATGCTACTGGAGGAGCCGAGGAGGGCGGCGATGGGGGGCTCGAGGTTGGTGCTGGCGACCAGTAGTTATTATTATTATTTATTTATTTTTTTTAGCTTGTACTACGTCGCCACTAGGGCGGTGCTTTTTCTCTCCACGTATATAAAATGCCTTCCATTGAACTGTGCCTTTTTCTGAACTGTCTATTTTTTACTTTTGTAGCCTGTTTTTGACTTCTCCAGTACTTCGCATTTTGAACAAGAGATAAATGTACTTCGTCGGGCTGTAGAGGCTGCTGAAGTCGAGGCTGCGTGCTGGAAAAGCCGAGCTTCGAACATCGAGATTGAATTAGAGGCGAAGCTTAGGTCAGCTCAGGAGAAGCTTGACGAGGAGCATGCGAAGTTCTTGGAACTTGAAGATAAGTTTAAGCAGGTCAAGGAAGACCTTCAAACTTTTAAGGCTGTAGCCGAGGAGCATGAGGAGTACGAAGATCGCATTCATAAAAGTGGTGGCTTGACCATATATGAGGTCCTCACACAGATCAAAGAGGTCCGAGCTCGCACAAATAAATATATAGAGAAGTACGGTCATGATTCCTGGCAAGTTCGCGAACAGGAAGAGGCGCTTCTCAAGCTCGGATCAATGTATAAGATCGTGTTGAAGAGGAACCCTAAGCTGAAGAGGTGGATCGAGTCTAAGAATGCAAGGCTGGACCCGACCTCGGAAGCATTTTTGGAGGGTCACTTAGAGGGGGTACAGCCTCCTAGCGCAGCCTTGACTCGGGAGCAGACTCAGGCCATAATGGCGCGAGGTGGTGGCCGACGTGCTGTGAGAGGCCGAGGTCGATCTGCGCCTCCAGGCCGAGGTCGATCTGCGCCTCCAGGCCGAGGTCGATATGCGCCTCCAGGTCGGGGCCGAGGACGAGGTTTTGGCCGCGACGAAGGAATGACATTTTTGGATTCAGTGCTCGGCCACGGCGCGAGCTCGAGCTCGGGTCTAAGCTTCGTAGAAAAATACCTCAGTTTTAGTAGTAGGTCTCCGGGCTCGGACCCTCCAACCTGATTGTAATATATATTCTTTATGAAATAAAATTCCGTTTTTATTACGTCATTACTTCTCCAAAGCTTTTCTCAATTGTACAATCAAGTTTGCTTCAAGATTCTGTAATGACTATCGTGCACTTCGGAGTTACTTCATCTCATACTGAAGTTAAAGACTATATAGTCACTTCATTTGAAGACGAAGTTTAAGGCTTCGGGTAGCCACTTCGTTCGGGGACGAAGTTTTGGCTTTCTAAGTAGCCACTTCGTCTAAAGATGAAGTTTAGGTTTTGAATTAGCCACTTCGTCTAAGGACGAAGTTTAGGCTTTTGAATTAGCTACTTCGTTTAGGGACGAAGTTTAGGCTTTTGAGTTCCTTGTTTGTCGATTTTATCGATAGGAGTGGTCTCCTCAGATGCTACTCCCATTTTGGAGTTTTAGCTTAATTTGGATTCGAGGCAACATATATACAGAATAAATGCTTCATAAAAGAAAGAAACAAAATCCGAACTTTTAATTACAAGTAATATTTCTTTAAATGAGAAACATGCCAAGTTCGGGGTACTGGTTCTCCAGATACGTGGGCGAGTTTGTAGGATCCTTTGCCGAGGACATCTTGGATTTGATAGGGGCCTTCCCAAGTTGCTTCTAGTTTACCGAGTTTCTTCGCCTTACTAACTTCATTATTTCTGAGAACGAGGTCGCCTTTTTGAAACTGCCGATGCTTCACTCGGTTATTATAATACCGAGCTACTTGCTGTTTGTACCGAGCTTCTTGTATATGGGCTCGTTCTCGTTTTTCTTCCAACAGATCCAAGTTAGTTCGGAGGCCTTCTTCGTTGGTATTGGTCGTGAAGTTTATAGTTCGGGGGCTCGGCAAACCGATCTCTACTGGAATTACTGCCTCGGTTCCGTAGACGAGGCTGTACGGTGTCTCTCCATGGGATGTCCGAGGAGTAGTTCGGTAGGACCATAGGACTTGAGGTAAATTTTCTGCCCAATCTCCCTTGGCCTTGTCGAGGCGAGTCTTCAAACCCTTGACTATTGTCCGGTTCGTGACTTCGGTCTGGCCATTCGCCTGAGGGTGTGCTACCGAGGTGAATTTTTGATGGATGTTGAGTTCGTCACACCATTCTCTAAATGCCTTGTCCGTAAACTGAGTTTCATTATCCGAGACGAGGACGTGAGGTATGCCGAAGCGACAGACTACGTTTTTCCAGACGAAGTTAAGGGCTTTTTTGCTCGTAATTTTTGCTAGAGGCTCGGCTTCTACCCACTTCGTAAAGTAGTCGATGGCTACTATTAGGAATCGTAGCTGGCCAGGGGCTTGCTCAAACGGACCAACGATATCTATTCCCCATTGCATGAAGGGCCAGGGGCTTTGCATGTTGGTCAGTTCGGTTTGAGGTATCCTCGTTATTGTTGCATGAAGCTGGCACTTTGGACACTTCTTGACGAGGTCGATGGCGTCTTGAAACATGGTCGGCCAATAATATCCCCATCTCATAATTTTCTTAGTTAAGGCCCGAGCTCCGATGTGACTGCCACAGGATCCTTCGTGTACTTCGCGTAATACGTAGTTCGCTTGGTTGGGTCCCGCACACCTTAGAAGAGGTTGAAGGTATGACTTTTTGTATAACACTCCCTGATCTAGAACATATTTCACTGATTTGCTCTGAAGTTTCCGAGCTTCGATCTTGTCAGCAGGGAGTTCGCCTCTTTCTAAATAATCTCGAAGTGGTGTCATCCAGCTCGGCTTGTCATCGGTCACCGTGTTCACTTCGGCTTCATCTATACTTCGAGTTGTGACTTTTTCTACAGAAGAGGCTGTGGATGACGATGCGAGTTTGCTTAATGCATCAGCTCGGTCGTTATCACCTCTCAGGATTCGTATCAACTCGAAGTATAAGAAGCTTTCTTGTAGAGTTTTTACCTTGTGGAGGTATTTTTTCATCCTTTCACCTCGCGCTTCGTATTTTCCTAGGACGTGACTCACTATGATTTGGGAGTCACTGTAGACTTGTATAGCTCGTAGTTGGAGGATTTGTGCGAGGCGAAGTCCGGCTATTAGGGCTTCGTACTCCACTTCGTTGTTTGTGGTCGGGAAGCTTAACCGCAAAGCATAAGGGACTTCCTTCCCTTCCGGACTGACGAACAAAATTCCGGCTCCACTTCCTTTTTGGCCTGATGCCCCATCCACGTAGACTTTCCAACAATCTACTGGAGGTGTCTTCGGCGTTTCCTCTTTGGTACTATCATTGGCAGGTTCGGTGGGTTTCGGGGGTTCGGCGAAAATTGCTTCTACTAGGAAATCGGCTAACGCTTGTCCCTTGATGGCCTGCCGAGGTGCAAAGGAGATAGTGTGCTCACCGAGTTCGACCGCCCACTTGGCGATTCGTCCCGAAGCTTCTGGCTTCGCGAGCACTTGCCGAAGTGGGAGGTCGGTCAACACCTGTATCGGGAGAGCGTGAAAATATGGTCGAAGTCGTCTTGCAGCATTCACTAAGGCGAGTGCGACCTTCTCCAGGGGTTGGTACCTCGTTTCTGGTCCTTTTAGAGCTCGGCTTATGAAGTATATGGGTAACTGCCGAGGTCCTTCTTGGACGAGGACTGCGCTTATTGACTCGTCCGAGGCGGCGAGGTATAGGGAAAGGATTTCGCCTTCCTTTGGGACGGACAATGTGGGTAGGTTATCGAGGTATTTCTTCAAATTCTCGAAGGCTGACTTGTGCTCGTCGTTCCATTCGAAGTTCGGAGCCTTCTTTAGAATTTTGAAGAATGGAAGTTGCTTTTCGGCTGCTTTAGATAAGAATCGGCTTAGTGCGGCTAAGCAGCCCGTCAACCTGTGAACGTCGTGGACCGACTTCGGCACTTGCATCTCCTGGACGACCTTAACCTTTGTTGGATTGGCTTTTAATCCTTCGCGAGAGACCCAGCACCCTAGGAATTTTCCGGACTGGACCATGAAAGTACATTTTCCTGGGTTTAGCTTCAGGTTCACCTCGCGGAGCAATTTGAAGACGACCTGGAGGTTGTTTAGGCTAGTGCTGACTTTTTTGCTTTTGACGATGATGTCGTCACCGTATACTTCGACGATCTGACCGATGTGAAGCTCGAATATCTTGTCAACCATCCTTTGATATGTGGCTCCAGCGTTTTTGAGTCCGAAGGGCATTTTCTTATATGCAAAAATGCCGAAGTCCGTGACGAAGGCTGTCTTTGGAGCGTCCTCGGCACTCATAAGGACTTGATGATAGCCCTTATACAGATCGAGAAAACTGAACACCTCGTGACCGACGAGGGCTTCCACTTTCTTGTCGATGTTGGGGAGAGGGTAACAGTCCTTAGGGTAGTGTTTGTTGAGGTCGGTATAATCGACACACATGCGCCATCCCCCTCCTTGTTTCTTCACCATTACGGGGTTGGCCAACCACGTCGGATATTTTACCTCGAATAAAATATCGGCTTGTTCTAGTTGGCATACCTCGTCGTGTATCACCTGGTTTCTTTTGGCAGCAAAGGCCCGTTGTTTTTGCCGAACTGGCTTCACCTCGGGATCGATGTTGAGGTGATGGGTGATGACACTTGGTGATACTCCGGTCATATCTAGAGGTGACCAGGCAAAGATGTCCCTAAACTCCCGAAGTAGTTGAATAACTTGACTTCGGAGTTCGGTACCCCCGACGAAACCGACCTTGACGATCTTGGACACATCGTTTTCGTATAATACGACGTCTTCGAGAAGTTCCGCAGCGGACGACGTCGGTTCAGTCACCTCGGGGTTCTGTAGTTGCTATGCTTGGGGGTGGTGTACACCAGAACCTCGGAGTGCAACCTGTATGCACTCCTTGGCCTGTGTTTGATTTCCCCGAAGCGTGATAACCCCGTTCCTTGATGGGATCTTGATCGTCAAGTGGTAGGCCGAGCAGATTGCTCTCGTCGCTATTAGCCAATCTCTTCCTAAGATGATATTGTAGGGAGAGTTGGCTTTGACGACGAAGAAATGGATTATCTTCGTAGAAGATAATGGACTTCGTCCTACCGTTACGGGGAGTGAGATCGTACCATCCGTCGAGGTCTCCCCTTGTGTGAAGTTCTTCAATGGGACGGGTGCCGGTTTGAGGCGTGCTTCTCCGATGTCGAGCTTGTCGAAGCAACTTTTAAAGAGCACACTTACCGAGGCCCCGCTGTCAATGAACACTCGGTGAACCAATTTGTTGGCCACCACGGCTTCAATGATGGTGGCATCTTGATGAGGCAGGGCGTAAGGAACGGGGTCGTCACTAGAGAAGGTAACGACCTCGTCCTTCTTGAACCTCTTATGAGAAGGTTCCTCTGACGGTTGGCTTCGAGCCTCGGCTTTCAGCGAAGACTTCGTCGAACCTTGAGGCAGTCCGGTGATGGTGGTAATGACCCCATCGTACTGAGGCTGATCTTCGTAAATGACGTAAATAATTAATTGCAACTAATTGCAGTTGTTTGATGATTCTGTTTGGAGCTCCATCTCTTTTTTTTTTCTTTCCCTTTTAGTCCCTATATTTTAAACGACAAATATATTTAAATACACGGATCAAATAATTAATTGATGTGCTAAATGCTAATTATTTAATAGAATTGAGTGACAAGATCAATAAGTACTTTGAGTACGACTTTGCAAAATTAATACTCCCTCCCGGATTTCGTTTCTATGATATAAAAATTTTGGACACGGTTATTAAAGTGAATATATAAAGGAGTGTAAGAGTGATAAAGATAGTAAGATTCACAACTTTTTAAATGAATAATTTTACTATTTAAGAAATGTACCAAATTTAATGAGACGTAAATTGTGACAAATAATGGAAGTAGACGGTATATTTTTTAATTTTAAACTAATACCTCTGTGTACCGCTCGCTCGGTTTTTACATTAAAAATCTAAAATAAAATAAACAAATATCGTACTCCATTAAAAAGCTTTTATCCCCTCTCGGCACAATTTGCCGCCATACCCCAAAACCTACGACCTGCAACCGCTCCTCTCTAGGGTTTTGGGGGTCTTAACTCGTATTCATCACTCATGGCTGGCCCAAAGAAGCAGATAACTGAAGAAGACAACATGGAGAATGCCGACATCAAGCTTCACAAGAAGCAGAAGAACAAGCAGAAGAGGAAGGCCGGGGAGACTGAATCTGAATTCGTTCCAGAAACCAAAAAAGATGTAGCAATGGACGAAAAGATGGAAGATGAATTTTTGGTTGCTGGGTCTGCGGAAGTTCCGAAGAAGAAGAAGAAGAAAGTTAAGGGAGATGGGAAAGAAGAGATTTTGAGTAATGGGTCTGTTGAAGAATCAAGAATGAAGAAGAAGAAAGACAAGAAGGGAGATGGTGCGAGTGAGAAAGAGAGTGCAAAAGAGGAGGTGATCGAAGGTAGTGGCGGTGTTGTAGTATCTGGGAAGAATGTGAATGAATCGAAATACAAGGCGCTTAATTCGTTTGTTGAGTCGGGCCTTCCTGAAGAGGTGTTGGAATGTTGCAAGGCTTTCGATAAGCCATCGCCGATTCAATCTCATTCGTGGCCATTTCTGCTCGACGGCCGCGATTTTATTGGAATTGCTGCCACTGGCTCTGGTATGTATGCTTTTATTATTTTGCTCATTTCTTGTGGTAGTATCATTTTTATGTTTGTACACGTGTGTTTGTGGTGTGGTCAGGTAAAACGCTTGCATTTGGAATCCCTGCTATCAGGCACGTGTTGAACAAGAGAAAGGGTAATGCATATAAGAAAGTGAATCCACGATGTCTTGTTTTATCACCTACGAGGGAGCTAGCTCAACAAGTATGTTCTCAAGATCTAGCTTTCATTTCATGTTCCATGATACGCAAGAATATTTTCAATGCCTACAGATTGAAAACTAGCCTCTTGGTTTAGAGCTGAATGCAGATATAGCGTTTAATGTCTCGGAGAAATACTTTTCTACTACAGACTGTGTTGTGGTATTGCATTCATATGTGTAATTCAACTCAATTGGTATGCAATCATGTACTCTAGAAGATAAAATATCTCATTTTTCTTCAATCCTATAACGACTTTTTTTTGGCGACCTTTATGAACGCTGAATTTTCTATTGATGTACCACAACCCAAATTATAGGCTTATAGCTACTATATATCACCGTGCTGCATTTTCATTTCCATTAGAAAAAAATGCTTATTTGGAATCTTATATGCTGCGGAATGTTATATGAATGATGTATACTGATGACAACTCTCAAATATGATTAGATATCAGATGTGTTGTGTGATGCTGGAAAGCCCAGTGGAGTACGTTCAGTTTGCATATATGGAGGAACTTCTAAAGGACCCCAAATATCTTCTCTAAAATCTGGTGTGGTAAGTTTTCATAATCCCAATCCCGAGTCAATTGAACTTGCCAACTTGGATACTATTCTGAGTTATAACATTTTGCATTGAGAAATACATGAATTGCGTAGTCATAAGGCCAGCTAAAATTGATTGGGTTTATTTCTTGTTCTTGTATCATATCTTTGGCACAATATTCTTCAGTCATTTTTGTCTAGGAATATCATTAACTTCCGAGTCTCTTACATTGTTCTTGTATGCAAAATGATACCTCAAGCTTCCCTTTCTTGTGGTTTTATGCAGGACGTTGTAATCGGGACACCTGGTCGTTTGAAAGACTTGATTGAAATGGGAGTATGCCGCTTAAATGAGGTTTCTTTTGTGGTGAGTGAATATCCCCCAATAACTTTTTATTTTTCTTAGATGAACCATATATCCTTTACTCTTTCATTGATTAGGTTTTGCATTATTTTTGTTTTCTTAGAGTACCTGTTTGTTTTAGATGACTGGCTCTTTGTGGAAGCAGAAACCACCTAGCTTTTCAAATTTAGAATTAGATCAAAGAATATGTGATGTTGCACGGAATCGCTTCTTATGATGCCACTTGACCTCTTCTCCTCTTCAATAAGATAGGACATGCTATGTTTTCAGGATTCCACACAATCTTTGTTATATGGACTTGATTAGGTATATATTGGAATTGGAGGTATCCGGATATCTTGTTATCAAACCCAAACATAATATTGACTAGACGTGAACACTTAGAAAGTGCGTCATTTTGCAACATGTAAAACTTTATAATCCTCAAACCCTACGGAGTAAGAATTCATTTGCCTGATATTTGATATGCATGTAGACAATTGTGCTGCATGCATTACTCTTGCGTTAGTGTGACTGATCACTGGACAGTTTCAATTAACTAATGGTACAATTGATATTCTTGAATTTATCTTTTGAGCTACATTTAAATTTTACTAATGTTACTATGATGATGTGTAGGTTCTAGACGAAGCTGACCGGATGCTTGACATGGGATTTGAACCTGAGGTTCGCTCAATACTAAGTCAAACATGCTCTGGTATGATATGGATCTTTGATGGTAGTTGTGTTTAAGCATGTTCTTTATTTTTTCTCTTGAAACAGAAGTGTTTATCATCTACATAGCTCGGTTTCTCTTTGTCTATTTCAAAAGACTGATGTTGCATTTTGTATGGGAGTTCTTAATAAATGCAAAATCTTTCCCTACCTCCACGTTTCAGTTTTGGTGCATTTGTTGATGTACTATGTCTATGTAATACCAAATTGATATGCTGTTCAGTTCGCCAGATGGTAATGTTTAGTGCGACATGGCCTCCAGCTGTGCATCAATTAGCCCAAGAATTTATGGATCCAAACCCAGTTAAGGTGTGAGATATTTCCCAAAATTACCTCTACTACCTACCTTCTTTATTTCTTTCTATCTCAAACTAAGTATGTATCAGGTGGTTGTGGGTTCAGAAGATTTAGCTGCCAATCATGACGTCATGCAAATAGTGGAGGTATTTATTAACACTTGGAGTGGTATTCTCGAAGATATATTCTTTATTTGCATTAGTGATCTTGTACATAAGTGTTTTTTCCTCTTTCATTGCAGGTGTTGGATGACCGAGCACGTGATGAGCGCTTGCAGGTTTTGCTAGAGAAGTATCACAAATCTAGAAAGTATGTGTTCCGTGTCAAAGCTATATGATTAAGTCTTGATCGCTTTTGCCTTTAACAGTTCCACCTTTTTCCACTCTTCTGGCTATCTCTATTAATATTTTGCATAGTTTAACGGGACAGTGCACCTTTGAAATCAATTTGTTTTCACAATACTTTCTGATTCTTTTCTGCGGGAGTTATTTCCTTTTGCAGAAATAGAGTGTTGGTTTTTGTTTTATACAAGAAAGAAGCATCTCGAGTGGAGAATATGCTTCAAAGAAGGTAAATTCTCATTTTGATCTATTTTGATAGTGAAGTAGGGGATTTTGGACTTTACCTACCATGATAGGATATTGGTTTACCTGTTCCATTATATTTTATTAGTTCATTTTTGTTCACTTTGTCATTCCTAGGGGTTGGAAAGCAGTTTCTATAAGTGGGGACAAAGCGCAGAATGCAAGAAATCAAGCATTGTCACAGTTTAAAGATGGAACTTGTCCATTATTGGTACGTCCATAGTCTTTAATGTCGCGGTTTTGTATCATTGTCTTATCTATAGCTTTACCAAAAAAACTGCATCTTCTTCAATGCTCTTCAGAGTAGAACAAGTATGTCAGAAAATATGCTAGAGAACAGAGGTACATTTGCAAATAAAAATAAATATGATATTGGAAACATCTTGTTCTGCAAACTGGATATGCAGTACAAAGATTCATAAGTAAATAAGTAATCATAAATATATAAGTATAGCATTAAGCACATGACTAACAACCAACTTTTGCAAGCGCTTACTTAGGTGTGTAATGTTGTCTGTGCTGCAGATAGCAACTGATGTTGCTGCTCGAGGATTGGATATTCCTGATGTTGAAGTTGTTATAAATTATAGTTTTCCTCTCACCACGGAGGATTATGTGCACAGAATTGGTCGAACTGGAAGAGCTGGTAAGAAGGGAGTGGCTCATACATTCTTTACAAAGGATAATAAGGTATGCTTAAATTTTAGTGGTAAAATTTAACAATCCTTCAGTCGTTCAGTAAATATTATAGCTTAGATAATCAAATGTAATGGTACCAGGCACTTTCTGGGGAGCTGGTAAATGTTCTCCGAGAAGCCAATCAAGTTGTACCCGAATCACTACTGAAATTCGGCACTCATGTCAAGAAAAAGGTCAGGCATATCTCTTGAACATGGACTATGTTTATTATGGTGTTGTTTAAACGAATTAATCCGATATGTTTCTGCCCAATGGCTGCATTGGAACTTAAAATGCCGAAACTGAATCGTCCTCTTGCTGAAACACAATATTTGTAAATATAATACATGCAGGAATCAAAGCTATATGGTGCCCATTTTAGAGAAATCGATGCCAATGCTCCCAAGGCTTCGAAGATAACGTTTAATTCTGATGATGAAGATTGATTTCAAGGGTCAGCAAATAAAGCAATGCTGGAATTTGTTTGGTTCTAGTTTTCCAGCTTAAATCTCGAGCATGCACTCAAACAAGGTAAAATATAAGATTTTGTTACTATAGTAAGTTTTGATCATATAAATGTATTGCCAATTTTTATTTATTCAAGAGTGAGGATAGTAAAATCTTGCTTCTGCAGTCTGATTGTATTTTATTATTTTATGTATTGTTTCACATAATTTTAAAGAAATGAGGTATTGTATTATTTTATGTATTTCTTAGTAGATTTTTGAACTCATATTCATAGAAGTATAAAATTTAAAGATCATTCCACTGCATAATGACAAGTATAGAATCTAATTGTTTCCAAACTCTTTGGTATTGCAGTGTACTTTGCGTCGAGGTTAGTTCTTGATTGCTTAAAGAGAGAGTCCCTAATTTATTTTATGTGGTATACGTACTCTTTTTATAAACTTCTAATTTGTAATATTAATAATTTCTGCATGCAAAGCAGCACACGTCTCTTCGTTATAGTAAATAAATGCCAACTAAATTCAAAGCTATTAGTAGTACCATACCATTTAGGCATTTATATATCTTTGACCTAACGCAAGTCTAATGCATTATTGTATTTCATGCTATATAGGATTTTCAATAAGTTTGGTTCCCTTGGAAATATGACAATTGATTGGAATTTTCTTTTTCACTGATTTTTATATACAAATAATATATAGTACGTACTATATACTGTTTTCTATATAGCTGTCATGTATAGTTGATGAAAATGATGTTTTAATATATACATATTTATTCAATAAAATAGACTCATAAAAAATCAAATGCGTCTAAATTGATAGGTGAGAGAAAGTAATAATAATGTTGATGATGTCTACTGAAGAATTTCTAAAAGCTTCCAACCAATACTCCGCAATGTTTTATTATCCATATACATAATACACTTGTATCAGATATGGGTCTATGCCAATGGGCGGATCCATAATTTTTAGTGTTCCGCTATATTTGCTCTACGAATAATGGCTTGACACGTTATTTTATCTTTTTTAACTTCTCGTTTAGATTAAGTTGTATTGTTTTTAGTTTTTTATAAATCTTACATTATCACAAATTATTGGATAATGATGCGATTGATTGTTCAACGCGACTAATTCCTAAATAACTGAGATGACAGGAAAAACTATTAGTGTCGCGGCGAAAATGATAAACTGAATATTTATTGACAATAAAAAAAAAAAATTTGGATGGGATGCTTCAGCAGACCTATCACCCTTGGACCTGCCTCAGTCTATGGACTATGGCAAAGTCTTTAGATAAATTAATACACTCCTATTTGGTCTTTTTCCCTTTTAAGTAAACTTGAACCTATGTTTCCTAAATTTGCCAAGTCAATAACTTTTTACAACTCCAGAACCAGAAGTCGCTATTGATACAGTAAGTCATAGGCCAATAATTTAAGATATCTATCTTTATCAAATAACTGCCTTTACTTTATTGGTGCTTACTCTTTCATTCATTCGTTGTCAATATCATTAAGTTTTGCCTGGATAGATAGCCAAACGCAACACAATTAATACGATTAAGACGTCTTCCTTCCTATTAATAGATTAAAACTTTGATCACCATATAAAATTAAATATTATTTTGTTAATTATTCCTTAAAATTCAGTTTTATCTCACAATGTAAGCATCAATAATATTCTTACTTACTTTAATCCTAGCTAAAGATATTTTATTAATTCAATATATATTCATTGTCAGGTGATATCCTTTTGTATTTATAACTCATTGAAATAAATATGGGTTAATGGGTAAAATTTTCCACTTTTCATATAACAAAGAAAAATATAAAATACTCGCAATACACCAGCAAGTGCGGATGTAATTCAAAACAATTTAGCGTCAACAAGAAAATTGGAAAAAAAGAGAGGATATCTCTCCTCAGTCCTCACCACTTTAGAGGTTTAATTTATAAACTAAAAAAAAAAGATTTGGGAATTTGTTCAATATTTATATTTTGAGAATAAAATAGAACGAGAATTTCGATATTAGTAGTTGGGCATAAGTCATAACTTTAACATTATACATTACTGGATGCTTTAGAGAGTGAGCGAACATTTATGAAAAATATTCGAGTTTGTTTAATCTTAAACTTAATATTCAATACCATAAAGCAAAATCCTTTTCTTGCAATTTAGTTTCCTTTCCAATTCCCGAAGATGATTCTCTCCAACCGGCTATTTTGTTCCCACCCTGTGTTTCCTTCTTGTCTCTCCTCATCAACGGTTGTAATAATAGAATTCAACTCCATAAACGACAACACCTATAAAACTTGCTAGTATTATTTAATTTCAATCTTGCATATTTAATTGCAACTGTGCTTGTTGATCGTCTTCAAGTAGCGTGGTGGAGGCAGATCCAAACCCAACAGAATACCCAAACTACAAGCCAAGATTTGAGCTTTTCATATAAGTGAGTTTCGCTTTCTCTCTCTCTCTCTCTTTTCAGGGGGAAACTGGAGGTTGAGTATCGTTTTCAGTTGACCGATTAAGGTCTCTCCCCTTTTAACGTCACTTGATCTTCTTCTGGGCTGAAATATGGTGGGGATTTTCTCAAGATTATCTGGGAAGGCTAGCCATCGCCGTACTCAAAGTGCTCTTGTGAGCATCTCTCTCTTTCCTCCCTCCCTGCCTGTGTGCGTGTGTTTTCTGTGAGCAAGTTTGAATCAAGACTGAATCTGGGCTTTTCATTTTCTTGTGAAATGTTCATCATTATCGCCCATTAGTTTAGGAAAGCAAAGTGTCGTCTTTCTGAAATGGGTTCTCATTGAACTGCTTTCTGGGATAATTTCTTGAATATCTATCTATACTGAATTATGTTTGTATTCTGATGAGGGATCTGCTATAATTGAGTTCTTCCAGTTGTTCTTTTGCTGTTGATGTTGAACTAGTTTGGTTCATGAATTATCATTCAAAGATATAGTCATTGACATTCTTTGAACTTGGACTCCAGCCATTCTTGGTGGGTTATGTTGGTTATGGTGAGTTATTCTTCTATGTACGTACAGGATGAGGGGGGAGTATTGCCTCCTAGCTCAGTTGCTACAACTACTGCTATTTTGTCGCCTTCTACGTCTTCTGTTCCCCACGGGATTGAAGTATCAGTCGAGTTTAAGCCTGTCGAACATCCATCTGAGCCTCTCGACACTGATCAGCCTATCCTGTGTCCACAACCAGAACCTTCAATACTCAATGTAAGTTTTGATCTCTAGCATGAGTCATGACAAGTAAAACATGAGTTATTTCCCAAAATCACACCCTTAGTTTGAGGTGTGAATGAGCTTAGTTAGCTTCTTGTCTTTGACACGAGTATGGGAACTCCTTTTGAAAAGGGAAGCTAACATAAGTTTCTCATATGACGATGCCATTTCTTGCTTCAGATAGCAAACTTGTAGCAATCAATGTCAAGACAATATATTATACATATAAAAATGTATTTAGGCAAGACAATATCAATGTCATAACACTCATTTTGTCGCAAATATGCATAGCCGTTCTTGCAGCAAATATATTATGTTTGCACCAAGTATGTGATGTATGTTTCTGTTGATGATAAGGATGGAAGAATCTGGAAGGAGAGAGTCTCGTCGGGAGTCTCCAGGAGAGTGGAGACGCCCGTTTTGCAGGAGGAAATCCCCCTCGAACGAGAGATTCCCAGGACAAGACGGCCTCCTAACCGACTGATTTTGCCATCGATGAGTGCGCCGGAACACAACATCCTTAAACTTCTTGAAGAGTGTAATGCCTCTGGAATTAGCTTCAATACCTAATCACTGTCTCATCAAGAGACCAATATCTATATGTATGTGGTGTAGCTGTATAAAAGAAAGCCCTCCTCACCTTGTAGCTGCTGTTCTACCTTGTCAGACCTGTCTTTCTTAGAATGTATAGCTGGTTTTATAGATTCATGAATGGTGAAATTGTTCTAAATTTGGTCACTTATGCACCAAACATAAACTAAAAATGGCATCTACAATTTGAAGTGAAGATGCATAATAATTCACCAATGTGAATTCCTTTCTCATGAGGGAAATTTACATTACTAGATCTGTTCACTCGTAAAAAAGACTTAATTTCTTACTCTTTAATTTTATAAATATGAAGTAACTTATACACTTGGTATCTGAACTAGTAAATGATCCTCAGTAAAACTAAGAACCCTAAAAACATAAATTCCCAAAGCTAGCTATCAATATAATCGAACACCTATATATCAATCACCAGATTGTTGATACTAAATAGGCAATTTAGGAAGTTGAAAGGGATGCAGAACCGTTGGATTGACGAGGCGATCGCGGGGCCCACGCAAGCTTCCATGGTTCATCCATGGCTTCCTTTGCCACGTCCACCCATCTCCGGCGTCTGCGGCCGCCACGGCGCCGCAAGTAATGATCAAAAGAGAGAGGAGGAATGCTCGAAAATTCAACATTTTGGAGTTGTGGGGGTGAGTTGGAACTTGGAAAGGATGAGAAGTGGAAGAAGAGAATATATATATAAATATATATAGCAGCTTTGATTTGGTTTGCTTTGCTTAGAAGTCTAGTCGAAATAATTGCAACACACAAGAAACGCACTTTCATGTTGATACTGTGAATTGCTTTAATGTTAGTGCTTGTTTTGGGTAAGGTTAGGTTAGGTGAGTGGTGGGAGGGAGTGATAGGTGTCAGTCATGATTCCGATAGGAGTTGGGCGTAGAAAATAATGGATTAGGCATGATTGAATTCGACCGACTTACACTTCTTCATTATGACTTGCTCCACATCATTTGTTACACTTTCCTCAAATCTAAAACTGATATGTTGATTGTACTCCAATGACACAAGTAGTTTTTGGATGCAAGATATTCATCCTAGTTATTATGGTCGTATTTGTCTAATTGACACATCAATGAGAATTAATGTTAGACTTATCAGATCCTTAGTAATTTATGCGAGGATAAGTTATTGGGGATCTTTAAAAAGTTCATTTTATGACATTTCACATAAATTAACAGGGTTACTGTTGCTTCATTGAATTGCTTTTATTTCAGATGAATCTCAACAATCACTTGTTCGGATTCTACATATTGATCAATCTGAATTAAAAGAAAAATTTGGAGTGAAATATTGACATTATGTCGACTAGATCAGTTACTCCTCTCACGTTATATTATTATAATATATAAAGTGAGTAAAGAACATGACATGAAAAATCATAACTTATATACAAAGTTTTTGATAGGAATCTGAAAAAAAAGAAAAACCGAAAGACCCCTTTTTGTTTTGCATTTTGTGATCCTCCGCTTCAGTCTGCCTTTTCTGGATAGTCGGGACTTAACATTGATTTTCGATTTCAATTTTTATGTCAGCTCCAAGTTTTTTTAGGTGGCCATCGGGGGGCGGTATAGAAGATTGGTCCGCCCCAAAAAGCTGAGTTTTTTGGTTCACTCCCCCTACGTGGTCTGCTGAGTATTAATTACTATGTAACATTTTTTTTAAGATTTACTAGCATATTATTGTAAGGATGATATCACAAACACAAAGATAATTTGTAATGATTATAGTAAATACTCATACGCATTCCATTTATTTTTATAAGTATTTTTTTTTATCAAGTGTCATATTTCAAAATTTTAAAAAATTTAATATTCTTATTTTATTCTTATTTAATATTTTTTTTTAGAAAAGTGAGAACAATTAATAAAGTTACACAGGTAAATTGTTTTACTTCCTTAATATGTGTTATAAGATACAATATATCATAAAATTGCAGTAATATAATTGGAAAATAATTAGATGGAGTAGCTAGCTTTACCGAACACCATAATGTTCACCTATTACTATTATAGGCCCAATAAAGCAATTAGTGGTCTGGGCCGTTATGGGCCTTATAAGCCCAGTAGTGTGTGTTATGATATCAACCCATTCAATTCATCAATTCAATATTCCTTTCTTTGGGAAAAAGAAACACAAATATAAACTGGGAGAAAAGATGGAAACATTTAAATTTGCATTTGCACTCCACCTCTTTCCTTCTCTCTGTCTCCCTCTCTCTCTCTGACTTTGATACCGGCGAGCACTACTGATTTCGTGTAGATTGGACGGCGCAAGGAATCGATGGCTGCTCTACAGTATTTGGATTCATTGAGGAATGCGCACCCGGAGCTGTCCGAGTGGTACACCACGCTTTCAGATCTGTACCAAAGGAAGCTTTGGCACCAGCTTACGCTCAAGCTCGAGCAATTCGTCACGCTCGCCGTGTTTCAGGTGCCCAACCACTTAAACTGCATGAAAATTGAACTTTATTAATGCGAATTTTTCTCTAACTTTTCATGTAATTGTATTGTTTGGGTGTATGTTTTGTCTTAATTTGGTTCATCTTGTCTTCCTCATAATGATAATATAGTGAGATACTGAATCGAATTTTTTGCTTTGTTCCATAGAGATATTGAGATATTGAGTTTTGGGTTATGGGGACAGGGTTTTGGTTTTAGGGTTTTGCTCCTTGTGATGTTCTTTAGGCGACTAAAATTATTGATTCGGGTTTCTTACCGTCGCTTGACTTTCATTTATGTTTTCTCATGGTTGTACGGTTGTGCATACAAAATTGTACTCCCTCTGTCCCAATTCAATAGTCTCATTTGATTATAATAATACACTCATTTGAATATAAAATGAGACAATTGAGGTGGGACGGAGGGAATATAAGATAAACTCGTAATAAATCTGGAAACTTTTGAAGAACCTAGGACATTTTGCACAATATTGGGGTTAGGTATGTAAGTGATTTGGTTTTCACGTTTGTTGGCTTAATGGTTCTACATATTAGATATCCGCATTATCTAAATCTGCTTAATGAAACAAAGACTGTCCATACTCCATACAGCGTGCCATTAATTGGAAACTTTAGAACCTTGACTCAATTCAATTAACAAGTTGTAAGCATTATGAATAAATTCTATGCTAGTTTAAGAGAGGGCAAATTCGATTGGCGAATATTTTTCAATTGACTTTATCATTTCCCACAGAGAAATGTTAGACGGTACAGCATGGTCATTATTTCCATATTTGATATGGATGCATAAAAAGTTGTTGATAGTTCAATACTGTATCTGTTTTTTCCTAGGAAGGCAAGGTAAAGAAGCCAAGTGAAGCTAGACACGTTTTAAAAATTGGCACCTGAACTTGGTTTTCACTTTACATGGAATCACGGTTTCAAGCTATAACCCTGTCAGACTGTGTAATACTTGTTGACTCCAGTTTCCTGATGCTTTTTGCTAAATTCATATATTTCTTTTTACTGATTCAGTTGAGCAGTAAGTTGCATGATTTTTGCCTAATTGTGATCTGTCTATCTCCTAAGTTCATTTAACACGGACTGTAAGATGATAAATCATAAAAGTTATAACGGAGTGACAACAAGTCCATATCTGGAAGGGAGTATTTTTCAAAGCTACCTTGGATGCCAGAGGAACTAAATTTTTTAGCTTATGCTTCTCAATGCATCTCATTTTTCTTCTTCCTGCCAGCTCGTGAAGAATGAGCAAATAATACAATGAAATAAGAAATTTATTCAAGTAGGACTGTAAAAATAACTCAAATATTATAATTTTTTATTCCTCAAATCCTTCTTCCAGTTTCATATCTTATTTTTCTAAAATCTCTTTCATACGTACTGGTTATACATATCTAATCCTTCTTTTCACTTACCCTGATTCAGGCTGGGGATTCCCTAATCCAACTGTACCATAACTTCATAACTGATTTTGAGACAAAAATCAATCTACTCAAGCTTGCTCATTTTGCTGTCATAGTTTCTCGACAATATTCAGAGAAAGATGCTGCCATATCCTATCTTGAAGGAGTCATAGAGAAGCTTCGTAATACCAGTAAAGTGCGGATAGAGGAGCCGATACTTTATATTAAAATGCAGATTGGTCTGTCTAAGCTTGAGCAGGGTGACCAAAAAGAATGCAAGAATCTTTTAGAAGAGGGAAAGAGTACTCTTGACAGCATGACAGACATTGATCCATCTGTGTATGCTAGTTACTATTGGGTTTCATCACAATATCATAAAGCCCGCCAAGAATTTGCCGAGTTCTACAGAAGCGCTCTTCTTTATTTAGCTTACACTTCTGTAGAGACTTTGTCAGAATCATTTAAGCTGGTATGTTTGTTATTGCTTATTGTGTTGGTATTTGATAATCCAAAACACTTTTCTCATTATGAGAAACTCTTGCGTTTATTTTTATTGTGGTTGCACAATTCCAGTTGACATGGATGCCTGGGTGCTTTCATATGTAAATGTGGTTGATGATATGGATTGACAATATGATTTATTTATAGTGGTGCTGCTTCTACTGAATTTTGATTATAAGAAATGACGTCTTGCTGTCTGGTGTTCTAATAGTACGGATATTCACAGTAAAGTTGGTATTATTGTTGAATTAATTATCTTGTTTTGTTTAGGATTTGGCATTTGACTTATCTCTATCAGCCTTACTGGGGGAGAACATCTACAACTTCGGTGAACTTCTTGCTCATCCAATTGTAAGTAATTTCCACTGTTGGCAAGTTCTCGGTTAAAGCTTATTAATGCTAAACGCCAGGGAGGTTACTATTGTCAGTTGTGTTTTAAGCACTTGTATTCTACATAATGATAAATGCACATATAATTCAAGATGTTTTTTTATATCTCACTTGTTTAACTATTTGCTCCGAGGCTGAAACATATGTCATTGTTTTGAAATTTGAGACTAATTCTAATGGAAGGAAGTCTAGGAAGAAGGGAGCTGTGGCTATTTATTAATACAATTAGCATGTCTTCTGGAGACTTGTACTTGGAAAGTTGAATTGAAAGTAATCTAGTTGGTAGTGCCCTGTTTACTTATGTTACTTGTAGCATAAAATAATGCCCTTATAGAAGTATATTATATCTATGAATACAACTTTTAGAGGTAGACATCAAGCTGAAGAATTATGCTTTATACTATAAGCAATCTATGATTTATATCCCGCGTTGTTTGGGTTGATTTTATGGAACTTGATCTCAGAGCTAATCCCATGCCCATGCAGCATCAATGTGTGCATTTGCTTCACACATTATCATTTTTATGAATTATGACACTGGGAAGCTTTTCAATTTAACTTCTCACCTTGATTGGGGGATTTGTTTGCTTAACTGAAGCGAGACTGTGCAAAAAGAGAGATTATGTCCCTTTGTTTTAATCCAGCCGCTCCGACATACAACCATCATTTTAATGGACAAGACTGGAAAGATTTGAGATTGTGTAATTTGTCTTATATTAGATCTTCTCTTTCTGAAACTTGTTCATGAGCTGATCTTTTATTTCTGAAACTTCTGCAGATAAAAAGTCTCATGGGGACTAAAGTTGAGTGGCTTTACTATATTCTCGAAGCATTTAACTCTGGTGACTTAGTGCGTTATCAAGAACTATGTCGTGTACATGGAGCTGCTCTGAGTAGCCAACCAGCATTAGTTCAAAATGAGAAGAAACTTCTTGAGAAGATCAACATTCTTTGCTTGATGGAGATCATATTCAGGTCAATTTCTATCTTTATCCCCTTAGATGTGAGGCAGAGTTTGCTGGTTGCAGTGAGTGGTCTTGTATGTATCACACACACCCTTACACATATATTCTTGCTGAAGTTAAATTTCGAATTCTACTTGCAGCCGGCCATCAGATGAGAGAACTATTCCATTGAGTATAATTGCTGAACGAACAAAACTCACAGTCGAAGATGTGGAGTATCTACTCATGAAGAGCCTTTCAGTAAGTAGAGGCAGATATAATTTTTTCTTATGCATTTCCATGATGTGATCTCAGAGTAGAAGTGTTTGTACGTTCAGTTGATAAATAATTGTGTGAGTCGTAGCTTGATAGTGTAATTCTCATATTACATAGTTTGATCACATGGGGACTTTCCCATTTCAAATCATCTTGGTGGCCAGTATAGAGTAATTGGTTGTTTAATCTTGATGCAGGTGCATCTGATCGAAGGAATTATCGACCAAGTAGAGGGAACAGTTTACGTGTCGTGGGTGCAACCCAGAGTTTTAGGGATCCCTCAAATCAAGTCGTTACGGGACCGGCTGGACAATTGGGTGGATAAAGTACACACTGCTTTGTTATCCGTGGAGGCTGAAACACCTGATCTAGTTGCAGCATAATCTTAGCTCTTTTATTCCGTCCATTTGTCTTAGAAGGTCAAATCTGTTACTTCTACCGGTGAAAACATCTCATTTGTTGCCTTGGCAACTGTATTGCTTTTCCCTTTTGAGTAATCAGTGGCAGAGATCTCTTCATGCGACTCCATATATGTGTTTACATTACTTTTTTTTCTAAATCCTTCTATTGAACAGGATTATTGGAATTAGTCTCTTCTTATTTAACCATCGTCATTGTCATTGATTCACGAGATTCCAGCACAAGATTGTGCTTTATTAACAAGGCCGGTTCTTCTATGAGGCAACAATTCAGGCAGTCACTAAGGTCCGTTGGAAAATTGATGCCCCAAATATTTCTTCGTGACTATATTAAATATGAATTTGATGTTTAAGTAGTTTCCTATATATTATGTATGGAGGTTTTCTATAACTGTTGCGTTTTATTCTCATTTTCCAAATCTCCATGCATTTATTCTACTATTTTATTATTTTATGTGATAAATAAATGTTAATCATTGAATAGTAGAAAATAAAAATTTAGTAGTGTTTAACACTTTGACTCGACACGTTTTAATGTACTATTTTGATTTTGTTTAGAAAAGTGTAGTCAGTGGAGTTCGAGTCCTACTTATTATAATTATTAATTAGTTTGGGTACCACTTATTATAATTATTAATTGAGATGTGTGTAAAAAATGTAGTTAGTGGATTTTAAATTTCACATGATTTATAATTTTTAATTAGATTGTGTATAATATTCTCTCCATCCGCAATTAAGTGTCTCAAAACATAAAAACTCAAATACCAAAATAATAAGGTAAATTAAACTCTTTACCTCTAATCATTACATTAAAATTATAAAAAACAAAAATAGGTAAAATATGAACTTTTATATTATTTTACTTTTGGAATTTGAAATGGGACACTTATTAGTAGACAAAATTTCCCCCCTTATTAGGGAACGGAGGGAGTAGTTACTATAAATGAAAAAGTTTTAGTATTAAAAACATTGGTGGACGGACAAAAAAAAAGAAAACGTTAAAAACATTGGTGGAAGAGAGTAACTCTTTTTTTTATGTCAATTACTAACCAAATAACACTGGAGTTTCTAAGGTTCAGTGGTAAAAATAAAATCTGAAGTACCGCATGAATTCACTCTAAGAACATATACTAATTACCATATATATATATTTCACCTCTAATTCTGAGAGGACTAAGCGTGCTATTTAACTATAAAACGAACACCAATTCATTACAATACTAAATACTTACAGAATAAGATAAATCACACACCTATACTTAGTAAAATAGCATTACTTCGTCCCTTGCTTCAAGCTTCTTGAAGACATGTATCAAAGGGGTAGTACCGGGCGGCTTTCTGTATTGTATATTCCCTCGATAAACGCTATCAGCACCCAGATAATGAGAATGCCTATAACAGCACTACGTATCGTTTGACTGCAGTTGTTTTCCATCATCGTATCATACTCACCACTTGCTTCTACTAATGGGAAATCCTCACCATCCACAATCGGCTCTGCAGCCCTCGTCTGCCTCTCCGGAACTTGGCATAATCCCCCCACTTGAAGCTTAGCACATCTTATGCAACTGCATTGTCCACCGAGATATGAAGGAACGCTTTGAAAACATTCGGAAAGAACCTTCTGAAATGAATCCCCTTCGATTCTTAGTTTCTGCTTAGTTGTAGGTTTCAGCACCTGATGTAAAGCATAATAAGATATTAGCTTTTAAACAAACCAAAGCCTACGATCTTTTGATAATAATGTGATGGTTGCAATGAAATATACAGGTTATATATATGTAGTATGGTGATAGTTATGAAGTTTTATTCAATGACTTACTTGTAGAAATGTTTGCGATATAACACGGACAACTGAAGGAAGACGGATGATAATTAAACCACCCAAAACATTAGGAAAGTGATCTTGCAAAATAGTGCAGCAGTGACGCATTATTTTCACAGGAATCTTCAGAGGCGACAGCCCTTGACAATCCACTAGAACAGTGATTTGACCATTATCTCCATCCACCAAGTTCAGGACACCGTAATCCACCTGAGATACTTCATTTGCAACAAACACCCCATGAGTTGAGCATGCTTTAAAAGTAGTAGCTGCCTTAAGCGTGTAGTTTCTCGAGAAATAAGTCGAGTGAATGTACAAAAGTTGAACAAACAATTATGTTATATAAATTAAATCATACTGGCAACCTCATAAAAAATACTAAAGTTATGCATCAGAAAGACACATTTTATAGTTCCTAGTGGGTGCATCTGTAATATTCTTATCGTGTTTAAACACATTCCTCTTCAGTTGGTTACGAGATCCTTCTGCTAATTATGAACAAGCCGCATATTTATGATCTCAGAAAAACTTTAAGTTCTTCAAATGGCGGATGAAGCCTTGAGACAATTCAAGCATCGTCCATAGTTTAAGTTCCTTTGACTTTCCCACCCAAAAGTACATGATCCTATCTTTCTTCTCATACCTCGCACCATCCGAGGTGATATATCTGCTACTAGAATAAGAATTGCAGCAAAGAAAATATGTGCACAAATAAGACAAGATGCATAAGAGCTTACCAAGAGCCTGGATAAAGCGAGGTCTATCATGGGATGGTAATCGAACACAAGTAAGGCCAAGTCGGACAATGAGACATGGTCGGTGATTCACATCTAATCCATGCCAGAAGATCAAATTTGACCACAATTCAAGTTCCTCTCTAGAGAGAATTCTGTAAGTCTCCCTCCATTGTATTGTCTTCTTTATAGATGATAGCAAGGTTGACCAATCACCATCTGCAGCTACATAAAATCTCTGGAGTTCCTCTTGGTTGATTCTGTACAGACATGAGCATGTCATGCTCGAAAGAGCAGATGAAAACCAAAACGTATAAATGTATTGGATGGTTTATGGAGAGATAGAAAAAGGATGTTTATTGTGTTAGCTAACTGATCAGCAGAAACAATTAACAATTTTCCCAGTTTTTACTTTTACGTAGCACGAGAACACCAAAATTCGTAATATATCAGATGCAAGCAGGACTGTTCATAAGGAACTAACAAGCAGAGAATATTAACAAAATCTGAGAGATTTTATCTGGTAATCTGAAAAACGAAAGAGTTCATTCAACTGGAAAACTAGGTTATGTTCAACATAGATTGTTTTCAACATGCACAACAATAAGGTGATCATGGTGTCAAATAATCCTTCTTTCCAGGATGAAATCATAAGCTGATGCACCAAGTCACCCACCACTGATGCACTAACTACTCATAAGTCATGCCTAAAGATGGTTCATGTGTTAAAATTAAGGAGCAAATTCAGGAAAAGGGCAACAGAAATGGGTTGATAAGGATACATTTTCACAGTAATTTTTGCCATAACAACACAAATATAAGGGACACGAAGGAATCCAATTGTTTCTTTCTTCTATTATTTTCCTTCTTTTTTAGACAAGACAGACAAGATTTTTTTTTTCAGAGCAGAAGCCACTGCAAGGAATTAGCCATCCTAAAAAAACAGATTATTAATTTATTATATAACAGAAGATACAACTCCAGTCTCTAATTAAGTCTGGTAGCAAAATGTTTTACACTACTCCCTCCGTCCCGCTAAAAGTGGCCATGTTTCCTTTTTGAGTTGTCCCACTAAAAGTGGTCACTTACCCAAAAAGGAAAAGGTTTTACCTTTAAAATACATCACTCCTACTTTATTCAAACACAACACTTTATTTTCTTAATCTCCGTGTCGTCTCTCTTGTGGCTGCTTTTAGCGGGATGGAGGGAGTATATGATTTGAGACCTACCATCCAGATCCAAACTGCACGTTCCTTAAGGTTTATCTACTACTCTCAGTCCAGCTAGACCAACAGAAAGCCAGAACATCAATAGTAACTAACAATCATTAGTTGCACACGGCATGTTTCTGTACTCTCAAGCATTTAATACTAAGGAACAGAGTATGATGTTGAAAACACTAGATTTGAGATATTCTAGTAGAGCCATAGATTGACTCCAGACTATCCATTTTTCTTTTTAATTGTTTTGTGATTCTTCAATAAGTAGATCACAATTAACTCACCTTTGGGGCAAAGAGATCCCTTGGCTTTCCAGCTCATGGCAAAGGCGGTTAATCCAGTCAATAGACAAAAGGTCTTGAGGATTTTCATTGACAATTCTGTAAGTGGAACAGAGAGAAGGAGAAAATCACCTAAAAAGAAAAAGACCACATGTCTATATTTTTCAAGGAAACAAAATGAACTCCGGGCCTGGAAATCCAATGTAAGAACTGAAGACCATAAATGTTTCAATGTGTCCCGGGTTGCAGCCTAAAAGTTGCTTGCAGTTATTCTATCTTGAGAACATATTAAAAAGGCTATGTTTTGCCGTAATCATTTTCATTTATATTTCTAGAAAGCTATAAACAAATTCTGCCTTTCATTTTCTTATATCTATTATTTCAGGTATCTTTTTCATGCAAACCAAAAGGCACCATCTGAAGATCTTCATAAAAAATGGAGGTAAAATATGAGCGATAAACTTATCATGTACCTCGGGTTCTGATTAAACTGAATAGATGGAGGTTCTGAAATATTTTCTGAACCTAACTGAGAATCATCAAGGCCAGGAGAATTATCGGCATCATCCATGTCAAAACTGCTGTACTCTGAATGGTCGGATAGCGCATTTGCAATAGAGACAACCAACAACGGTCGTGATATCATCTAATAAGCCAGATAGAAGGATGTTTATAACATCTATAACTCTTGATTAACATAATATATGTATCTGATACCACTTCCTCACAAAGTGATCTTACCTTATATAACAACTAAATCTTTAAATTTTATGATAAATTGGCACGAAAAGGAACTTCTGTTTTAGGGGTGGGGGTGGTGATGCTGATGTTGCCTATGTGTTGATATTTTTTTTTGAATTTTATGAAATGCTAATATAATTTAATGAACGAAACAAACGAGATATGGGAACTGATAAGAAGACCTTTTAGACATTTGAATGAACCCTTCAATGACTTTTTTAGCAGAAGTTTAATGCTGGACAAGCAGATGAGAGTGAAACATTTACTGGATTTTTTATGGGACTCCTATATCTTTTAGAAACCACGGGTGCCTCTTCAGGTAGCATCAGAAGTCCATACATATAGTTAAGTTGAAAAAATATGAACCAAAGCCCCGAGTCAGTATTTTGCAAGTTCAGTTCAATAATGAACATTAGAATATACCTTTCACTAAGAAACCTACCTGCATCCCATGAACCAAAAAGCCAAAAGGTTTCCAGCGCCCAATCCATTTGAACGGGGGACAACAAAGAACTTGTAAACCTTGCAACCCTGTCCATAGAAACGGGCATTTCGCCTTTGATAACCTCCGTACGGTCTCTAATGCAATTGTCTTAGCAAGAAAAGATGCCACCTGGATACCAGTCCCCTTTCCGATTTCCCACTTATGTGATGTTACTAGACTTAAAGAATGATGCACAAAGGATTTAGGGCCGGAAGCAATTGAAAGACTTTTCGACACATTTTTATTGTTGACAATATTGGCCATGTTAGACTACCTCCACAAGCCAATTTTTCCACTTGTACTCAGTAGTTGAAATAACTGGGTGGAACAAACACTTTCAGATCAAACAAGAAATTTCAGAGATACTTTCGCCTGTTGTGGATGGGATTTAAGAGCAGCTAACAGTCAAAGTTATTTGAGAGCATGAATATAACATCTTTCAGGTGATGACGATATTGTAATAGAAGCAAGAAAACTTCGCGGATCAAAATCTCAGGATGTCAAACATAGCTGCACAGCCCTGTCGATGAAGCTCCTCTTGGAGTCAAACTGAAATAAGAATCAGAGGATGGTAACCTGTAAAAATAGAAAAGTATCCATCAACCACTTTAAAATATGACGAAAATTGTCTTTCACCCAGCTCTAACCAAGTTTTTAACATGCTGAGCAGAACTAATTCAAACCAAGTGAATTTGACAATCTAAAGATATACGAAAGAAAGAGAAAGCAAGAAGAAGCACAAAGAACATTACTGCACTCATAAGAATACATGTGACCCAATAGCATAATTAAGCAAGTTTGGTGTCACAAAGATATACTAAAATAAAAGTATTCATTGTCGATATATAATCACTCGGTGTCTCAGTGTGAGCTGCAATACTGTTGTCTATACCAAGATAAAACGGAGAAAGAAATGACATGTCATTATATAGACGAATGAACAGTTGACATCTGCATTCAATGAAGAGGAAAAACATAAATCTTCACTTCATCCGTAATATGTTACCTAGTAAAACAAGCAATAAAGAGCCCAGAAACAAAACCTACGGAAGTTTCTCTGAAAAAGTTGAATTCTTGGAAAATAAAAACGTGGGAAGTGGGAACCACCAATTCATGAGATATTATGATAATATTTCTAGTACTGCAAATTATGCCCGATAGCAATTGTTCAATTTTGACCTATCAAATATTTCTTGCAGAGAATAATCATTTTCTGAAACACCAAGCTGATGAAAGTGATGTCAGTGCAGCTCAAATACTCTGCTACACTCAAAAGGAGGACTTCATATATGATCGGAGAAAGGCCTTTCTTTCTCAGCTATCCAATCCACCAATAGACGCCATCCTACGAAGTCGACTACCCAAGCTCAAGCAAGCAAGCCTATGAAATAGCAAACACTCTACTTAACTCATTTTCCAATCTTAGGTCCAAACATATGATCCCGCTAATATAATAGTCAGATGCCACCTTCCATTCATAAATTAACAAACCAAAACTCCTAAGCTCAAATAGAACATGATCAACGTGCAATTTAGTACTCGAACCAAAATCCTTAAATCACTCAAGACACAAACAAATAACAACGACACACACATTTCTACCTACTATCTCAGAAATTCAATTATGACCGGCGATCGTTCCAAATCACACACATGTCGCCCAATTGCGAAAATGAATTCTCAAATTCCGTTCAGCGACTACGATCACATATTACGAGAAGAAATTAACAACAAAGACGACGACAACGCGTGAGGAGAGAGAATGAATGCAGAGAGCTTACTTGAGTGAATCCGAGAATAATATTTGAAAGCGGAATGGAGAAAGCAGCTAAAGAAAGTAGGGAAGCAGAAGCAATGTGGGTGGGGGGGTGGTTTACAGTTGGGAAGTGAAGGTACTATACTTATTCTTTTCGGTCGGTGCACGTGTGAAGCGTGCGGGTTTACAATGCTTTGATTTGGTAATAAATTATTTTACTTGTGGTTTAAATTCTATTAATATCAGAGTTTGTGTCCTAATATAGTGGATCGATCTTTCAATATGTATTCAGCCTTTTCTTTATTATTTTATTATTATTTTTAATTCGTATACCTTAAATTAACTCAAATCAAATTCGAACTTGACATTATTCGATTTAGTTCGGTACAATTACACTCTAAAAATTAAACACACGAAACATTTGAAAACTTTTTTTTAAAGGAAATCGTGTTACAATCTCGTACTGAATCAAACTGAAAATTCAAACACATCGCACTCGGTAAAAGATCGTATCGAACCGAATTGAAGTGAAAAAATCAAACACTTTTCAAATATGAATTCGATAAAATACGTGGCCTTGGAAATTGCCATCGCTGGAGACAAAACACATATTTATGGCTGAAATATGTATACAGCAGTGTCACAACAGATTAATGTAAAAATCAACACATCTTTTCACTTCTTTTTCTTCCATTTATATACATTCCTAATTGCAGCTTTTAAGAAACCATTTTCAGATAAAAAAGAAAAGAAAAGAAGTTTTCTTGCCGGAAAAAAGGAAGAAGAAAAGAAGAGCTCAAGGAATACTTCTTAATCTTGCCGGATAAAAGGTGACGAGCTGACGTCAGTCGTGCTGTAGAACGAGTCATCCCCGCCATTGTAATAGTTCTCTTCCTTCTCGTCGTCCCACCTCACCACTTCCCGTATATACTTAAACGCCTCATCGACTGTCGGCCTCTCCCTTGCCCTTGTTTGCCACACAAAGAGCTTTCGTCCGGTGAGGGAGGCATAGAGGTCCTTGAACTTCATGGCAATGTAGAAGTAGGCCTGCTGCGCCAGAGACTGGTTGTTGTGGTAGGGCCGGACGGGGCTGAAGTCGGTAAACCAGTCACAGGTGCCCAGAGGGACACGGCCGATCTTCTCCTCAAAGAGATCGTACTTGTTGAGAATGAGGATAAAAGGGGTGTTGTTGAAACACGAGTGCTTGATCATCGTCTCGAAAAACTCCCGACTCTGGATCATCTTGTTCTGAAGGAGAGTGCTGCTGCTTCCTTGGCTCTCGGGACAGACCCAGATCTGGTCATAATCGCTGAGGGCGATGCAGAAGACTACAGCACGGACGTCCTCGAACATTTCCACCCACTTGCGCCCCTCGTTCATCCCCTTCGCATTCACTCTTACCAGTTGATACCTGAAGAAAATCATAAATATGGAAGATTTAATACAGCCATATATAGTTGACATGTCTGAAGGTTATAATTGAACACACGAATCTAAACAAAATTTTCACAAAAAATATGAACCTGGTCAGAGGAGGAGGTGCAGAATCAAGATTTTCAGTGTAGGTTTCCGACAACGGGCTACGGTCATCCATGGAGAACTCCATAAAGGCCAAGCCATTACCTTGAGTCACCCCTTCAGCATACAGTATATCACGATCCGATGGTTCGTACTCATTACTAGATATTTCAACTGCCTGTAGCAAGAACAAAGTATTTAGCAAAGAGTTTCTGATAGTAGAATTAGAGCTTTGAGGAGGAGACAAAATTCTTTTCTTACACATTTTGATTGTTTGAGATGTACTAAGTGGGAATCTTAAGATTTACATGTCTAAATGGAAATAGAAATTAGTTTCCACACTTTGAGAGGACCGAAAGCAGTGCACAGAACAAGCAAGAATAAATGGACAGATTTCAGAACCAAAATCAGCAAAGAAAATAAACCTTTAAATTGGATATCCAAGATAAGCAGACGACTTAAAAGCTAAAACATGATGCGGAAGCAACAGTAAGAAAGATACCCTGCTCAAGAAGTATTCAGCCGCATCTGGTAGAAAGTGAAGTTCGTTTTTCCTACGGTATGTCTCCTGTATAGCAGGATCTCTCCACACTTCTTCAACAAGCGGAGCGTATTCACGTGTTGCTGCAGGAAAGAATGCATCCAAATCTCCAGTGGCTATGATGTCTAAGAGCCAGTCGGAGAAATGCTTCAACTTCGGGTTGAGTGAATAAATACATTGGTTATGTGCATCAGAGTCCAAGCCTTCCCCTGCATATGATCAACTTCAATCACTATGTGAAGCTGTGAAGCTAAAGCATCCATATATGTTTTTCAAACATCGACAAACAGAAAGGATTAATTTCAATTTCACAGCAATCTGTTTTAAGATGTTAAGTTGTCAGGGAACTAGAATTGTCAGAGATGATTCACTAATGGCTAAACACTTTTGGGATTAGTAAATCTATTCGGTGATCGTAGATTACCAATTCAAAAAATATGGGATCTTCCCAACCAGCTGTTTAAAAGATAAAAAAACAGATGCTCATTTCTTCGTATAATAGATGCAATTAGACAATTCGCTTCTGAAGATATATAAGATCCAGAAAATTTGATTTTCTTGCAGAACTCTTTATGTTTAGTACCTGATTCGGGGACCTGCTCATTGGAATCTTGCTCTTTGCTCTCTAACAATGCCTCCTCCTCGAAGCGCTCCCGACCATCGAGGAGAATGCTGAGATACTTGTACATGTTGCTCTGAATCATAAGTTTGATCTCCTGGATTTCCTCAAGGGTAAACTTACTACCATACAAAAATTTGGCCTGTTTAGTAAGAAAGATTGAAAATGAGAAGAGAATCTGATCAATGTGCGTGGATGAACAACCTTGGACATTATATCATAAGAAATCACGATCAGCTACTTAACCCATTGAGACCATAACACATCCTTCAAAGAAACTACAAATATAACTAAGCATTCAAGAAAACATGTAAAATATTAAATAACATGATTTTACAACTTGAACAATATTACCTGCTTAAAAATTGTGCTGGTACCAGTGCCAGGGACTCCAAGTAGAAGAAGCTTCTGAATCTTTTTCTGCTCGAGGAAATTGGGTAAAGTTGTATAGTTGCTAGCCTCATCCCTATGAACATGAGGTTGGCCTTGAGGCACAGGCAAAGAGAATAAGGAACACATGAATCTTGTTGAAGCCTATCACAATCAGAGTAAACGGTTGGTGAAACAGATTCTGTGGACCACGCCATCATAGTTGAAATCCACTTATCATAGATTCTTGAAACATACCTTTTCCCAGATGTTCCCGCGGATATTATTTTGACCTTCCTCCTCGTAACGACCATCATCATACACCCAAAAATGGGTATCACGTGGGCATTGTACGCTTGCAAGCTGGATCACAAAATGGATAACATATGAAACCCCAGTGAGACACATGTTTGTCTTCCGTGACGCGCTCTTTAAGTTTCATGTATTTACTCATTCAAAAAAAGAAAAAAAGAGGTAATTTTTCTGACACCAACCAAACGTGATGATCCACCCAAGAAACATCAAATATATACCAGCAGCATTAGCTCTTAATAACAGATAGACGATACTGAACCTAGAAGGCTAGAACTAATTTGAAAATGCTAATCCCACTCTGCTGCAAGTTCCTGAAAATCTACACATACAAACACAAGAAGTAACCCTGCAATCCTAACTAGACTACTAGATACTAAGAAAAAAGGTACCAACCTTCAGTACTCTCAACTCCAGCTTTGTAATTTCTCGACCATTCATGTATACCTCAGTATTGCCATTGCTTGCATGAGGACTAAGTTTTCCAGTGAAATTCAAGTTTGAACTAATAACCCTATCAGGTTTTTCTCCCTCCTGTCAAATTGACAAGTACAAAGCATATTTACTTATCAGGGAAGCAGAAAGAAGGATATATGCACACAGATTAATAAGCTTACCTTTCCCCAAAGACCTGATTCCTTGTCGTACCAATACTGGCCTGGCTTCAGCTTCTTGGGAGGTAGAAGGCATCCAAAAAGGTCTGCCATCTCCTCTGGTTTTAAGGGATACCCATTCACAATAAGCTGCTCCGGTCGGAGCTGATTAGCAGCACATTCTTTTTCAGCCTTCATTATATGTTTGACCTCTAAAGGACTAAGTAATCTTGACAACAACCTTGACTGTTTACCCAATTTCGACCGATTTGATTCATCAATTGGCTCCCCAATGCAGGTAACGCATTTTCTCCCTTCAGGCATTGAACCCATTGCTCTTAATACACAGTTACTGCAATATTTTGCATCACAAGCCAGGCAGGACTCCTTAGTTTCCCACTTCCCTTTTCCACACCTATAGCACACTCTTATTTTCTTTCTTTTCTTCTTCTCTCTCGTCACACCAACAAATTCAGGATACACCTGTTTCTCAGTATCCACCACTCTCCTTTCAGATCTATCAACAGTATTAAAGGTGACCACCGTGGCTCTCCTCCCTTCATCAGCATGCTCATTTTCTACATGACTATCTTGACTATGCACCGAAGCAGGTGATGCTGAAGCAGAACGTGAATAGAAGCCATTATTCTGCAAAACGGAAACCTCAGATTCTGAACTTCCTGACATCCTAGAACTTTGATTGGTCGGACTAGTGACCCTAGCAATGCGAGAAATGGGCAACGGTATTGGTTCTACTATAGGTGTTGTATCATGAGTCACTGATGTTCGAGATTCTGCAACGGGTTCAGCAGTTGGAATGGAATCATCATCATTCATGTCTATCGGCTCTAATCTGGGAAGCTCGTATGAAACAGGAGGGCCTTTGTACTCGATAGCAATCGAATAATCCATTCTGTCCTCATCTGGGATCGGAGCTCCCGGAGGAAGCATTTTCCTTACCATCTCCCTCCAATCCTCGGCCTCACTATCCTCCATGTTTCCTCACACCAGCGTTTATCCTCTATCTTCAAGCAGCAACCAAGTGTCACAGGGAAAAAGCAGACCAAAAAAAGAACAAGAACAACAGAAGACCTGTCAAAACAAGAATTTTAAGCAATAACCAAACAAAATCATGACGCTGACGTATTCATCAACGAGGCAATTGTTCTATACCACAACTTCAGAGAACCACTAAGAAATGAGTCAATTTTTAAGGGGATAGTGCACAATTCCTAGATTATTACGATACCAAATAATAAAAACGAGCATGGCAAAACGACATTCCTTCACATACCCAAACAAGGTTATATCAGCACCATAACCTGTAGATAACTCTTCAAATATGAAATTATCACAAAAAACATGAAACCACCCAAAAATCAACCGTAAAAAGGAGTTTTTTCAGCTAAAAGAAACAATTCAACCAAAACAACCTTTGCATAGAAAGGTAAAATCAAAAGGGATTCAAGTCAACTCTGGATAAAAAGTTCAAGATTCTGAAGGTTGAAATTTCAGTATCCTATGTGCAATAAAAATACCCATTTCAAGAAACACTTCCGGACCAACTCCGTCACAGAACCCCATTTGTAACACAAATACAAACGTAAGAAAATCACTGTATGGTGAGTACAAAAGAGAGAAGGAAATTCAGAGATTTAAAGTAAAAGGGTTGAAAAAAATGCAACTTTACAGAAAGGTAAAACTTTAAGTTCAAAGAACAGGAAAAGAGTGAAAAAAAAAAAATCTTTTTTCAAGTTTATATGTACCTGAGAAAAGGACAAAGTCGTGAAGGTAAAAATGAATCAATCGTCCTAAATTCAAAAGGCTGCTTTCTTTAAAGCTTCAACTGGAAATCAAAAGGTCTACAAATGCAAAGAATTTACCTCATTATATTAAACTACTGGCAAAAATCATATATTCCTACTACTACATAAATTATGTCATGTGCATATATACAGAAAGGATGTATGTACAGTTGGAGGTGAGACGACGATTATGAGAGAGAGAGAGAGAGATTAGGTGGGTCCACGTGATAGCACGGTTTGGATGTCCGCTATCCAGTATTGATGATGAGGATAGAGAGATGAAAATCGAAATGTTCTTTTGGGGTGGCGCGTGAAAGCACCCGCTTCCATGCGAGTAAGATTCCTGGAGTCACCAACAGGGTCATTATCGTCATTACACTTTCATTCTAAACTTCAACGGCATAAAAAGCATATACGGATATTTCGTGAAATTACAAACTGGTCCCTTTATTGATAGTACATAAAAATTAAAAATAGCTCATATATTAATCAGATAGAACAATATCAAACAAAATATATATATCAATGGATAGTCCGACTTCCAAATCAGTATACGTTATTTTTGAATCTTTGATCATAATTACCATATTATGAGCTGCTCGATTAGAATAGGTTAATTTTGCCTATGTAAGTATTGAGAAGTTTAACAAAAAGTATTATAATAATAATTAAATAAGGATAATTATGACATTTTGTTGAAGAGTATATATGTAAAAAGAAGTGGTAGAATGATGGTTGATCAATGTCCGAAAAATTAGATGAATGCATAGTGAATTAGTGAATCAATGAAATCTTGGAGTTTCACCATGCATCTAGCTAGCCCTAATTCTCAGTTTTAAGACACGTTGAGTTTGACATCTTGTAGGGATGAATCTAGAATATTAAATTATTGTTATATATATGATATGATGTTTAGAAAATAAATATTCTTTTACATTATGGGCTACATCACATGGTACACATTAAATTTTATATATGTTCCAAATGTCAGAGGAAAAGGTAATAGATGTGGGAAAACATGCAGAGGACCACTTGAAATAAATGTGAAATTGGGTGTATTATATATTATATTATATATAGCCTGACACAATGAATACAATCTAGATGTTGCAGTTGCATTATTGTAATATTGTCACCATTGTTTCTACTAGCACGTTGTACTCGTGTTGATCCAAGGCTATTATTTGAGGCCAATCCATTTTTAACTTATTTGTATTAAAACCCAACTAAAAGTCAGATATTGAGGCCAAGATTGAATCTTGAAAATTTTGATAGTTAGGTGCATTAAATCAAAATCAGTTATGAAACCAATAAATTATGAGATTCCTTTCTTTATTTTATTGCAACAAACAGTATAGAAGTATAGAATAAATTTAAGAGTGGGAATTACTTAAGAACTCATACGTGAGTATCAAATGATAATACAAGTGAAAGTAGTACTACAATCTAAGTTCACTTGATTTGAATGGAAGAAACAGCAGCAGTAACTTCTGTTGCTCGAGGGTCGTTGCTCTCCAAGGAAACACCGCGAGGATCCTCTCTCACCAGCAAGGCTAGTACGTTGAGGGAGCTCCAGTATCTGACCACGTTGCTGCTCGACTCCCCCAAGGTCACAGCAAAGACTGCATCGAAGCCACCTGCACCAGGAACACCAGCCAACACAACTCCTTCCATATTCATCGTCGTATCCAGCAGTTTAGTTTGTGATTCGGGTTCAATCTGCAAAAGGCAAACTGCATTAAGGTTGCACACACACATATTGATGCAGGAATAAACACAGGCCAGATGTTCTAAGGACCGAAACAAAATTCGTATATGCTTGTCCCTTGTCACGTACACTCACGTTAGAATTTGAGCAATAGTTCAATGGATAACTAACAAAGGAGTTTACAAACAAGCAGCTCTGAAGTGAAGTCAATACTCTCTATCAAATTTATGTAGTAAATAAATGGCAGGTACCAAACAAGCTTGAGGAGAAATGAGAAGAACCTACAGGAATCCCAGCAGCCTCTCCCATCTTGCGCATGTTACACCTGATCCCAAGCATGGCTTCTCTAGCACCTAGTAATGCTTTAACAACTTCTGTTTGATTTGTTTCCACGGCTCCATCTCTCCACTGTTAAAAGAGTAGCAACGAACATCACTTCAGGTAATTTTATGCACCTCATATTAAGCAAGGAAATTTAATGCCTCATCCCCAAAATTTTTGAAAGCAATCCCTTTTTGTTTAGCAAAATATCGCAAAAATGATATTTGAGGTAAGCACACCAAATGGGAACGAGTGGAAGAATTTAGCAGTAATTCAGAAGCAACATTAGTTTCTACTACTGCTAATTGTGATATTCTTTTGCTTCCATGAGATGGAATGAACAAAAATTTGGCAAAAATGTACCTTTTCGGATGTAAGAGTACTGCATTTGACAATGGTAGATTTATAATCATCGAAGTTTATTTCTGCCAACTTGCTTAAAGTCTTGAGATGCATCTCAAGGGTAGAATTAGCCTCTGATAACTTCTTCCATGTTTCAAGCGAGTTTTGAGGGTCAGACTTTTGCCACTTCTTTACTGCACCAACCATTGATGGCGTTGATGATCCACCAGTTCCTGGTTCTCCAAGTAACTGAAAGAAAATTAAAAATTACTGAGGCGGATAAGAATGCATAACGTTTTAAGTAAATGCATCGAGCCGTATTCCAGATTTCTCAAGTGCACTTAAAATTCTGAAAAAGATTCTGAAGTTTATATTGGGCCAAGGAATCTGAGTTTACGATACCTGATCGTAATTCGTAACTGAGTGGGCAAGCATCTGACCAGGAAGGTAGAACTTAGCCTCTGGTAGGTCTATAAACATAGCTTAGAATATCACGCTCTAAAGGACTACAAGTTTTACGAGAAGTGCAAAAAAGCCAGATTGTACGCTGGAAACTTAGAAAAGACAGAAGTGCTTACTAGCCAATCTTCTAATGTTTATGCACTGGAAGTGTCATGCCTTGTAAGGGGTACCATAGGAACTAGGAAGTGTTGATGGTTGAAATGAAAAGGCGAAGATAAACATTATGCTTTGTGTGTCAAGTGTCAACTGATAACTAAGGTTTCAACTTTCAATAATACATAGCACAAAGCAACACTACGATTTAACTGGAAAGTATGGGATTGCAGCTGGTTGAATACTTCCTGATACAAGTACTAGATAAGCACTTGTATTAGGGTTAATGGATTATCACCACATGCATGCATTTTGTGGTACTTACTAAAGTCATCATTGGGGGCAATGAAAATTTAGTCCTCTCATGATCCCAATTGGCTTTTAGCACACTGCCTATGGCCTCTTCAATTGGAAGACAAGCATCCTGCATTCAGTACCCAGTAGATTAATAATTATCCAAAAACAACACCGTGTTAGCATTGATGTATCTAGGTCGGAAAAATATATGGATGATTTATATTGTTTTGAACCTTCCACGTTAACTAAAAAATTACCACTTTCATGCTGTAAGGATTTAGGCAGCAACTGAAAGATGAATACCTGAGCAGAAGAAATCACTTGTGGTGAAAATCTGACATACCGCTGACTACCAAAAACAGCAGAGCTCACGTCGAACCCACTGCCAACTTTACCCTGTGCTATGCAGTGAGCAGTTTGGGCAATGATATGGACGACATCCAGGTCAGCAGAAACTTTATCCCCTCCAAGAAGATCGCACAATTCTGAGGGAAGACTGACAACTCCAAGGTAATGAAGTAAAGCGGCAACTACAGCAGTTGTCATAGCTGCTGAAGAGCCCAACCCAGTTTTGGCAACTTCAGGCTTGCTCTTTTGTCCACTTGATTCTTCCTCATTGAATGCAATTGAAGAAAAAGGAGGAAGCGAAGCCAATGATTCTGGGGTTAATGGCAGGCCACGTGCTTCGATCTGCACAAGGTACAAGGCAGTTGAATTTCCATACCTTAAAGTAGACAAGCCTGAGCTCATCAAAGTAAAATATAGAAGCTTTTCAAGGAAGTAGCTACAGAATTTGAACACCCACAAGTTTATAAAATCTTGCAACTGGTAAAGGACTACTGGCGAAAATTTCCAGAAGTATACTGCAGAACTAAATTACCTGATCCCTATATGAATAAAACTCATTGCAACCTAATATAGTAATGTCCAGACCTGCATGACTAATCCAGAACGCATATTAGAATTTTGGAGGTCAATTAACAATAAAAGCAAGATCCAATGCTCTGTATCAGACTTTACCTTGCAGCAGAAGTTTTTGCAAATCCTCCTTCTTAGTTTTGTCAAATATGGCACGAGCTGCTGCTACAACATATTGTAATGCATATTCAACAAATGGGTTCCTGGAATCACTGAAATTGGCAAAGACATAAATTTGCATCAGTAATCATCTGAGCTATCTATTTGTTTTATTTGCATTTGATGATAATTGGTCGAAAGCCTGATATAGGTTTCAGTTATAAATATTATCAATGATCTGCTCAGTAATCTAACAATGAGAAAAATAGATGGATCTGGTGTTCTACCTAGAAGACACACATTGTAGCATGAGATTCTTTAGTGATAGTTTGTACATAATTTCTCTTCCCATCTGAGGAGAAGTCAGTTTAACATCTGTCCATCCCTGAAATGCAATTAGGAAATCCGTAACAAAACATACTGTGGAAGAGAATAACCACTTGATAGAAAGAAAGACATGTCAGACATTCAGTCAAGGACACATGTCAGTCCTCAAAAGCTTGAGTTAGACTGAAGTAACCAAATAAAAAGAATGTGAGTGAACTTCAAGATTAACAGCATTCAGTCAAGGACCACAATCAGTTTACCAAGACTCACTGCTAAGTTACTCATACACAGAGTTAGTGTTATACTACAGCCCAGATACTAGCCCTGCACTGACAAAGCCAAATCATGAACCTTGAAACATATGGAAAAACTTTAATGAGCTTGAATGTAATATGCATGCATTGAGTGAATATGCACATAATATCGATATAACTGACTACAATCACAACTGACTCGAAAGCTATCGGTCTAGAAAAAAGAAGAAAATAGAATGTCGAAAAAGTGCTTTCTTTGAAGCCTCAAGATATTCGTGAACTATTTTCCTGTCAAGCCTAGAATCATTCAACAAAATCCAGTTTATTTTCTTTAGTACGAGTACTATACTAAACAGGATTTTGGAAAGCTTAGCCACTCTTCAGCTTTGTATAAGAAAGAAAGTTTGCAAGATAATAAGATTCAGATTCATAATAGTTTTCACCCAGCATTGAAAAAAGTCAAAGAGTTCATCATAAACAGGAAGATCGATCTGTTGCATACCCATGCCCAACTGTCAGGTTTAGCTTCCTGATAAAATGGTTTTACAATTGCATAAAAACGAGCATTTGTACTCAGTACTATCCCAGCATTAGGCCTCTCCAGAACAAGGTAACCCCCTGTCATTAATACCTTCCCCGGAGCAGAAGCAACCCTACAAATCACAATCAACTCACATTTATTAATACGAACCAAAAAGGTAATGTAGGCGGGAACACTATATGTCTCATACTAAAGTAATAATAAACAGCATAAGAAGATGACTCACACTGCCATTTTTCACAAGTTACCCTTTCTGCAATCTTCGAATTTTGGTGTGTACCTGAACCGAGCAAAAGCTAGCATAACATTAGTAAACCAAGACGACAATAATAAAAAAAGGTTTCTTTTCACACTACTGAGGAACCGTAGCCTAGGAATATCATGTCTTCCCTAAACAACATTCTTCAATCCAATTCGGTTACAACAGATAAATTTCCTCCTTTAATCATGCTCGAAATTAGTTACATGCTAACTGCTAAGTCCAAACAAGCAAAAGGAAACAGTTCAAGCTTACTGAGCTTGGTTCCTAAGTTACTCCACACATACTTCACCCTATCAGCATTCCAAGAATCATAAAGCCGATAAATTCAAGAATCAGCTAAAATCATCAGATTAACAAGTAATGAACACCGAAAATGTAGTGATTACAAGAGTAACAAATCAGAAAAAGGTTTTCATAGATACCGATCGGTGACAGGTAGATAGATCATGCGTAAAAGAATACAACTTTGTCAAGATTGAAAGAAACACAAAATATACGCACAATACATGCATCTAGAGAGAGAGATAGAGAGAGAGTACCAAGGTGGGTGGGAATGAAATGCAAATGAAGGCGACGATAACCACTACAGAGCAGAGAAGGTCTTTATTGCGACCTGTGAGTGTGTAAATTTTGACATTTTTAGTGTTCCAAATATGACTTCAAACTTGAACTCCCGATTTTTATTAGTATTATTAAATTATAACATTTTTTCTTTTTAAATAGGATAATTTATCACTCTAAATTCCATACATTGGAAAGGATTAAAAAAAAGATTAGATTTTTTATTCGTAGGAAAGGAAGGTAAAAAGGAGGCCTTTAATGGGTGATGATTTTCTTTTCATACGAGATTACACATCCTAAATATAAAAAGAAAATTGACCTTCTCAAAATTGTTTTTATCAGAACCCAACTGAAAAAAATTATTTTTTCCGACCGAGCGAGGGAAGCGTAAAACCAGACTCGTTACACTGCCTTCTTCGAATTGTTTCACCTAAAAACCCCTGCAAATTTTGACTGTTGACGCAATCGATTTTCCAAGTTTTTGGATTTTAGTAGTTGAATTTAATCCGGAGGCAAAGAGCGGCGGATATGCAGACGTTGGGTGAATTCAAGCTGCCCAATTTCTTTAATTACCCTCCTTATTTCACGTAATACCGTGTTCTTGATTCTTTGTTTTGACTTGTGCTTTTGCAAAATGTGCTGAGAGTTTGTGGTTTGATTGTATTCGTATCAGAATAGATATTACCGTTGTTATTTGCAGCTCTTTTCTTGGTTTCGAGTTCTATAATTTGCAAGAATGATATGGGATTTCATCTACTTCGATTGTGCTGCAATAATTTTATCACCGAGAAGAAAAGTTGTTTTCACTTGTTGAATTATATACAAACAGAAGCGATATGTTAAGATGAGTTTGATTTTAGCTAGTTTGACATTCATTATGTCGAGCTTCGGTTAGTCCTTTGATGGTAATGCTGAATGAAATGCAGTTGTGCTAAGCTTGGGATTTGAGAATATCAATTGAACTCTTCATTGTTGTTGTTTGATTGCTACTTGAATATGTTTCCTTGAGATGTGTGTTTTTTTGTACTTCTGCGGCGTCGACTTAGTTGTTAATTGTGTTGATGAAAGGTTTCTGTGGTGCTTGAAAGCCATTGAAAATGTGTAAACAAATATACCCAAGCAAGATTGTTTAAGATGCTTGACTTTTCGCACTAGCACTGTCATAGATTTATTTTCTGTCGGCCGTATGATGCAGTAGTTATTTCTTTAATCATGAGTGTAAGAATCATTAGAATGTCAAGGAAAGTTTGGGTCCAGAATTGTTCTCAATGCTTGTTTGAGCAAGCACGAATCCCTTGTGGAAGCAAATCTGAATCAAATAAAAAAGATCCAATAAGGCTTTTTAACTATTTGTGTAGTTTTTTCCCTGTGTGGTGTCAACAATAGATACTTGCAAGTTAGACTTCAAGTGTGGGCTTTCTTGGGAAATCTTCGGGAAAGGAGCCTCAGATTTTTCGGCATTTGAAATTTTCAATTGCTGTAGATTGCAGCCAGTAAAAGACACCAGAGAGAAGCAGGTACAACTTTGGAAGGAGCTGATAGTCGAATATTGTCGGACACACAAAATCTTTTTAGTTGGACTTGATGAAGACTTCCCATTGTTTAGCAATCCAGTGATTGAAAGTGAGTATTCTTGTATTTCTTGTTGTTCCTTGAACATGTAATGCTTATGTGTGATGGAATTTTGTTGCCTTTTCTAAGAGAGATATACTCCCGAAATTATTGATCAAAAGTAGTGTAATACATCTGAGAATCAAAACATTGGTTGTTATATGAACTACTTGTCATGTCAAGCAGATAAAACTGAATAAGTGAGCTTGCTTGTGTCTTATTGAGAAGCCAGTGTTTTTTGCCTATTCGGAAGGCAATGTATTTTAGCGGATAGGTAGTTTTTTTCCAACATAACATAGAAAATATGCTTATAAACTTATTAGCTCATTGAATTTGATCCATACAAGACAACAATACATATAGTGATTTTTCACAAACTAAGCCTCTTTTTCCCATTTATTTCTAATACACATAGAAATTCCAAATATGAGGACTCTGTTTTTGATTTATGCAGGATCCCTAAGTCATGAGGCTAGGGAGGCATTTCTCTCAACCTTGGTATCAGAAGGTGTGTTTTCATCATGCTATTTTAGTATTTGATGAAACATTTTGTTTACTAACTAGAATAACTTCCACTCGATAGGACGTGCTGAATGGGTGGATAAAAGTCATAGAAAATGTCTCCTCCTTTGGCATCGCATTCAAGATTGGGCTGACCTGATTATAAGCTTTGTGAGTACTAAACTCCCCTAAAGAGCTGCGTCCTGTGTTTGCTTTATGCATGAAGTTTCTTGTTACTTTATTGTATTAGGTTAAGGATAATGGACTTGAAGACAGCGTAATGACTATTGAGGAAATACGTTCAGGAGTTGAATCTCGAGGGACAGGTAATCTTTTGTCTACTGTATGTGTTTTGAAAATATATTTTGTTCTTGTACTTTTTTGGATAATTGTTGGAGGATTCGGCTGGTAAACAGAGCATGATAAATTATGAAAATCGTTCTCTCTCTCTTTGGTGTGTGTGTGTGTGTGTGCAGAGCTTCACGGAATGGACCGTAGTATTCTTATGCGAGCACTGAAACACCTAGAACACAGGGGGAAGCTGGCAATCTTCAAAGGGACTTCTGCTGATGATGAAGGCATTAAATTTTCCATCTAGTTTCTGTATTTCTATTTTATTTTAAAAACAAAAAACTGGGTTGGGTTTGTTATTGTGGAGACTTGCTTCAATCTTGTAAAAGGAGATTTTTGAGAAGATGCATATTGTCACAAGTCACAACACATAAATGTTTATAATCCAAACACGAAGTAATCCCAACCTGGGGATATCGACTTTGTTGTCACAGTCCCAGAAGTACATCATCCTAAAATTGTCTGGGTTAAAAGTTAAAACCAATCATTTACTACCAATAACAATTTGGAAATATTCAACTTAAAACAACAGCAGGGTACACATATGTGTATGTATTTCATAAGAAAACAAAATTAAACTAGACTAATAATATCATGATTCAAAGCAACATCTTTCAGAAGACTTTCCTCTCATCTCTCTCTCTGTGTCTTGAGTTAACTTTCTATTTTGGTTTGGGAGAGGGAATACCATGTATAATATTCAAGAGTCTTTTTATGACTTTTATCCAGAATTTTTTTTTCTTCTTCCAATGGTAAATATTTCAATTATAAGTTTGCAAGTCGATACTTCTTTTAATTGATCGAATAGTAATAATGATTTAATTTATTTTTTACACGAAATAAGTATGCATCACATGAAAATTAACACTGTATTAATTTTTACCCAAAAAGAAAATGGATCGTTATCAACGAGACATCCCAAAAAGGAATACAAGTCATTATTACCAGGACTGATGGAGTATAAGAGAACATATAAAATGATAAAGCAATAATAGTACTATCTAACATTAGATTGCATGAAGCGACCGCCTTAATTGATTCACAGATGAGCCGATCATGCAATTGACTAGAGGATACGAGCAAGCAGTAAGGCCACAAATTCCCTCGTCCTTGTTCATACCCAAAAAAGAAGAAGAAGATTAGAGATATTTCACCATACCGCGACCCTCCACGCTGAGTTTTGTAGCCTGTAGTTGCTTCCTTCTCGGTGTTTTCAGCTGTTGCAACTTCTTATTCATCTGGACATAAAACCACACCAATGCATGTCAATGAAAAGTTCAGATCATGAGGAAACCCATATTAAAGTTGTGCCCTTTAATCGAAATAATTACCAACCTTTGCCCTACGCTGATCTTGTACCATTTGTTTAGCACGGTTCCGAACTGCTTCCGGATCAACCTTGGATTGAGGACGGACAACAAAATCCATGGATACCGCTTCAGGCCTAGAGGCATGCTGCATTGAAGACGACGATCCAGATTTTTGCTCTCTACAAACAGCCATATAAATGAACAGAAAATTAGATGCAAGCATTGTGAGTACCACATATAAAACTTGCTATATAGAATCAACAGAAAAAGATGAAACTTACTGTTGAAGTTCGCGGAAATCTAGGTCATCATCCCTTGATGACCTTCTTGCTGAACTGTTCATTGCCCTGCAGAAGATCAACGAAAGAAATGTGTTAGTTTTTGACTCACTTATTCAAAACAGAGTAGCTCTCCAGTTATAGGGTACATATCAAATACTTTTTAACAGGTGGCCTCCTGTAAGGTCGTTCTTCCTCAAAGTTTTTCATGTCTTCAAACCTCGTGCTCTTATTGAAAATTGGTCGGCTCTGAATCAATTACATCCAGAAAGTCAAAATGATTTATTAGGCTAATGATAGGAAAATATAACTAAAGAAGGATGCCAGATGACTCTTCATTTTTTCAAATAGTACAAATAAACCCTCATTAAATTTATCTAGATACACAATAATTCAGCCTCTTCCCAGAAATAATACTCCCTCCGTCCCACTTATATAGACTCATTTGCTTTTGGCACGATAACCAATATTTAGTTGTAATACTTTTGAGGAGAGATGTTTTGTGTTTTAAAATTTACTAAATAAGGAAATATGTCTAAATTATTGGGACAACCCAATAAGGAAAATGAGTCTAAATAAATGGGACGGAGGGAGTAAATCAGAGCACTTTCGGAGCCTAAATCAAGACATTTCCCTAGGGCAGCAAGAGAGCATCAAATTCTTCAATGAATTAACAGAAAACAGCTATATTACCCATTTATCCACCAACTCTTTAGCAAGTTTCCGGTTTGACGTAGTTTCCTCATCAGACTTTGATAAAAACATAATGACCTGCCAAAATATGACAGCACAAATCTTAATCCTCAAGCTAGTCAGCATGCACACAAATATAATGAAGCAGTATAGGAAAATCAGAAAGAACATACTGAATGACAATCAAGTGATCAACAAAATCGAGTGACAAATCTGACAATATGGTTACAATATAAAACACGAAAATGATATAGGAAAGATAAGTTATGTTTCAAACATTTCAGAAAAAACTGTCTTCCAAAATGAAGACAACTACTAGAGTGGGAAAGTGAAGAGAGAGGGAGATTATCAAATGAGAAAAGCAAAGACAGATGATGGAAAAAGACATAATTGACGACCTTTGATATAGCACATTTTTTCCACACCGATAATTTACTCTCAACAGTTATTAATATCCCCATAGAAGGAGACTATTCAAAGCTCTAAGCATATGATAACCAAGCATTCTTCTTACGGCTAGATCCAATCTCCTGGTCCCTGCGGAAAGGAAAAAGAATTTCACGTAATTTAAATTGGAGGTAATCCTGACCTTGCCAAGGCCACTCTTTTTTAGTTGCTCTCTGCGGTCATACTGCTCCAAGTCAATTGGGAACTGCAGAAGCATAAATCATTAGCCTCCTAGTAGTTTCAATGCACATAATGCACAAAAGTAATTAAACAAGAACTAATCCATACATCATTTAAAATCTTCAAAACAGCAGCTCGAACGTTAATATTTGGTAAGCTTCCATCTGGCAAAGGCTCAAGCCAGTTCTTTAACAGAGTCAAAACTCCATGATCAAGAAACTCTTGCTGGAGTTGCTTCCTGCACGAAAATCCCTCATTAAGAGTAATTAAAACTAATATTCTATGGATATTAATAGGCCGAAGAAATTGAAGGAGAAAAGAATTCATCAGCACAAGAAGAGACCAGAAACTCGAAGGGGGTGATAACTAACTTTGAGAGAACATCTGTCAGTAGGGATATCTTCTTCAACTTATTGATTGCAGGTTGCCCACGTCTATTGAGTTTCGCATCCTCTTCTGCAACCACCTCAAGCTGAGCCATCACAGTCTCGACTAACATTGCAATTTCAGCAGGACTTTTTTCAGTTTTCTTCTTTTTCTTGCCCATCTTAAAGAGATCCTTCATTTCATCATCCTCTTCTCCCTCTTCTGCCTACAACACAAAGCCGCAAGAGAAAAAAAAATAGCACGTCATAGATTATAATATATGTGTATATACTGATGCATGTTTGGTTTGATGGTGGACAGGCAGACGCATGCTCCCAGACACATAGAGGGTAAAGAGGGAATTGCAGGTTGAGAAAACTGGTTACAGAAAGGAGTAGTACGAGTGCATTGACTTTAGTTCATGCAATAAACTGATAATAATTATGATGAACGAGATAGTCTGTCTAGGGGCAGGGTAACCGGTGAACACTACATTGAAGATGGGCCCTACTCCTCTAGATCATATTCTAGATCATATAACAAGTTTATAATCTAAACAAGATGTAATTTCAACCTCAGGAGCTCGACTCGGAGAATGTTCATGGTCACTTCCATAACGGTCAGAAGGATCTACGCCAGCATCATCAATGAAATTATCATCATCCAAAGTCCGAACACCTTCTTGGTCATCCTAAAGAATTTGGATAAAGACCAATCAACATTAAAGATACATATTTATCATTAGAAAATGAAGAACATTACTAACAAAACAAAAAACTAGAGCAACAACACTGTGATTAAATATTGGTCATTCGGAACTGTAAGAACTAAAATACTGTCGCATCATTTACAATATGATCTTTTGGCATGCATACCATAAAAGATCGAAATCAGATCATCTCCGAATACAATATACTGCCATAATTTAGCAACATGTCGCACTGAATGCTTGTCAGTGCATTTCATTTTGATGAACATGAAATCCGCAACAATAGCATATATTGTGGAGGATCAAATTGGTAAAAAGTGAAAGAAATGTGAAAATTCAAACAATCGACTATCAAAGGACTATAACCTCAGAGTTGTCACCCGCAATAGTGTCCCACATCTCTTTCATCTCTGGATCTGCCTCATGATCCCTCACTCTACCTCCTCCACTCCTAACCCTAATTTTTTTCTCCCCTTTCTCAACCGACCTACTTTTCTCCAGACTTCTCCTGTTCTCTCCTTTCTCCCTCTTCCTCTTTCTGCCATCGGAGTAGTCGTCTCCAGCCACATCGTCATTGCGACCATAATCCCCACCAATATCACCTACATCATCATCATCTAATCCAAAATCTGAAGTCCCCGATTCTCTAGCAGATGATTTCTTTATTAATCGCTTCCGGGGTTTAGGAGGATTCGAGTCATACACTGGAGTTGGGGATCTCTTGCTGCGATCATATACAGAATCATCTATGTCATCCAAGAGATGGTCGGGCTGATCCCCTTCAGATCCGACATCCTCATCGAAGTCCACCACTGGCTCACCTTCTTCATCACGGTAACTAAATTCACCACCCGAAAAAATGAGAATCAGTAACTCGGCAATGCTAATTCAGCATAAAAAAAAAACCCTAATTCACAAACAGAGATTAAACAATATAAACCGATAAACAACAGAAATCCCCCAATTCCCAGTCAAAAACCCTAGCTTTACGATTGTGCAAAGACTGAATCAATTAAAAACCCAATTCACCAGTCTTAAATTGGGATAAGAGGGATAAAGACTTACGCGTCGTTCTCGTATGCCATGATTGTACTGTAACTTGGATAGTCTCTGGTACGTAGAAGCGATGAAATTGGCAGTATATATATAGGTCTCTGGAATTGTCGTGCTTACTGCATGAATCTTAAATAAACATTATGAAACAAAACCTATCCTACTGCTGAGATGAAAGGCGGCAATCTTCGCAGAGGCCCTCGATCGTTTGAAAAAATATAAAATTAGAAAACTTTGATAGATGGGGTTTTAGGAATTTGGAAAATTTGATAGATGGGGGGTTTTAGGAAATCGCTTCCTAATCTAAATACTCGATTAAATATATAAAATATATTTACATATAATTATTTATATATAAAACGTATTTGATATATTAAAAAAAGAATTAATTGCACAATATTTAAAAACTTTCATCAAATTTAATTTTTTTTACGAGCTTTTAATTTTGTCAATAATTCGTTTTTTTTTATTTCTCATTACTTTTTAATTTGACAAATAAATATATGAATTTATGATTTTTTTTCTTATTTTTCCATGACGATCTTATATTAACATGTATATAAAAATAAGGATTTATATTGTACATCAATTTAAAGTTGATCGAAAAAGGTAACGATGGACAAAATAAGAAAAAAATTGTAAGTTCTTGTATTTATTTGCCAAATTGAAAAGTCATGAGAAAAATAAAAAAAAACATTTTAAGTTTATATATTTATTGGCTAAATTAAAAAGTCATGGGGAAAAATCAAATTTGATGAAAGTATTTGAATTTTAAGGCAATTAACCTATTAAAATATAAATTTAAACATAATTTTTATTATAGTAAAATTTTGAATTGAATTGAATTTTAAATTTTTAAATATTACTCCATCTGTCTCAATAAGTACGGCACAAATTTTTTGGACACGATTATTAAGGAGAATGTATAAAGTAGTGTAAAAATGATAAAGGTGGTAGGATAGACATCTTTTTTAAAGAATAACTTTTACTATTTAAAAATGTGTCAAATTTAGTGGGACGTCTAAATAAGTAAATTGTGTCAAGCTTAGTGTAACGAGGAAATATAATTTAATATATTAAATATAAAATCAAATAATTCGATTTGATTTAAATATTCTAATATTTCATAACAAATTAATCGAATACTCTGATATTCTATTCGATTCTCGTTTACAACTCTAATCACTGTATTCAGTTGATGATGATTTGGGCCTTAATGATAGATACTGGGCCCGGCCCGGCCCGGCCCCACTGAGTCTGAACTTTTTTCGGCCCAATACTTAGCGGCCAAGCCCAATTAGTCCAAGTTTTGGCATTGTTTCTGAAAATATGCGGAATGTATTTAACCAACGTCTTATAATTGATTTTTGCGCATAATAGAATCATGAAATCTTTCATTTCTAAATGAAAGTCGTTGAGATCAAACCTATACAAAACCCTCAATTCACTCAATCCGAATGCAAGAAACTCTAAGAAGATATGATGTGATCCCCATGAATGTAGTTGAGAAGAAAATAAATTGATGAAAGATGGAGAAGAAATTGGTAGTTTATTGTTTAGGAAGTTCCTCCTTCAAAATTTGACTTGTCATTTGAATTAATCGTGATGACTATAGATAGAATCAACATCTACCTTCATGTATCAAACAATAATTAGAATAATTCAACACGAGTTCTACTCATGAATAGATTGTGTTTATTTTGAGTGATAAGTTAGATAATAAAATATAAGATTGAGTATTTTGAAGAATAAAAGTATTAAATTACTTCAAAATTGAGCAATTCATCATCTATACATAAAAGTAAACTCCAAATTAGCTAGGATTATTTTTGTCAATCAATCTTATCATACAAAATAAACGTTATAGTATAGAGATCGTAAAAGAGATTGCTCCAGCTTCCGAACTCCAACTCTCACATACATAGTATAAAGAGATTTTTGTCTGATTTTAGAACCAATTTTGTCTTAAAAGGGAAGGGATGGTACCGGAATGATCATCCACTTAGAGAGATCCCCATGCATACATACACGGCTAAGACTCGACGACTACTTGATTTCCAACCACAAAATTGACAGTAGACTAATGGTGACGTGATCCACAAAAGCAATCAAAATCTGCTCCTCATAAGAAGAGGAAAGTATTTACAGCCCACCACCATGTATACACACCAGCAACATATCAAATGCAATAGTACTCTTGATTTTTCACAAAAATTAAACCAAAATCAGAAGAAAAAAACAAAGAAGCAGGGGAGAAACCTCATAAAGAACTAATGTTATCAATGTATTCAGATATAGTAGGTACAAACATTGCAAATCAGTAAGCAAATGTCAAGGAGTAAAGGTTACAAGTCTACCTATAATTTCTGGACCAAATTATACAATGACTAGTTATTTTCACATTCAAGAAAGAGCTATCAATACATTAAAGTTACATTCTACCAGACACTAACATAAGCAAGTTTGCTACATCTCATTTCACAAATATGTTTTTCCACCATACCTTGCACAGCATAATTTCCTTTAACCATTCTCAAGTTATAGTATAAGAGAATGAAGTCGAGCATATTAGATGCAGCCACAGAATAAGTAAGGAGATAGTGAACAAGGATGGGGTATACATTGCGTTCACTTACACCACAGTAAGTAACTGAGGAGTAAGTGAAGCAGGGTCTAGTTCCCAGCAATCTTTAGGAAGGCCAGAGGATTCTTCACCAGAAAGTTTCTTTGCAGGAATCTGGTGTGAAAATATGTTCGTGTCTTTAGCTCCAATACATACGATAGCATTAGCCCCGCTTGCGTATCTCTTGAACACCGTCCTAAACCCTGCTACCTTCTTGAGATACGCTACACTCAATCCATGTATGTCACTGTAACTAGTTAAAGACACAACAACATCGTAGCATTTCTTATCCTGAATCCCTCCATTTCCTTCTTCATCTTCTCGACCATTACTACTATATATTGCCCAGACTGACCCTTTCGTTGGATAAATTCTATACAGCTCCCTAGCTGCTCTTTCACAGTCCACGGGGTGAGAAAACAAGTTCAAGTATCTAATATTGACTTTAAGGGCAACCTGGAAGGTCCCACATGAAACAGGAAATCCTTTTTCGAGCCAATTTAGTGATTCCTCATCTCCATTGTTTTGGAGTTGCAACCAGCTCATTTTCACCACAAAAGGGTATACAGAGACAATTTTATTAATCAGAGCATAGTGCCTCGGCATTGCATCAGCATCATCATATAATGCCCAAACTTGTCCCTTCTTGAAGCTCCTCTCCCTTCTATCTATATCGAAATCATGAAAATCTGAATCTTCCACAGCCATTATCTCCAAATCACTCTTTTTATTAGCAACGAGCCTCTTAATATTTGAACCCTCGTGTTTCTTTGAAGATCTAATGTTTAAAAGTTCCGAGTTTCCATAATTTGTAACTCTACGCCTGACTCTCTTCTCCCTTGAGACGCCCATTTCCCTTTCTCCGTCCTGCTCCACCAGCAGTACCTCCGAATTGCCCTTATCCTTTTCAATTTCCGAAAGATAATTCTTCGAGGTTGCATTCACAACATCAAGATTCCTCACTTTTGGACCTCTCCTCCTATTTGAATTTCTCTTAGGATTGGCCTCCTTCTCCTTATCAAACTCCCCTTTAAGATTCAAGAGTTTTAATGCTCTCCTCCCATTTGAATTTCCCTTCCAATTCGCCTCCTTATCTGCCTCCCTTTCCCTCTCTTTCACCCTCTCTTCGATTCTCACATTCTCTTTCTCAAGTTTTCTCTCCTCATCCTTCTCTTTTTCTTCCTCTATTCTGTTAACTACTAACTTCTCAGCATTAGTTTCCTTTGCTTTCAAACACAACTTTCCCTCAACTAGCTTCTTTGCATTTTTCTTCTTGTTCTTCACCATACTCCGCATTTGGGACAATGTCATACTCTCTTCGTCATTACCCTCTCCTCCGTTACTTGTCCCATTCACAACTATCTGAACCTCCTCAGTACCCAATGCCTCCTCAACTCCATCTCCTACTCTCTCATCTCGATTCACATTTACCAACATTTCCATTTTCTTCAACTTGCAATTCTGAACACCATCATCTTCTCCGGACCTCTCAACTTCCTCTTTTCTCTTCGATATATCAACATGACCACCCCTTCTCGCAACTTTCACCCCTGACCTCTCTGAAACCTCACCCACACTACCATTTCTTCGTTTCGCCCCCAACCCAAATTTCTCGACGCTACCCACATAATCACCTTTTGCAACTCTCTCTTGAATCCTAGCACTCACCCTTGTATTCCCCCCTTCGGTAATCTCATTCTTCCCTACACATCCCCCGTGCGCCTCATCAACCCTGCCCTTCTCAACTTCCATGGCCTCAAACGTCTTCTTACACCCAGGACAAATCAAATTATACCCCAAATACTTCTTTTGAAACTGATGCACCAACCTACAAGACGAGCAAGCTGTAGAGAACGTCTCTCCAGCCACCTCCGTGCCCAGCTCAACCGCCACCGCCTCTGACTGCAGAGCCGTCCTCAGCCGCGTATCGTACTCCTTCCGCCTGATCTTATCTGACAGCACCCGCGCCGCCTCCCCGACCAGCTTGAACGCCTCCTCGGACGCCAAAGACGGATTCCTGTCGGGGTGAAGCGTCAATGCCAGCTTCTTGTACTTCTTCTTGATCGAATTAATGTGCGAGAACCTCCGTACCTGCAGTATCTCGTAGTAGTCCGGTGTGAGCTTCAGTTTCCCCGAGCTCCCGTCGATAATGGGAGCCGCGGCGGCGACGCGGAGGATTTCGAAGGCGATGAGCATTTCCCGTATACCGGAGAGGAACGGATGGAGGTCTCGGGCGCGCTCGGCATGTGCGACGGCGGAGCCGAAGTCCCCGGAGTTGTACTTCTCTTCCGCTAGGGTTTTGAGGCGGAGGGCTTCTGCTTTTGGTCGGTCTAGGTCGATTGAGAAGGATTTGTCAACATCGTCGGACATTTTTGCAGAGGTGGAAATGAATTAGGGACAGCGAGAAATGGTGGAAAGACCTTTCCCGGTTGAAGCAAAGTTTCTATTAGCAGAGCAGCGTACAAATTGTAACCCCCACAGACTTCCATTTTATTTTAATTTCGCCCCAATTTAGTTAAATGCCATCTATTCTTCTTTTAACATTAATTAATAATCACATGATTTATTATACTCCCTTCGTCCCACTCAAAATGACCTTTTCTGCCGTTCTCATATGTTCCACGAAGATGGTTCATTTCATTTTATAGTAATATTTTTGTACTTTTTAAGTGTACTGGATAAATAAAAAAATGAGATTATCTTAATTTACGTGTCGAAAAGAAGGGATCATCATGAAATATGCGAGGTCAAATGTCACTTATCAATGTCCCACATGCAATATTCATTATGTTATATACTCCCTATACCTCTCTCTCATTTAATTAAATTCACTTATCGTAATTATAATTATATGAATAATAGATCTCTAAATAAAGATTTTTATACAATTGTTACATGTATGATATTCAATCCAGTTGGAATAAGCACATTACTAGTTGCATTGACAGTTATTTTCAGTCTCAAATCTACATTGATAAGTCCATTGTACGTGATAGTAGTGACGGTTACATTTCTAGGTGCTTTTTTGATAAACGTAAAACTAGTAGTGAAGATGGACAGTCCAGTATATGAACCTGCGCTAAGAATAGTGATTTAACTCTAAGAGAAAAGTATAGTGATCTCGATGCCACTAAAAAATACAGGCATCTGTAGGTTCAATGAGAAAATTGTTATGGATTAAATTATAAGAAATTTTTGAAATAAAAAATAAATATTTGTGAATAGTGTGATACCGTTTGAAAATGAGTAGTTCAGAAAGAATCAAAATTTTGATTGATTTCAGTACTTGGGACCCTATGGATCAATACATCGTCTCTCTGGATCCCATTAGATTTCATTCGGAGGAGGAGCCATAGAAAGATCAGAATGATTCTTATCAAAGAAAGACAAAATTAACTGACGCTATTCAAACATGTATAGATCAATTAAATGGTATTCTCGTAGCAATTGGGGTTATGAATTTTCAGTTTATGGAGATAATATGAGATCCGTAGTCGGGGAAAAAACTAACCATTTGAGACCGAAAAATTCTCACGGTTTTAATCATAGCAATATAATTAAATGATACTCGTATGTATTCGAAGAGAAGACTATCGATGAGACAATAATTTAGTAAGTACATTTATATTTTATTCATAGTGAACAAGTCGCTAGCCAAATGGTACAGTGACCATATAATCATTGAAGATTAGAAAACCTTTTACTTTTCAAGATAGAATTATGAATGAATTTATTTTATCATTTAAAACAGTAATTATTACTCCAGACCATCCATTCATTAAAAATCTTAACATTTAAATAATTTTAATAATATATTTTCACTTTATAATACTGAGTGGATATATTCACTACCATAAATGGAAAGTTTGAAGCGAAAAGATTTTTTATGACCGTACTAAAAGGACAAAATAAATTGTATTGTGAACTTCACAGTATTAATTATTACCAGTATAAATTTATAGCATAGGCATTATTCTCAGTTAGAAAACTTGACAGTATTTTTCCAAAGCATCACAGCAACATTGAACTAAGTATTTCGAAAAAGCAGCATTGAATAAAATAACAGGGAAATAAATGTTGGTTTCAGTTGGGGAAATGACTCCCGAATACAAATACAAGATTCTTCAAACATAGATTCTTTGTAATCCATATCTCAATAGTATAGAAAGCACAGTTGATACCACCAAAACGGAGGAGATAAAATGCAAGGTAGGACTGACAAGTACGACATTTGCTCTGCTCACACAATGCGCTCCAACTCCCTCGCATAACTGAGTGTCTGATTGATCAGCTGCAACGACGGAATCTCCTTGCAAGGCACAGATTCTTTGGCTCTTTGGAAAAAGACAACCCCGTTCTTGATCTCCCACTCAGGATGCTCCTGCAGTGTCCAAAGTCCAAAATGCTAGTAAAACCATGTCGTCTCAATAATGTATTCAGTGAGCATAGTTTAGTTGGGGTGTATAGGGTGCAACAGATGTTACCTCCTGGATATATTCAACTACTTCATTGTCTGATGAATACAGCAGCATCTCCCGTGCATCATTTATGGAAAGAGAATCATAGGCCTTCTCGCTGCACCCGGCTATCTCATCTCTAAATCAAACATCAAAATGAGACAGGTAACAGTTTCAGCACTATGGGGACCAACCAAACAACTCATTAGAAAGAATATGCATGCTTCCCCGTGAATCTTTTTTCCCCATTTTGGGAAAAATCCATGATCTAACTATACTATCACCTAACATGAGAAAATAATACTTCCAAGCAGAAAACTAACACAAACTGAATTGCAAAACAGAATGCTCACAGGTAGGCTATAAACCTTATAGCGTGGTTGTGTTTTCATGATCTGCTCTTAATCAAGTAAAATTTATCACTATGAAATAAAATTATAAAAGTATCAGATGGTCCAGACCACTTGCTCTTCAATAAAATGGAGAAACAAAAAGGACGCATACATTTTGATGGTGATAGTAGATAAAATTAGTTATCCACAGAAGAACCCTACCATGGCCCCAAAATAGCATGCATATACATATGTATCATTCTGATGGTACAATAATCTGTATGGTTCAAAACTTCTTACCTGACAGTCTTTGCAAGTAAGTCCATGAAATAGACATATGTTTCATGAGGTACAGTCTGTCTAGCGGTCAGCACCCTGTTATATGCTCCTTCCATGAAGGATTGTTCCAGCTCAACAGCATGCTTTATACAAGGATTCTCCAAAGCATTAGCAGAAAGCAACTCCAACTCAGTGTGGAATTCAGCTATTCTGTTTTGAACTAGGAGTCTTAGTAGGTTGAGACCTAAAATTGGATACTCCTGAGGAGAAGGTGGGAGACGGCCACTGCTCGTTCACAGGAAATAAGAGTTATAAACAATGATTGAGAACCAAAACGGTCATCTCTATAGTAGGTGCACAAGAATCTTTAAGAGCAAGTTGAGAAACCAGCACAACAAATTTCGGTTACGGATCAAACTGCATTCATAAAACCATGTTTTTGTCTCCCATCCTTGCTAAAAGCACAGAATTTTGCATGTTTGCAGGATAAGCTAGTGCTTTTGTTACACAAGCAATAACAACTGCTACTATTTTGGTGGGTCTTTAGGAAAACACTTACTAAAAAACAATACGCTATACTATAGTTGTCCAAACCTCATGGTTCAAGAACCAAACACAACTAGATGAAACAAATGCAGAATCTTCAATCTGGGCAATCTAAATGTCATAGTTATAACTGTCAATTTTAATACATTAGCACCCACAGATTAAAATTTTCAGCAACACTTATCATATAAATGACTAAATAGTTTAGTCGTCCAAAAAACAATTGATGACATATACTTACGCAGCATCAGTATAGTAAGGCTTCAGTTGAAAAAAGTCTCTTTCAAAAGCATCCTGATCCTCAATCTTCACGCTCAGGACAACCGCATGCTCATAAATGTCCCCTGAAGAAGATGGCCACATTAAATAGATCAGGGTTTAAAAACTACACCACCAAATGAACTGGTTGAACAATATACAAATATTGATGAGAATTGAGATGTAGAGTAACATTACTTGCAAGTGTCAATTCATGGACTGCATTTGGAGTTTCTTCAAATAATGGAGGCAGACTCTTGAATCCTGTCAATAATACCTGCAAATTGAAAATAAAAAATATATTAGACATCATTCTGGAACTGTGTTTTAGCGTTTTAGAGTTTCTTCAAATAATGGAGGCAGACTCTTGAATCCTGTCAATAATACCTGCAGAGACTAAGTTATATTTAGGCGTAGATTAGGTAGAGACAAACATAACCTTCTAGCTAACACTCTGGTTAACTAAATTACAAAATGAACCTAATAGCTTCATGCCCGATAATCTGTCTCATATAATGATCCCACGCATCAAGCAAAAGGTTATCTTCACGACTAATTTACCAAGGATCTATACTTCCTAATCAAATGGATTATTTCTTATATTCACGTCTAAATTACAAAAGAGTAAACCCCTTCCACATTGTTTACCATTATACTTAATAAATGGTTAAAAAGAAACAGTGTGCAAGACATTTCCTTTCCATAGTCATTTTCAATCGGATGATTTTTTCCTGCATGTGTGCATACCAAATTTAACAAAAAAGACTACTGAAACCCCATTTTTCATGTTACAAAGTCCCCCACATGCTTCCAACATGACAATACTAAATGAAATGTTACATAAACCCAAAAAAGCTCGAGTGGAAATAGTCGATCTAACTTCATCCACTACCCCAACAATAGCAAAAAAGGTAGAAATGGAACAAAATTCTGTGAATAACGACATGAAAGATGATATTTCCTCAATGATCTGAACCTACCTAGGACTTGAACACAAAAAAATCTACCGGTGTACTAGGGCTTACTATCCAATTAACTTCATTTTAGTCAGCTTCTCATAATGCAGGAAAACAGACATAATGCCCGAAACAAAGAAGAAACTACATCTAATTTTCAAGAATAGAAAAGCACGATGAACTTCAATGAATTGAGATGTACCTTGAGCTGAGACAGAAGGTTAGTGCAAGTATCAAAATCCTTGCGAACAAACCCTGCTTTGAATCGCTCGAACAATTGGGAAACCTCTGTCGTCCTGGGATCCATTTCTCTCTCTAGATTTATATTCTTGGCGAATTCCTTCTTGTAGGTTTTTCAAAGACGCTTCTTTCTGTACAAGAAAACGGAAGCTGAATTACAGTATATTTAAATCGGGTTTGGAGTTCTGGGTCATCGATAACCCGTATTTGATTGTCCAGGCCCGATCCAATAATGTGATTTTGGGCCTACGAGTTTTAGTTTGTATTTGTCTCCAGAATAAATTTATTAAATAATCAAAATACCTTTCTCCTTTTTTTTATATTCTTTTCTTCCTGTGGTGCAAGATTATCAAATTCATTTTGTAAACTACGTGGAATTCGATTATATAAAAATTCTCCCGAAATTTATTTGTTTACTAAATGAATAGAATTAGTTCCAAACCGAGTTCGAATAATTTTTTGAATCGAATTTGAGCATAATGATATTCAGTTCAATATCCGACGGGATTTGAATCTTCCGGTCCCGATTCTCACTCTTATTTAAAGCTCATGTTAAATGGTGCACATATGAATTAAAGCTCGATCTCTTCCATATAAACTATATTAACCAAGAAAATCCATGTATCGGAATAAAAGAGTTTGCCCTACTAATGAATAAATATTCCATAGTAACCTCATTAGACTATAATTTTTTATTAAAATATCTAAATAATAATAAATAAAAAAACACTTACAATTTTAATCAAATAAGTCAAGATTGTTTGGAGGGAGATAGTATATAAATATTACTCCCTCCGTCCCACCAAATTAGGCCACTTTGAATAAAATAATACACTCATCTACTTTTCAAAGTGGCCTAATTTCGTGGGACGGAGGTAGTATTATAAAGATTGCACAAATGCGGACAATCTAACGTGAGACAATCATAGAATGATAGGGATATTTAATCGTTAAGAACATTTGTTACTCAGTCGAAGTAAAGAGTTTATATTATTTAACTTAAAATCTGTGATTCAAAAGTTGAGATGGCCGAGTTGGTCTAAGGCGCCAGATTAAGGTTCTGGTCCGAAAGGGCGTGGGTTCAAATCCCACTCTCAACAATTTTTTTTAATTTCCACTTTTATATTAGTAATATTATATTGTTGCTGTATTAAGCAATTGCTTATTATTACTATATCTAGGCTTCACACTTTTATTTAATTTTATCATATGTTCGTTTAACAAATTTGAGCTGAACGAAAAAAAACATTATTTTCCTAAAGTTCAAGAAAGTCCTGTCTTGAACATTTTCCTCTATTGTTCTCGGGATGTTTTAAGCATTAATTCTGCACTTGGTAAGTTGGTATCGACTATTGAGGGTGTGTTTGCAAGTTGATTCATAAAACACTGTATTAATCTCAATCTGGGAGTTGTGGTTAGCATGTAGCCCTTTTACACCAAGTCCTTTTCTTCTGAAGAATTATACGGATTGGTGGCATACATAATATTAAGTTATTTCACCACCATGAGTAAATAGATGCTAGCCACCATGTAGAGTTGAGATGAAAACTACGACATCCTTCTCTTCTAGTACTGTCTCGAGCTGCCCGCTTAACTCCCAGTCACAGTCGTTTACGAGGACTAGAACTCCAGGCCTCCTGCAGGTAGATGAGACATGAAGTCCAAGCGAACAATCAATTGCACTAAATAATGATGCGGTGGAGGTAACAAACTAGAACGGGAAACAGCATTTACTGCACAAAATGTTTGAGCATGGGTTCAAGAATATGATAAATTTTTTATTAAGGAACACAAACTAGAATGATGTGTTCTTATGTTCACTAGAAAAGGCCGAACCCATAGATACTAGGATAATTCAATCAATAACCCAAAGATGCCCGGATGTTTTAAGCGCTTTCCCCTTAGTACAGTTCATGTTGGAAGGGAATGTAATCAGTTGCACCTTCCAAAAAGTTTGCGAGTATGGAAAAGCGTATGATATGAAACTGAAATAAAATGAAATGCCATAACATTTTAAGAAAAGCATTGTCATAGACTACAATTAAGCCAACTAGATAACTTACACTGTATCTCCTTTCATAAACATTTCAGGTCTTTCCTTGATCAAATTCGTACGAACCCAAGAGAGCAAGTATTTTATGTTTAGCTGTAAAAACCAAGAAAACATGATCGACATCAGTTAAATGAAGGGAAGAGAAAACTTCCAATTAATCATTCATAAAAAGGACAGCATGGAAAAAGCTATTCACCTTCTTCTCTTCACCTTGTGGCTCAACATTTACATCATGAATCTTGACAGAATTACATAGAAGTTCAAGTCCACCACTGGTATTCAAAGGATATCCATTAGAAATTCCACACAGATGAATAAATAAACAAATCAGAATAAAAAAATGAAGCTTTCCCCGAAGAAGCAGATATTCTTATGTATCTGAAATCTCAAAGAGCTTTTGAGGTAATATATGGGTAACAAAATGTTCTTAGTTACGAAAACATTACCAATGTAACAGATACCTACTATAGTTCCAACAACATTTGCTACAATTCTTAAGAACAAAGAAACATACATGTTAATATTGTTCCAAGAAGACTAAGCTCTTCAAAAACATCAAACCAAAAACCAGAACACCTTTTTTTTAGTTTTTATGATCATCTTTAAATGAACTCACAACTGACTATGCATCATGAGAAAAATGCAGAACTTTATCTGTAAAGGTTGATTTTTTCAGTTCACCACGTAACAAAACTACGATTCTCCATTAAACCCATCAAGAATGTTCCCGGATTGGAATTTCCAGATAACACCAACGAAGACATTAATATATCATAAAAGACTCGTAAATCTCATCGCGACTATCTGGAATAAGCAGAGAATTTTGAACTATAAGTTTTGGAATTAAACTTCTAAAGAAGGTGAGATGGAAAAATTACCCGAATTCAAGAGTGAGCTTCATAGATCGAGAATCGATTAAAAAGAAAGTGTAAGAGCTTCTGAACTCGCCAGAATTGAAAATTATCCGAGCAGCGTCAAAGCAAGTCCACAGATTGGACGATAATTAGCGTTAGGGTTTCAGTTGGAATTTTCGGTTGTTGCACAAACATTTGACTCGAGCGAATTCAGCATTAAATGGATCGGATCAAATCGAATTCGAATCGGGTCAGTCGAGTCAACATTCGGAAGCTGAGGATGTAATTTTTTGAGAGAAGTGTAAGAGTGATAAAATAGAATGTACAAAATAGTGTAAGAGTGATAAAAGTGTAGGGTCCAAGGATAACTTTTATTATTTTTAAAATGTGTCAAGTTTAGTGAGACGTTCTAATAAAGAAAGTGTCTCAAGTTTAGTGGAATGGGAGGGAGTATTATATATAAATCGGTCGAAAATCGATGATATTATTATACATTATAATTATAAATATAAATTTTAAAAATAATTTATAACTATTTAAAATAATACTCCCTCCGTCCACGAAAGTGTTTAACATATTTCCTTTTTAGGCCGTCCACCAAAGTGTTTAGCACTTCAAACTTTCCATTTATAGTAACTATTCTATACACACAATCCAATTAAAAATTATAAATCATGTGGGACCCAATCTCCACTAACTCTACTTTTACACTTATTTCAGGCTCCACTCATTACACCTTTTACACTCCTTACACACTCTACACAAAAGTCAACAATTTTTCTTAAAACCCGTGAAAGTCAAAGTGTTAAAACACTTTCCAGGACGGAGGGAGTATATTTTAATAAATTTATAATAAAATTTTGTTATTAAAATAATTATTGCAAATAATGATGGATCATCACTCATAACTTTTTTTACAAAAAATGAAAAATTCACACGTGTATGTTGTGTGTTGCACGGAGATTATTACCGTTAAAAATATTTTAAATAAATTAAATATTTTAGGAATAGAATGAGTTTACATTGTTTATAATTAAATATAAATTGTGATTGTTTGCGAGCAATTAAATATGATCATAATTATTAAAAATAAAAATTTACAAATTTTTTATGAACAGATTAATATATAAAAACGTGCATGGAGATTCTTTTCCAACACCATTCTTGCCTCTATCTGTAGCTTTGTCGAAGTTTTGTCTAAGTCGGATTTTGAGTAATATGCAATTTTGAGGAACATCATTACAGCTTTTAAGAGATTATTACCTTTTTACTTTCCAATAAAATTACTTATACACCCCTCACTAATCTTGAAAGTTGAAACTAGTTATTTTAATGTGGATAATTATGAAGTAGAATGCATAAAGTGTTACAAGAATTTGTGACAAAGTGAATCGAGATCGTCTTCTCTCAAGGGCTGAAGGGCGCCAAGACAACCACTGAATTCTGGCCTCCAAAACCAAAAGAGTTTGATAAGGCTGCAAAATTTCACAGTCAATCATTAGAAATAATTAATCTGCATATTTTTTCATCTTCATTTTGATTTCAAATTATATAGTTAGTGGATTCCATACCAACATTTACATGATGCTGCTTCTTTACATTTGGGACAGTGTCAATGGTCACCTCAGCCTCCAACTCCTACACATTAACAACTTACACTTAATCAAGAAATAACTAACTAGAGTTGAAGTTCCAATTAATCACACTGGTTTAGGTTCTTTACATATTGGTTGATGGTTGGATGTAACCAGCCTGTGTTGATTGCTTTTATGGTAGCTATTGCTTCCATTCCACCAGAGGCTCCAAGTGCATTTCCGATTATTGACTATACCCAACCAAAATATACATTCTTGAAATTAAGTACCAAACATTTGAAGGATATATATATGGATAATATTGATTTGGAACCTTGGTGGCATTCATCTTCAATTCAGAGGTGTTGTCGAATACTCTCTTTATGGCTCTAATCTCAGCTAGATCCCCAGCAGGGGTTGATGCTGCATGAGCATTCACATAGTTAACCTGCATTTTTCAAAATCTTCATCCACTTATCTTTCACCAGAAAAAGAACAAAAGGAATCATTTGTCTACTATATAGATAGACCTCTTGAGGAGTAACTCCAGCATCTTCCAAACTCTTGATTATGCAAGAGGAGAGGCCTATCCCTTGAGGGTGTGGCTCTGTCATATGATGAGCATCCATTGTACACGCACCGCCCAAGAACTCTGCGTAAACCTTCGCCCCTCGTTTCATTGCTTGCTCCATGCTTTCCATTACCTGGAATTGCATTACTACTATTAATGCTGGATACTCTTGTTGTAACTGACTTAGTCTTAGTATGCATACCAGGACAGCAGCGCCTTCGCTAAGGACAAAGCCGTCGCGGTCTCTGTCCCACGGCCTTGAGGCCTTGTGTGGCTCCTTGTTCCTCTCTGACAAGGCTCCGAGAGCTATCAAACCTTGGAACTCCATAGGAAGGATTGAAGCATCAGTTCCCCCAGCGAGCATGACATCTGCTCCGCCTCGCCTAATGTGGCTTGCAGCAGCATTGAAGCATTGGTTCGCAGTAGCACAATCTGCTCCAACTGCGTAGCTAGGCCCCATGAAACCTGTGTGCTTTGCCAGCAGTGCAGACCCCATGTTTGTTATTGTGTTAGGAATGGTGAAAGGGCTTGCACTTCTGTACCCCTTTTTAGTTAAGGCTTCCACTCCCTTACTCAATGCACTCAACCCTCCCAATGTTGATCCCACCACCACTCCCATTCTTCTCTTCTCCATCTGCAACACAACAACAACATAAAGATCAATGCTTCATTTTCTTCTTCTTTTCAGTTTCCACATGTTTAAGTACTCCAATTCTTACAGAATCAACTTCTTGTTTCCCAAGATTAGCATCTTCAAGGGCCCTTTTGCCTGCAACAACGCAGTATCTCCAGCAATCATCAATACAGCGATCTTCCTTCTCGTTTATGTATCCTTTCGAAGAGAAGTTGCGTATTTGGGCAGCGATCCTCACTGAGTACTCCGACGCATCAAATTTGTCGATGGGAGTGATGCCGCTCACCCCATCAAGCAACTTGTTGTAGTAAGTATCAACATCACTTCCAAAAACAGAAACAAGACCCATTCCAGTTATCACCACCCTTTTCTTGGGATCAAGTTCTCTCTTTGGAGAAGCGTTGGCCGTGATATTCCCACACTTTGCTGCTCAACACAGATCCCAAGTAATTAGCAACATACAACACAATCAAGAAATGGTGTAACGAGAAAAAAGATCGATGATTAAGGAGAAGCCATTGCTTTGATCTTCCCACATACTGATCGATCACACTTACTCTAAAAGGTGTTGCCTTTTTCCATGCACAAGAGAGCCATGCGTATAGAATAAGTTTATTCGACATAAATAACAATGCATGGATCAAAGTGGTTAATGTGCACCTGAAGCTGTAACGGCAGATTTGAGGCCATTACTATAGAGAGTGTTCCTTGATTCTCTGCTGCTTATGCTTCTGCTTCTGTTGAGAAACAGAGTTGTGGAAGAAGATGCACAAGCAAGACCCCACATTCTTCCGCACCTGCAGCGCTCATGCTTTTGTTTCTCTCAACTATATAGGAAAGAAGAAATTGAATGATGTTTAGCAAGTTCTGTAATTAATTACAGTAGTTAGTTAGTTATTATCTATAACTACTTGCTACAACGTACTTGTATTTTTATGGTAGCATGGGGATTCTTACTGGACTGGAATGAATACACGCATGCAACTTAATTAATTGTAACTTGGATTATCTATACACATGTATTAAATACAAATAATGATTTTAGAAGAATTTCTAAAACGATGAGAGTTAAGACTTAAGAGTATAATTACGTTTTAAATTTTTCGTTTATCTATTCATTTTATCTCAATTATAATTTCATAATTGATTCATCATTCATTCTACTTTAAGGATTAAAGATAATATCTTTTTTCTACATTTAAAGTGATAATATTATTCATTTTTAGAGTGAGATGAATAAGAAATAAATAGTGAAATTATAATTTATACAAAAGTGAAGACTTAAAGGATTAATTCTTATTGTATAATCAAACATATTACAAGTTTTAAATATGGTATAATATAATTTCAGAATTATACCACATTACATAATTGCCCTTAATGAGTTGTGCCGTTATTATTTACTAGGCCAAACGGTCCCAACCTTTTACTATTAATTAAAGTAAACAATGACCCCACATTAGATATGAATGATAAATCACAACTGGCTAGTTTATTGTGGGGGATATAGTGCAGTAGTGCTTATTAATGTGACTCTTAAAAATGCCTTCATTCCAATGAATTTTTACACTCATAATTAATTTCAAATTGAAGGTGGGAATTGGATTTAAAAAAAAAAATTGAATTACATTACCATTAAATTATATGGCCGCGTCACAAATGACTCGAACTCAACATCTATTACCTTAGACATTAACCTCATTAATAATAGGCTAATACACGCAAGCTGAGAATTGAGTTTTAGGAAGTAGTTACACGCAAGGTGTCAACGCGTCTCTAAACTGATAAATAATAATAATAATAATAATAATAATTCTAGTTTTAAATTCAGAACCGAAGTTGGTACAATCCGATACAGATCAAACGAGATCTAATAATATAGTTCTGATTAATGTTGGACCTGCAATAGGTAAAATTGATACGCTATGAGATTTTCAAGTTAAATCGATAAAAAAAAACACATTATATAAATGAAAATTGATGTTTATAATTATTTAATAAATGCGCGTTTAACACAATTTAAAAATAAAAAAATCGAAAAAAAAAACTCATCGGATCGGACTGAGTTAAAACCAGTCATGGCTAGGTCTGATTCTAGAATCGAAACCAAAAATCAAAACTCTTTGCTTGAGCGGATTTTAAACTAGTTCCGGTTCCACTCCAATTAAAACCTGTTAGTTGACATTTCTAATTACACGGTACAGAACTTGGTGAATTTCGACCTAGAAATATAATATATGTGGAGTATTTGGATTATCTAAAGTAATCTTCAAATTACATGATTAGCTTATGTTATGAACTGATCTGAGTTCACTTCTTTCAATATAACTCAATTAATTTGACAAAAACCTGATCATATCATTTTTCTTAACTTGATCATTATAATTTTGCAGCAAGGAAGCTATTAATTTGACATACTCTTGATCATAGCATTTCTCAGATTTATGTTCAGTTTCTTGTGCTCACCAAAGTTTTGCTTGAATCATGAATGCATAAATGCTTTCATATTTGCATTTATTAAATAATTAATGCCATTTTTAAACTTAACCTGATATTCTAATTTTATGAATATCATGCACCAATAAATATGATTAAATTAATTAATATTACGAATTTGAGTGACAAACACTTCAAAAGGTATTGAACATGCTCGTTACCAGTTAGAATATAAAAACCAATCTGCAAAAAAAAAGAAAAGAACAATTGTGTGGATTTTACAAAATTCCACGTAGACACGCAGCAGGAGAAAACGGTTACAGAGAATTTGTTTGCAGTGGGACAGAAATAACAACAGCGCCATTATTAAATTGTATTTTTCCTTTTTAATTAGTATAATCGCTTTCCCATCGGAAAAAAAATTAAAGAAAACTACAACTGTAATATATAGAAAGGAGCTGGAACGGGTGACAGTTGGTGAAACGAAAAACCCTACTCGAAGAAAACGAAATTCCGGTAAAGGCAAAGCAGCGAAGAAGAAATGATGAACCCGGAGCAAGAAGAAATGAAGAACCCGGAGCCGGCAGCGGCGGAGATTTTGGAGACGGAAGCGGCAGAGATGGAGATTTTGAAGCTGACGATGCTCTTGCCGCCAAATGAGGTCGGCGGCTTCATATGCCCCTGCACTAGTCGGAACATGGAAATCGCTCTCCAGCGGGGGGTTTTTGGTACAAAAATATATTTATCTCCTTCTTTACTTCTTTTCGTTGTTCACTAGAATTCGGTCACGCATTGTGTGGTTTAGTTGCCAATTTCATCAAATATTATACTCGTAACGTAGAAAATTGATAAGAATTGCGGGGTTTAGGAAGTAGTTTCACGCTGAGATTGCTTGGAAAATTCCGGACGACGAAATTGCTGAATCTTGTGTGTCCATTGTTGAGATATAAGGGTGGATACACGATGCATAAACACGGTGTTGTCCCGATGTTGGCAGTACACTAGCGGTTATAAGTTTGTTCTTGTAACTGCCATTTGGAAGTTATTCTGTTTTGTATATGTATTCATCTCATAGTTGTATTTCAAAACGTGAGGATTTCCATTGCTTAGCAGAAGAGAGTTAGAGAGTTGGGTATACAATTTATTGAGTGAGAAACAAGAAAGAGTGTGGGTAGTTACAATAGAGAGATTGAGAGTTTCTTTCTTGGGAGTGATACACCATACATTCTTGTAATTCTTGTAATCTTCTTCACAGCAATAATACTGATTCTCTTTGCCTCCGTGGACCTAGGATCATATCGATCCGAACCACGTATATCGTTCGTGTTATCTCTCAATTGTGTGCGTTGTGTTGCTGGGACATTTCATCAAACATCTGGGCTGCGCTTGTATGTGTTCTTGGTTATTTGTGTGTTCATCATTTGAATCCAACAAATTGGCGCCGTCTGTGGGAAGCGAGGTTGAAGAACACGATGGCAGCAAGGTTTGATGCGGAGAAGTTCACGGGGAAGAACGATTTTGGATTGTGGCGATTGAAGATGCGAGCTCTACTCATTCAACAAGGTTTGATCGATGCGTTGAAGCCGGACGCGATCGATGAATCCATCGCGAGGGATGAGGAAGGTCTTGCCAAGATTGCTGCGGAGAAGGAGGAGAAAGAAAGAATCAAAGAGAAAGCTCATAGTGCCATTATCCTATGCCTTGGGGATAAAGTTCTTCGTGAAGTGCAAAGGGAGAGCACGGCTGCGGGTGTTTGGGCGAGGTTAGAATCTCTATACATGACTAAGTCTTTGGCCAATAGACTTTACATGAAGCAGAAACTGTATTCCTACAAGATCGTGGAGGAAAAATGCCTTTCCGATCAGCTAGATGACTTTAACAAAGCTCTAGATGATTTAGAAGATATTGATGTTAAGCTTGAAGATGAGGACAAAGCTATCTTGTTGCTTAATGCCCTGCCGATGTCCTTCGAACATCTGAAGGATGCTATGTTGTATGGGAGGGAGAATTCAATTACCTTGGAGGAGGTGTTCCATGCTCTGAAGTCGAAGGAATTGCAAAAGCAAAATGAGGTGAAACAAGGAACAACCGCAGAAAGCTTGAACATCAAAAGGTTCAAGGGGAAGAAGAGCAAGAAACATGGCAATGAAGCTAAGAAATTCAGCCTAAGCAAGGGCAAGGAGGCTGAGGTGAATAGAGAAACAAGGAAGTGTCATTATTGCAAGAAACCGGGACATCTCAAGAAGGATTGTTATTCTTGGAAGAGGAGGCAATCCGAGGGGAATGAGAAGCAAGGCCTTGGAGAGATTGATGGTGAATGTGAGTTGGGAGAACTCATGAATGTTGTGGAGGGATCGATTGAAAATGCATGGATAATGGACTCGGGATGCAGCTTCCACATGTGTCCTAATGCAGATTGGTTCCACACTCTACAGCACATCGACGAAGGGTCTGTCCTACTTGGAAACGACCAGGTATGTAAGGTTCGGGGAGTAGGATCTATAAGGTTTAAAATGCATGATGATGTTGTTAGAACACTTACAGATGTTAGATACATTCCTGATTTAAAGAGAAATCTTATATCTCTTGGCATGTTAGAAGCTAAAGGTTTTGTATTTAAATCTGAAAATGGTGAAATGCATGTTATGAAGGGTTCAAAGGTGTTGATGAAAGGGATTAGGAAACATAGTCTCTATTATCTAATTGGTGATGTTTTGTTGGGTAGTACTAATGCTGTGAATGCAGATGATATTGTACTGTGGCACAAAAGATTAGCTCACCTTAGTAAAAAAGGTTTGAAGGAATTGATGAAACAGCACGTGTTGAAGGGAGATGTTGCACAACATCTGGGCATGTGCGAGCAGTGTGTGCTGGGCAAGAGTACAAAGCAGTCATACCCAACAGGGAGGCACACTTCTCTAGCACCTCTGGATTACGCACACTCTGACTTGTGGGGACCTGCAAGAGTTACAACTCAAGGTGGAGGGAGATATTTCATATCCATTATTGATGATTACTCCAGGAAGTTGTGGATTTATTTGTTGAAGAATAAATCGGATGCTCTGTCAAAGTTCAAGGAGTGGTGCTGTGAGGTGGAACATGAGAAGAACACCAGTTTGAAATGCCTTAGAACGGACAATGGTTTGGAGTATTTGTCCTAGGAGTTTCAGAATTTCTGCAAGGTGAAGGGGATCAAAAGGCATAAGACAGCCCCTGGGAATCCACAGCAGAATGGCACGGCTGAAAGGATGAACCGAACCATATTGGAAAGGGTGAGATGCATGAGGTTTTCTTCCGGTGTTCCAAAGAATTTTTGGGGTGAAGCAGCTGTGACAGCAGCATATCTCATCAACAAGAGTCCATCTTCAACAATTGGATTCAAGACCCCGGATGAGATGTGGTATGGGAAGAAAGGAGATTACTCACATTTGAGAATCTTCGGTTGTAGAGCATATGTTCACACAAAGCAAGACAAGCTTGATCCAAGGGCGCTAAAGTGTATCATGCTGGGATATCCAAGAGGTGTAAAGGGATATAGGCTATGGTGCACTGAAGTTGATAATCAAAGGGTGATTATTAGTAGAGATGTGGTCTTCAAGGAAGATGAAATGCCCTATCTACTGATGGAAGAAAGGAAAACTGTCGCGCAGAAAAGGGATGTGGGCAGAACATCCGTCCAAGTGGAGTTGGGTGAAAGCATCTCAGAGGCAGAAAGTGATCAAGAAGCTGAAGTGGAGAACGCAGATGATGTTCTAGGTGATGTTGCGGAACATGTTGCAGACGATGTTGCAGAACATGATCCAGAAGATGTTCTTGAGAGCTATCAACTAGCCAGGGACAGGAGAAGGAGGAACAACATCAGACCACCTGCGAGATTTGGGCAAGCTGACATGATATATTATGCACTGAATGTTGCTGAGGATGTGGAATATCATGAGCCTGGATCATACAAGGAGGCAATTACATGCTCGGAAAGAGATGGTTGGCATAAGGCCATGGTGGAAGAGATGAATTCTTTGAAGAAGAATGGTACATGGATATTGGTTAAGAAACCAAGGGATCAAAAACCTATATCTTGCAAATGGATTTACAAGAAGAAGGTGGAGGTGACAGACAAGAACCGGATAAGGTTCAAAGCTAGACTTGTGGCTAGAGGTTTCACTCAAGAGGAGGGAATAGACTTCAATGAGGTGTTTTCTCCTGTTGTAAAGCATTGCCCGATCCGTATGTTGCTCGCTATGGTTGTGAAGAATGACTTAGAGCTGCAACAGTTGGATGTTAAGACAGCATTCTTACATGGGGAGTTGGAGGAAACGATCTTCATGATGCAACCTGAAGGTTTCATCAAAAAGGGAGATGAGGATAAAGTTTGCCTACTAAAGAAGTCACTCTATGGGTTGAAGCAAAGCTCAAGGCAGTGGTACAAAACATTTGATGATCACATGGCAAGGATAGGCTTTTGCAAGTCTTTATATGACCATTGTGTTTACATCAAGAAGGTGAATGGAAAGGCTGTGGCTTATTTGTTGATCTATGTGGATGACATGCTCATAGCAAGCCCAAGGATTTCAGAAATTGAATCTCTAAAGGAGGATCTCAGAATCAGTTTTGAGATGAAGGATCTTGGTAGTGCAAGAAGGATGTTGGGCATGGATATAATCAGGGACAGAAAGGAAGGAAAGCTGTGGCTGCTGCAACATGATTACATTCTGAAAATATTGAAGAAGTTCAAGGTGTTGGAGTCAAAAGCTGTTTCTGTTCCGTTGGCACAACACTTCAAGCTGTCAACAAAACAAAGGCCTGTGACAAACAAGGAAAAGGAGGAGATGAGCTTGATTCCATATGCAAGCATAGTTGGAAGTGTGATGTATGTGATGATATGCACACGGCCTGATATAGCTCATGCTCTAAGTATGGTGAGTAGGTTCATGGCAGAACCTGGGATTCAGCATTGGCAAGCATTGAAATGGCTGCTGAGATTTCTGAAGGGATCGGCAGGCCATGGTCTCATGTTTGAGAAACATACAGACCACACCATTGATCCATTAATGGGGTTTGTTGACTCAGACTACGCTGCGAACGTGGATAATAGGAGATCACAAACGGGATATGTGTTCACCTTGTATGGTTGTGCAATAAGCTGGAAGTCTACGCTGCAAAGTGTGGTGGCATTATCTACTACCGAGGCCGAATACATGGCTATAACTGAGGCTGTGAAGGAGGGTGTTTGGCTGAGAGGAATGCTCAAGGATTTTGGAGTATGTCAAGATGCGGTGGTGATTAAATGTGATAGCCAAAGTGCATTACACTTGACGAAGCATCAAGTATTCCATGAAAGATCGAAGCACATTGATGTGAGATACCATTTTATCAGAAATCTGGTGGAGAAAGGAGTTGTGAAGATGGAGAAAGTGTCAACGAAAGATAATGCTGCAGACATGTTGACAAAGGCTATTCCTGCTGATAAGTTCAAATATTGCTGTGAACTTGTTGGCGTTGTTCTACATTGATTTGAGTTGGAAATGCAGCTCTTGAAGAGGAGCTGTGGGTGATGAGGCATCACTAATCTTGGAGTTATGGCTATCATGTATCCAAGGTGGAGATTTGTTGAGATATAAGGGTGGATACACGATGCATAAACACGGTGTTGTCCCGATGTTGGCAGAACACTAGCGGTTATAAGTTTGTTCTTGTAACTGCCATTTGGAAGTTATTCTGTTTTGTATATGTATTCATCTCATAGTTGTATTTCAAAACGTGAGGATTTCCATTGCTTAGCAGAAGAGAGTTAGAGAGTTGGGTATACAACTTATTGAGTGAGAAACAAGAAAGAGTGTGGGTAGTTACAATAGAGAGATTGGGAGTTTCTTTCTTGGGAGTGATACACCATACATTCTTGTAATCTTCTTCACAGCAATAATACTGATTCTCTTTGCCTCCGTGGACGTAGGATCATATCGATCCGAACCACGTATATCGTTCGTGTTATCTCTCAATTGTGTGCGTTGTGTTGCTGGGACATTTCATCAAACATCTGGGCTGCGCTTGTATGTGTTCTTGGTTATTTGTGTGTTCATCATTTGAATCCAACATCCATGATATGTAATTCGTTGATGCTACAATATTTTGTGTATATCCAACTGGAGATGATGACGACGGTGATTAAAGATGATGAAATTACTCTGTTCAGCCTTTACGTTTCCAAATCCCCTCTTTTCAGTTACTCTATACCCTTCGCTTACCTGGAATCAATCTGTTGTGATGAATTTGACTTGAAATGGAAATAATAATTTGAATTTGTAGTATACTTATCTTTTCTAGACTTGATGAATTCATAAATTTGGGAGTTTCTAAAACAGTTGTGCCATCTCATTATAGGATGGTCTTTGCCGTTCCAAAGCGCTATTGAGACAATAAGGCCTGGCTTTACTCTCTTTCTCTATGACTATCAAACTCAGAAGCTACATGGAACTTTCGAGGTAGATACAAGTGAATTTCCTTTTTCCTTGTGTTCTTCTCAATTTTCGGGTGGCATGCGTTGTATGAACTGTTTGATTCCCATTCTTTCAAGATAATTTAATCTATTTATCATTTCAGCATTTCTGTTTACCTTGATCGTGATAAATAGTTTGACATTCCAGCTGAAATAAGTGTCTGATAAATTTTGCAGGCAACAAGCTCTGGAGGTATGCTTTTGGATCCAGAAGCTTGGCCACTGAATAGCGATCCAGAGAGATCAAGTTTGCCTTGTCAGGTATGGCTTTAATTGGTTGCTTTTACTATATACGGTATGACCATGCATCAACATTGTGGATCTTGCAAAGCTAATTTGCTAATATGATTATGTGCAGGTTCTTGTAAGGCGGAAGAGCGAGTGTCCTCCTATACCGGAGTCGGGGCTCACGCCATTCCTCGAATACATTGGCGAGGGAAGATTTCGCATTGCGCTGACTGCCCGTGAGGTAAATGTTAGATTCTGCTGCTATATACTTAATTAGATCTAATAAAGCTAGCTTCATCACACACACACACATATAGAGAGAGATCAATTTCATTTCTTTCAAGTTTCGCGTTGTATGTTGTAGGCTGGCACAATATCGGCTGTGTTTGCTCTTGCTGAAGCAACTATTGTTACATATAGGGCGTGTGCCAACATAGCGTTTTTGGAATCTTCGCGTCGTCATTAGTAAAGGAACTGAAGGTTATACGGAATAGTCAATATGAGGAAATTAACATTGATAAGTAGATAATTTTTTTCTTTTCTTTTCTTTTCCGTAGTGGTATGGTACAGTTTTGATGAGATAAGGCGCGTGCACACAAGTGCTGGAAATCCCATTTAATCCGCAAAATTTCTTAGTCAGTCATTAGAAAGAATTAATCTGCATATATTTTCATCTTCATTTTGATTTCTAACTATATAGTTAGTTTGGATGTAACCAGCCTGTGTTGCTATTGCTTCCATTCCACCGGAGGCTCCAAGTGCATTTCCATTATTGATTAAACCCAACCAAAAAATATATATTCTTGATTTGGAACCTTGGTGGCATTCATCTTCAACTCAGAGGTGTTGTTGAAGACTCTCTTTATGGCTCTAATCTCAGCTAGATCCCCAGCATGGGTTTATGCTGCATTAGCATTCACATAGTTAACCTGCATTTTTCAATATCTTCATCCACTTATCTTTCACCAGAAAAAGAACAAAAGGAATCATTTGTCTAGTATATAGATAGACCTCTTGAGGAGTTACTCCAGCATCTTCCAAACTCTTGATTATGCAAGAGGAGAGGCCTATCCCTTGAGGCTGTGGCTCTGTCATATGATGAGCATCAATCGTACACGCACCACCCAAGAACTCTGCGTAAACCTTCGCCCCTCGTTTCATTGCTTGCTCCATGCTTTCCAGGACAGCAGTGCCTTCACTAAGGACAAAGCCGTCGCTGTCTCTGTCCCACGGCCTTGAGGCCTTGTGTGGCTCGTTGTTTCTCTCTGACAAGGCTCCGAGAGCTATCAAACCTTCAAACTCCAAACTCCAAAGGAAGGATTGAATCTTTTTAATTAAGGCTTCCACTCCCATTCCTCTCTTCTCCATCTGCAACACAACAACATAAAGATCAATGCTTCGTTTTCTTCTTCTTTTCAATTTCCACATGTTTAACTCCAATTCTTACAGAATCAACAACTTGCTTCCCAAGATTAGCATCTTCAAGGGCCCTTTTGCCTGCAACAACGCAGTATCGACAGGAGTGATGCCACTCACCCCATCAAGCAATTTCTTGTAGTAAGTATCAACATCACTTCCAAACACAGAAACAAGGCCCATTCCAGTTATCACCACCCTTTTATTGGGATCAAGCCTTGGCCTTGATATTCCTACATTTTGCTGCTCGATACAGATCCCAAGTAATTAGCAACATACAACGATTGCTTTGATCTTCATACATATTGATTGATGATCACACTTACTTTATAAGGTGTTGCATTTGTCCATGCATATATAGAAGCTATAACTGCAGATTTGAGGCCATTACTATAACGTGTGTTCCTTGATTCTGCTTCCGCACCTGCAGCGCTCATGCCTTTTTTTTTCCTCAACAATATAAGAAAAATAAATTGAATAATGTTTGGCAAGTTTGGTAGTTAATTAGTTAGTTATTATCTTATGGTAGCATGGGGAGGGATTCTTACTTGGATAATATATACACATATATTAAATACAGATAATATATACACATATATTAAATACATGCAACTTAATTCGTGACTTGGATAATATATACACATATATTAAATATAGATAATGATTTTAGAAGGATTATTAGCAGGAAACATTCAATTTGAAATCAATTTGAGTGACGATTTTGTAATTAAATCCAATTTTAATGGTAAAGATAATACTATAACTATTAAATTAAAAAACTAACATGATTAGGATTTAATCTCAGTACCTTTATAACAAAGCCTATACAATGAACCATTAGAACATCAAGATAAGTTGAATATTGAACAATTCATAATATACATGTACAAACTGAATCTATTTAGTACTAAAAACTTATCCTATTTGACTAGGGTATATAATTATTTTTAATATTTAATACTAATAATTATAATCAATTTGTATAATTGATAAATTCAAAACTAACATATATTGACATCGTCCCACTTATTTAGACACATTTTTCATTTTTAGTTATATCACTTATTTAGACACATTTATTTTTTTAGCAAATTTCAAAGCACAAATAATGTTTTTCAAAAGCTATTACAACTAAATATTGATATCAGTGTTAAAAGTAAATGAATTTAAATAAGTGGGGCATAAGTAGTATATTTTTTCAAAAAATATTAATTTTAATGTATTATTATAAATATTAATTAAATGTTAAATTTAATAGTGAAACGTAGAGTGAAATACAAATAGTCATTCCATTTAGGAGCTCTATTAATTTATACGGTACAAGTCATATATAAATATTAAACATATTGTATTAAATAATTTTAACTTTATTAATTTACTAACTTTATTTTTAGATAATTTTAACGTTATTGGTAAATATATGAATATTAAATATATTAAATTATATAATTTTTAAAATTTTAAAAATAACTACTTTTATTTTCTCTCTCCTTTAACCTTTGCTTTCTAAAATTATTTTATTCACTTCACAAAAATATCTATAATATACATCTAATTTTAAAGATCTTGAAAAGAGAATTAATTTGATATTAAATAAAATAAATTTAATATATAAAAGTTATAATAAGTTAATAAATTAAAAATAATTATATATATATACATACATATTCTCATACGTATAATTTGGTTTATAAAATGTTTCTATATGGATCACTTATATTTATATTTATATTTTTTGTTTTTATTTTATTTTCTCCTTTAGATATTTAATATTTTGTTATTATGTAATTTTTTATATAAATATTATTAATTATGAAAAAATTAATTTATTTTACTAATTCATATATCATATAAAATTAATTAATATATAATTATTAATATAGTTGTGATATATGAAAAATATATAACAATGTTGTATATGTTGTGATAACTAATTTGATCAAAATATATTTAAGATTAATATAATTTAATATATTAAAATAAAATTTTAAACATTAACTATTACACGAATTTGTACTAAAATTGAAAATCAATTTTGAATGATAACTTTGTGGTTGACTTCAAATTATTAATTCGTTGTTACGTAAAATTATGTCAAATATTTATTATTACATAACAAAATTAGAATTTCACAACAAAATCTAACTACAAATAATAATGACTTCAAATATATGTATTATGAATTTTTATCAATATACACATATGTTTAAATAGTTATATAATACTATCTTATTTGTTAATTTTAACGTGTTGTTATAAATTAATAAAAATTGACCCTTTATAAATAAGAAATAATTTAAATTAGGTAAAATAAATCAAAGTTATTGTTTCAAATCGTTAATCACGGTTCTCAAATTTTGAAATCGTAACTGAATTGTCCTCAACATAGTCACAATTGAGAATAAGATTATCGATTATGGTTCTAAAACCGCTGAATAAAATCGAATTACAATATTTTTGATTTCTTTAAGTATCTTTATGTATAAATTATTTATAAATAAATAATCTCGTGCATAGCAGATGTGCAATAACTAGTATATATATATATATATATATAAACGATTAATTCTTATCTTATAATCAAATCAATACTAATATATAAAAACAAAGAAACGGTTACACTAAAAAATTTTATTTTAGCAACAGAATTTTTCGTTACTAAAACAAGAAATTTCGTTACTAAACGTTTTAGTAACGAATTTGTAACGGATTTATCCGTAGTAATATCGATGGTTGCTAAAAAATTTAACAACGGAATATATTCCGTTACTATATATAACAACAAAATTGTAACGGAATTTCCGTTTCTAAAATGGTTTCTTCAATTTTAGTAACGGAATTGTAACGGAAAATTCTGTTACTAAATTTTTAATAACGGATAATTCCGTTACTAAAATTTTACAAAAATTCTGTAACAATTCCGTTGTTAATCCATTAAACTTTAGAAATGGAAAATTTTTCCGTCACTATTCCGTTGGTATATAATGCATTTTTTGCAGTGTTACTTTATGCCGTTATTGAATCAGTTATTAAAAATGAAGTCTCTGAACTATTTAAAATGAAATATGAATGTTAAGAGAGTGATATCTACATCTCAGTAATTATATTTCTTGAATTTACTATTTGGAAGAGAAAGCTACTCCCAAATCCCAATCAAGATTCTAATTATTTGCCGAGTGCAATGAGGAATGTGATTCTTGAGGCATAAATGCAGAAGTTGATATTATGAAATACATGGTCGAGATATAAGAGGAGGTTACATGTCTTAATATTGAATAATGATTAAAGCAAAACATACTGAAATTCACATTATAATTTGAAGCAGTAGGAAGTATAAAAGCATATTGTGTAGGAAAACTAAAGAAATATCCACGAGCCCTAAATGGATTTGAGTTCTTCCATTGTGCTGCAATTTTGAAGTCGGAAGTGATATGTTCTTGAACATCATCACTTTCTGCTCTTGAAGTCGGAAGTGATATGTTCTTGAACATCATCACTTTCTGCTCTGCAGATTTCCCCTAAAATCAAAACAAATTAATCATGATGAAGAGATAACAAATGAATAACATGTCCGTTAGTATAGGAAGAGTGATGATGGAGATGCGCAGAAGGAGCAGCTCGAGTGAAGTTAAAGTGTGTTGGAGATAGCTCGTAGTTAGCTTTTAAATAAAGGTCGTTGGATTAACTTTGTAATCAACGGCTGAGAGTATTTAGTTGTATTAGGAAAAGTGTCACACGCTTTTCATATTTTCAATAGATAGACATGCTATATGCATGATTAAATATCTATTGCATTAAGTTAATTATAATTATATTTTTCAATTCTAACAATTATACCAATCGAACAATTTAATTATAATTATTTATTATTTTATCGACTCAAATAATTATCGTGTATCCCACGACGAGATAAAATTTTATATTTGAAAAATTCTATATTTGAATGACAAACACTTCAAAAGTATTGAACATGCACATTACCAGTTAGAATATAAAAATAATCTGGAAAAAAAACAATTGTGTGGATTTTCCAAAATTCCACGTACACATGCAGCAGGAGAAAACGGTTACAGAGAATTTGATTTGCAGTGGGACAAAAATAACAACCGCGCCATTATTCAAATTGTATTTTTCTTTTTTAATTAATATTACCGCTTTCCCATCGGAAAAAAATTGAATTAACGAAAACTCCAACTGTAATATATAGAGCTGCCAAAGTAGCTTGAAAAAGGTGACAGTTGGTGAAAACTAAAATCCTTACTCGAAGAAAACAAAAATCCGGTAGAGTCAAAGCAGCGAAGAAGCAATGGCGAGGCTTGGGGCGTTGATTTTGAAGCCGGGGTCACTCTTGCCGCCAAATGTGCCTGTCGGCGGCTTCATATGTGCCTGCAATACTCAGAACACGCAAATCGCTCTCCAGAGGAGGGTTTTTGGTACAATGATTACTTACATTTATCTCCTTCCTTATTTGTGTTTACTTCTTTTCCTTATTCACTGGAAATCGATCACGCATTGCGTGGTTTAGTTGCCAATTTCATGAAACATTAGACTCGTAAAGTAGAAAATTGATAGGAATTGCGGGGTTTAGGAAGTAGTTTCACGCTGAGATTGCTTGGAAATTTCCGGACGACGAAATTACTGAATCTTGTGTGTCGGTGATATGTAATTCTTTGATTCTACATTAGTTTTGTGTATATCCAATTGGAGATGATAACGACGGTGATTAAAGATGATGATATTAATCTGTCTGCCTTTACGTTTCCAATTCCCCTCTTTCTGTTACTCTATATCCTTCGCTTACCTGGAATTAATCTGGCTAGAGACTAGAGTTTGTATTGCTAGACTGATTTTCTGTCGTGATGAATTTGACTTAAATGGAAATAATTAATTGAATTCGTAGTGTACTTATCTTTTCTAGATTCAATGAATTTATAAATTTGGGAATTTCTAAAACAGTTGTGCCATCTCATTATAGGATGGCCTTATCCGTTCCAAAGCTCTATTGAGGCAATAAGGCCTGGCTTAACTCTCTTTCTCTATGACTATCAAACTGAGAAGCTACATGGAATTTTCGAGGTAGATACATCATACAAGTGAATTTCCTTTTTCCTTGTGTTCTTCTCAATTTTCGTGTTGTTTGAACTGTTTGATCCCCATTCTTTCAAGATAATTTAATTTGATCTATCTATCCTTTCAGCATTTCTATTTACCTTGATCGTGATAAATAGTTTGACATTCCAGCTGAAATAAGTGTCTGATAAATTTTGCAGGCAACAAGCTCTGGAGGTATACTTTTGGATCCAGAAGCTTGGCCAGTCAATAACGATACAAGGAGATCAATATTGCCTTGTCAGGTATAGATTTAATTGTTCCTTTTACTATATATGGTATGACCAGACCATGCATCAACATTGTGGATCTTGCAAATTAAAGCTAATTTTGTTAATATATATGTTTATGTGCAGGTTCGTGTAAGGTTCAGAAGGGAGTGTCCTTCTCTACCGATATCGATGTTCACGTCAGTCCTCCAATTCACTGGCCAGGGAAGCTTTCGCACTGCGCTGACTGCCCGCGAGGTAAATGTTAGATTCTAATTAAGCTAGCTTCATCACACACAAGATATCGTTTGCGTTTGTATATTCAAGATATCAATTTCATTTATTTTCATGGGTTTGTATATTGTAGGCTTTCAAGATATCGTTTGCGTTTGCCCTTTCTGAAACAACTCTTGTTGCATATATGGCGTGTGTCGTAATGACAGCGTTATTGCGATCTTTGCGTCGTCGTTAGTAAAGGAACTGAAGGTTATACAGATAAGTAGATGATTCTTTTCTTTTCTTTTCGGTAGTCGTGTGCACACAAGTGATGGAAATCCCATTTGTTAGTGTGGACTCTGGGGTTTGGATGAATATTAGAGTTCACGTTTCTATATACTCACTCGTATCTTACACTAGCGCTATTTCCTTTCTACAATATATGCTTGCATGTGTTTGCGATTTATTGAATTAAAACTAATTTCAATGCTTGAAGCGCTATTAACGGAGAGTATTCAATTAAGATTCTATTCAATTTTTTTGGATTTTAAAAAGTATATTGGATTTAGAGTTTCACATACGTTTTTTAATTATTTACATGAATTTTTATAAATTTAATAGAATTGTAGAATACATTTTTTTACATAGATTTTCATAGAATACGGGACTAGGGATGACAATGTGTCGGTTTGTACTGGACTTCGCTATGCCCAGTCTCAACATGCAATTTTGTGGATTGGCCCAAGCCCGGCCCATGGACTTGTAACTCAAGCCAAGTTCAGGCCCATGTGGATTGGACATGCATTCATATTTTATTTTTACTTTATTCTTTTTTAAAATATATTTATATATTTTAATATTCATTAATATGTCTATTAAATCATATTTATTATACATTAATAACAATGATGATATTTATATTATTTTATTTAATATGTCTATTAATTTATTTTTACTATGCATTAAAAATAATAATTATATTTATATGAATTTATTTATTTTTACTATGCATTAAAAATAATGCATTAAATTTTTACTAAACAGTAGTCCAAACCCGACCATAACGTCATCGGGTCGAGCTTGGACAAATTTGAATCGGATCGTGTAAAATTATCATTCCTAGTAGGAGCTCGAAATAGGAGAAAGAAGATCGGGTTTAGGGATACAATGTGTCGGGCTGGGTCGGCTTCCCTATGCCCATATCCGGCCTGTGGTTATATGTACAGGCCCATGGCCCGGTCGGGTCTGAAAATTAGGCTCAAACCCAGACCCATATGAATCGGGTGGACTTGGGCCAAGCCCGTAATTTTTTTAATTAATTTTTTAAAATATTTTTTAATTTTTAATACATAAAAAGTATATAATATTTTTTAATTGCATTTTATATATTTTAACATTTATTATATTTTTAAATGTAAATAAATATTAAATTCAAATTTATTTAGTTGTATATGTTATTTAATATATATGTATATATTAATTTATATTTATTATACATATATATTAATTTATATTTATTATATATTAATTATAATAATATTATTTATACTATATTTAATTTATAATTTATATATTAGTTATATTAATGTCGAGGTCAGGTTTGGGTCAGGCAGGGTTAAATTGTCGTCCCTAGTCGACTTTGTAAAATTATTCGAGAGAATCCGTAGAAATCTCTAGTTATTATAAGATTTTTTGTATAGAACAATTTATATATATTTTTGAAAGATAATCCATAGACTATTAAAATTTATGGACCGTTGAATATCTAAAATTTTTTAAAACACTTTTTACAATCCCATATTTTAAAAATCTATAAAAATATCACAGAATCCACGACCAATATACTCCTATAAATTTCAATGTTGGTATATAGCATTATGATTCCACTAGTTTGTGAAATTAAGCTATATATGGAGACTTGAACCCAGTTTGATCTCAAATATTATAACCCCTGCAACTAAATTAATTAATGTAATTTTCATTTAATGTTCAAGTTTACAAGCAACTAGTTAAATTAGTTAGTCTCCTCCAAAATGAAATTTACTTGAAATTACATCATGTCGTACTGAAATTACGTTTTGTCATAAGGAAATTACGTTAATATGAAAGCTATACTTGTATGCTGGAAATGAAATAATTGGGAATGAGATTGATCAAATATTTTATATTTGTGATTCATAATCAAAATTTAACAAATACTATATGTTTAAGAATTCCCTGCTAAATTTTTATGTGGTCGATTATGGGATTGTTGCCATTTCCATTTGTGTTTTAAAATCCGTAAGTTATATTGTTTATCTATTTTTTATCGGTAGGTATAATGACTTAAAATACACATAGCATGGCAATAATCCAAAAGTTGGAAAAAAAAAAGTAACAGATTATAGAAAAAATGTATGGAGATCTCAACTTGAATAAAACAATAGCATTTTATTAATTTTTTCAGTATGCATGGGTCCATAGCTCAGTGGTAACCGCATTCAAGAGGTCGCCGGTTCGAATGCCCTTAATTAAGGTTTGCATTTTTCCCTGATTCAAGTCTTGATGGAAATTAGGAGTATAAACAGAGTTAACCCTTCAAATTCGAATTAGATTAATATGTATAATTAATACATTGTTTTATAAGATTTCACCAATATATTTTAATTTTTTGTAGCCTTTGTTCTATTCTATAGAAAAGATGACCTAGGGCTAGGGACCAATAATACTACACAAGCGAAGCGAGGCTCAAAATCTCGACTAACACATGAACCTAAGGTGAGTTAAACTATTGCACCCTTTCTTAACTTATAACATACGAGTCATTTGAAAGAAAAAACATAATCAAAGATGAGAAGAAAAAAATTATTGAAAAAATCACAAAAAATGAAGGAAAAAGCGATGAAAAAAGGAAATAAAAAAAATCCGAAAACTAAAAGAAAAATAAATTAAAGAAAACTCCAAAAATGAAGAGGAAAATCAGTGGAGGTACATAGTAAATTATGAAAGGAACACCAACATCAATAGAAACTTGTCGTTGCTTAGTCATGCCGTACCATATTTTATCAGCTATCTGTCATTTTCTGGACAATATTTGCTTTTTTAATTACTTGTGTTTGTGTATGTAAAAAGGACAAATCATTCTCTCTTAATGTTAATATAACTAATAATATGGACACAATTAGAAGGACCACATGTCTTGAAGGTGCGGCTCCTGCTCACTAAACCTGGAAATAATTAATGAAATTTTATTATGGGATTGAATAAAAATTATTGATGTAGTTACAAATTCAAATCTCATCATCCATATTATCACCTAGTCTTGTATGCCAACATGTCTTTACCTTAGCATTTGTTAACGGTCTCTAATTCTTACTTCCATTAATTTATTTCAAATTGAAAGATGCCATTGGTTCTTCATCCCAATTAAAATCCGTGACCCTTTGACAATGTCTCCAATCTTTGTCTCTTAAATACCTCCAAATTACTTTACTCTCTCCCCACAATCACAACACACACACACACACAGAAGAGAGCAAGAAATAAGTAGCTCTCTTATATATCAGTTAATCTTATAGTAGTATCTTATTAGGCAATCAATGGGAAACTGTTCTCTGAGAGCAGTTGCAGATGCAACGCAAGAACCAAACAAACAAGGGATGGTTAGAGTACGATCAACCTCCACTTTCAACACTTGCACTATGATAAAGGCTGTGCCGAAAGGGAAAAGAACCGTGGAGGTGATGCCGTCGCCCCAGGGGAACGGTACGTGGAAGGTGAAGCTGGTGATCAACCCCCGGGATTTGGAAAAGATTCTATCAGAGGAGGTGAATACAGAGGCGTTGATTCAGCAAATGAGGACTGCTGCTGCAAATTCAACTCCCATAAGAGGGAAAAGCTCTTGCAGCAAACTCACTCATAACTATGTTTGCTAAGCTGCCTTTGATCTTTTTTAGTGGAGCAGTACCCTATGTTGTTTTCCTCTTTATCTTTGTAACAGATTGTATTTTCCTATGTATGAATGTGACGATATAAGTTTTTCTATACATGTATTTCTGTATGAAAAGGGTTATACAGAGTGGAACTAGGCCTAAATCTTGTGTAGCAGTATACTTCACATTTCAGAAAGATTAGGCTGAGGCAGAAGCAAAAAAGATGCAAGAAAATAAACTTGAAGAGTCCAGTAACAGAAGAAGAAGTATAAATCAAAATCATACATATTGTATAAGAATGAGTAGCACCATAAGAAGAAGCATCCTTGAACAACCTTATTTCAATATTCCATCCTTGAAGCAGAAAATGTACCTCTTGATATGATCAAATGACAGTATTTTTCAAGATTTTGCAGGTTTCTTCTTTCTGCACATTGTGCATTATGTTAGATATAAGAAGCTCATCAAGCTACTCAAGTATTGAAAATTGAATGCTAAAGGCAGTTATGAATATATTATTTACCTTGATGTAGTTCTATCATTGCCGCTACGTCCAGAGACAACTTCGTCCATGCTTTGGCCACGTCGTCTGTACCTCCCACCGGACTGCAAATAAGCAGGACAAGGCCGATATGCTTTTATAGGCCACCAACCGAAGCCTGGAACTGTGGCAATCCCACCTTGAATCCTTCCTTCTCCATTACAACCCCTTTCCGTGTCCTCTTTTCCACAGGCCTTACATCCCCTGCACCAATATGTGTGTGTAGAGAGAAAAATCAATCATTATCTCAAACAAAATCTTAGTTGGCCTATTTTCGTTTACTTTTCTTGAGTTGGGCCATCATCATTCCCTTTGGCAGTCAATCAACGGCTAGAAAAGGTCAAGAATCTTTCTACTTCAAGAATATTTGCGCACCAACTATAGGTGCCCCAACATTCATTACTTTACTTGAGTTGTGCCACCAACATTTTCTTGATCAGTTAATCAATAGGAAAAAAAAAATCACGATTTTATCCTTAATTGGCAATATCAAACCATGCTTCGTGCATGGTAAAAGTAGAGTTGTTTAAAGAACAGATGATCACTTCAAGTTTGTTCGATCGTCAATTTTTAGAGTGATTTTACGATGATAAAATAAAGAATAAGTTGGACACGAGATTTACGTGGTTCGATCGTTAATTAGATCTACGTCCACAGAGAGAGAAGAGAGCTTTTATATTGAGTTCTTGAGAGTAATGATCCAGAATCCGTCCCTCATCTAGCTTTAGAGACTGTATTTATAGGTAACAAGTAGCGGTTAGTTATGCCCGAGATCGCCGGTTGAAATGGGCCGAGGTGGGCCGACTGAAGTGGGCCGAGGTGATTGGGCTCATGGGCTGAGCTGCTGGGCTTTTGGGCCGAGGTGCTCTTGGGCCTGTTAGTGAGGCTACATCCTATCACTTATGTTAGACCGAGGTCCAGTTATGTTGGGCCTTAGCCTTGTTTAGGCCTGAGTGGGGCTACATCCTATCACATCCCCCCCAAAAGAGCAGGAGCGAGGACGAAGTTTGGCTGAGCTTCTTTCAATAGGTGAGGTCGGGCTTCGGCCGAGCTTCTGTCAGTAGTTGAGGTCGGAATTCGGCCGAGCTTCTGTTATTAGGCGAGGAAGAGCTTTGACCGAACTTCTTTTTGAAGATGAGGTCGACGATATTACTGAAGTGAGACTTTTGACGAAGTCGAGGTGGAAATTTTGTGGAAGTGGAAGACAGCTGTTGTAGGGAACCGTGTAAGACACGCGTCGCATTTCTATTGGTGCATACGAAGAGGCGGGACTTTGAAGAGGGCGGTTGGAAAAAAGGCTAAAATGTTGCCTATAAAAGCTTGCTTTGTACGCTTGAAGATACTTTTCTTCAAATCTTAAACCCTTGCTCTTATTTTCTGCGAAAATTCTTCCAAAGTTCTCTGCCTGTTTTCGCCGCCGTCGTTCCCTGTTTCCACAAAGTAGTCGGAATCTTTTTTCTGTGACAAGTAAGTGCTCTCTATTCACCATCACCATGGCTTCTTCATCTCACTCCCCTGTAGACGTAGATGTGGAGAATGTAGAGTCTCCCTCGCCGCCGAGGATTTTTCCGGCGGGAGGTGTTACAATGAGGGTATTTACCCGAGCTGATGTTCCGCCTGGTCTTGAGGTTATAGAATTTTCTCCTTTAGTTGGGTCGGACGCTGCCCTCGAGTACTCCTCTACCATTAGCAAGTCTCATATGTTAAATTTGGCTCGAAAATATTGTTTTCCAGAGTCTGTTGAAATGGTTTTGCCCCGGGTTGAGGATATGGGTAGCTCTCCGCCGGTAGGGTTTTTTACCGTTTACGAAGACTATCTTCATTTTGGTCTTCGTTTTCCTTTGCATCGCATTTTTGTTGAATTTTTAGAGAGATTTGAGCTTCCTCTAGGTCAGTTAGCGCCGCCCTCCATTAAGCAAATTATAGGTTTTTGTATGGAGGTCGGCCGCCGAGGTGGCTCGATGTCGATAGAGTCGCTACTTAGGTTTTTCCGGGCTAAGCGCGGGCCTACGGGGTGAGTTTATTTATCCCCTGTCAATAAATTTAAGTTAGAAACACCGTCGAAGGTGACGAACTGGCAGAAGAAATTCTTCTTCTGCCGGGCTGAGGGGGTGCCTTTGAATGCTTGGTCGAAGGCCAAGTTCGGCCCCCAGGTCACGGAGGATCCCGTTGGCGAGCTCGAAATGAGCTTGGTGGACCTCGGCTCGATCAAGAGAGACTACGCCGAGGCCGAGCTGTCGAGGTATGGGCTAAGCCCATACGGCGCTTCTGCCGACGTGGATCTGGGTGAGGTCGCGTTCTTATGTGCTGTGTGATGGCGTTTAGCCGAGCTGAATTCTGATGTTCTTTCTTTTTCTATTTGCAGTGAACCCTGAAGCTCTTCAAGCAGTTCTGAAGAGAAAAAAGAAGAGGGCGAGGACCTTTTCGGCTGCCGAGGAGACGCCGCGCCGCCTGCAGGCGGAGAGGACTGCTGACGACCTGCCTCCGCCTATCATCAATGTGGATTCACCTCGGAAGGAGGTGGTGAGTGGCTCGGGGGCTCAGGTCTCCGGTCCGGACGCGCCTCAAGGGATGTCATTTCCCGAGGTGAGTGCAGACTTGCTGCTTTTCTTCTTTTCCCCTTCTCTTTTTTTTTGTGTTAAGGTGATGTGTCTTTGTGTAGGAGGCGGATATGGCGATGGGCGGACTGAAGGCCCTGGCGAACTTCGTCGCTGGCGGGGTCGAACAGTTCCGGAGCCTGTCCGCCGAGCTCGATGCGGCGAGGGCCGAGGCAATGAGGGCGGCGGAGCAGGAGGCGAAGGCTCTTGCCGCTGCGGAGGAGGCGAAGAAGACAGTGGTCGAGCTGGAGGCTGAAGTCACCAACCTGAGGGCCGAACTAGCCGGGGAGCGGGAGAGGATGGCCCGTGCTGCTGCTGAGCAGGGCGGGGTGCTCCGGGCCGTCGCCGAGCGGATATTCCGCTCCAAGTATTTCGGCGGCGTGGTCACCCAGTTGGTGGGCACCATGAGCTCTTCCATCACCGCGGCTGCTATCGACCTCATTGCCAGGATTATCCGGAGCTCGACAAAGCCAAGTACGGATATGAGGCGATGTCGGAGGAGGAGATGCTGCGGGAGTATGCCGAAGTGCTCGTAGAGTGCACTTCTGCCGTCCCGGTGGTGGAGAGGCTAGCTCGGCAGAAGTCCCTGTTATCGGAGAGGGCAGTCCGGCATTGTCCTGTTGATAGGGATGATAGGCTGGAGGCGATAATCGCCGAACTGCCTAAGGACGCTGCTGGAGGAAGCCTCGGGAGTGGTGCGGACGACGAGGTCGGTGTTGAAGGCACTTAGTTTTTTTTTTGTTTTTGTTTTTTTTTAAGCCTTGTACTTCGTCACCGTTAGGGTGGCGTTTCTTTTTTCAATGTATAAAAGAAACTTTTTGCTGAATCGTGTTTGTTTGCTTGTAGCCTGCTCTTGATTTTTGCAACACTTCTCGTTATGACCAAGAAATTTCTGCACTTCGTCGGGCTCTTGAGGCTGCCGAGGTCGAAGCCTCGTGCTGGAAAAGCCGAAGTGATAACATCGAGATCGAAGCTGACGCGAAGCTTCGAGCAGCTCAGGAGAAGCTTGACGAGGAGCATGCTAGGTTTTTGGAGCTTGAAGACAAATATAAGCAAGCTTCGGAGGACATCCAAACTTTTAAGGCTATGGTGGAGGAGCACACCGAGTACGAAGACCTTATCCATAAGAGTGGTCGTTTGACTATTTACGAGGTCCATATGCAGATTAAGGAGGTTCGTGCTCGGATAAGGAAGTACATGGAGCGATACGGCGAGGACTCCTGGTAAGTGCGCGAACAGGAAGACGCGCTTCTCAAGCTGGGGTCCATGTACAAGACCGTTCTGAACCAGAAGCCGAAGTTGAAGAGATGGGTGCAGTCCAAGAATGCCCAGCTCGATTCGACTTCGCGGGACTTTTTGGAGGGTAACCTAGCAGGCGTGCACTCCCCCAGTAGGGCCTTAACTCGGGAACAAACTCAAGCCATAATGTCCCGAGGTGGTGGCCGGCGTGCTTCTGGGGGCCGAGGTCGAGCTGCGTTGGCGGGTCGGGGCCGAGGATGGGTCTTTGGCCGAGGTCAAGGGATGGCCTTCTTAGACTCGGTGCTTAGTCCCGGTGCTGGCTCAAGCTCGGGTCCGGGCTTTGTAGAGAAGTACCTTAGTTTTAGTAAGTCTTCGGGCTCTGACTCTCCTCCTTGATGTAATATTTTGTTCAAGTGAAATAAAACTTTATTTCTATTGCATCATTACTTCCCTAAAGCTTTTCTCGATTGTATGATCAAGTTTGCTTCAAGATTGTGTAACGGCTAACTTGAACTCGTAGTTACTTTGTTTAATACCGAAGTTAAAAAACTTTAAGTAGCCACTTCGCCTGAAGGTGAAGTTAAGGCTTTCAAACGGCTACTTCGTCTAAGGACGAAGTTAAAGCCTTAAGTAGCCACTTCGTTTGAGGACGAAGTTTTGATTTTTTGCGGCTACTTCGTCTAAGGACGAAGTTAAAGCCTTAAGTAGCCACTTCGTTTGAGGACGAAGTTTTGGCTTTTTGATAGTCACTTCGTCTAGGGACGAAGTTTTGGTTTTCAAATAGCCACTTCGTCTAAGGACGAAGTTTCGATTTTCAAGTAGCCACTTCGTCTAAAGACGAAGTTTTGGCTTTCAAATAGCCACTTCGTCTAAGGACGAAGTTTAGGCTTTTAAGAAGTCACTTCGTTTAAAGACGAAGTTTTAGCTTTCAAATAGCCACTTCGCCTAAGGACGAAGTTTTGGTTTTCGGATAGCCACTTCGTCTAAGGACGAAGTTTAGACTTTTAAGTAGCCAGTTCGTCTAGGAACGAAGTTTTGGCTTTCAAATAGCCACTTCGTTTAAAGACGAAGTTTTGGCTTTCAAGTGGCCACTTCGTCTAAGGACGAAGTTTCGGTTTTCAAGTAGCCACTTCGTCTAAAGACGAAGTTTTGGCTTTCAAATAGCCACTTCGTCTAAGGACGAAGTTTTGGCTTTTAAGTAGCCACTTCGTTTAAAGACGAAGTTTTGGCTTTCAAATAGCCACTTCGTCTAAGGACGAAGTTTTGGCTTTCGGATAGCCACTTCGTCTAAGGACGAAGTTTAGGCTTTTAAGTAGCCACTTCGTGTAGGAATGAAGTTTTGGCTTTCAAATAGCCACTTCGTCTAAGGACGAAATTTCGGTTTTCGAGTAGCCACTTCATCTAAGGACGAAGTTTTGGCTTTCGAGTAGTCACTTCGTCTAAGGACGAAGTTTTGGCTTTCAAGTTTGTCGAATTTATCGATAGGAGTGGTCTCCTTACGCGCGTTTAGGTGCTACTCCAAAATTGGAGTTTTGTTTTACTTCTTTTTTCTTTTTCTCACTTTAAATTTTAAGTCAAAAATGTACAAGCATATGCGGATTAAAATATGTAAAGACTCAACATGGTTAGGTAATGGCAGCGATGACTCCGTCATATTGAGGCTGGTTTTCGTCTTCGTCCTCGTCATCGAGCTTTGGCTTCTTGTCTTGGTGGGGGTAACAGTTTTCCCCTCCCCTATTCTTACTTCTCTCACCTTTCCTTTGAGATCGGGCATCTTGTTGGCCACGACCTCGGTATTTACCAAGGGTGCCATCACGTACTAGGTGTTCTATGTCCGAGGCGAGGCTTCGGCAGTCCTCGGTGTTATGACCGTGACCGTCATGGAATTTGCAATATTTATCCCTGGATCGTCGCTTCGATCCACTCCGGGATAATGGCGGCGGCTTCTGGAATAAACTCGCATGAAGCTCGTATATTTCGGCTCGGGGTTTTGTCAACGGAGTGAATTGACTTCGGTCTTGATTGGGCCGAGGTCCGAGGCAGGATTCCAGTGGACCCCGTTGTATTCTCTCGAGGGCACCTCGTCTGTTCTGCCCGGGATCAGTACGTTCCTCCCTTCTCTTGCCCTGACTTTCAGGTCGATCCACCGCCCTTTTTCGTCTATCGGCCTCATCCGCTTCGGCGAATGTGTCAGCAATCCTCCATAGCTGTTTGGAGGTTTGGGGGCGCTCTTTTACGAGCTCCCTGAAGAGTGTGTCGGAGTGAATGGCATTTTGGAATGCCGAGATGAGGACGTCGTCCGACAGGCGGTCGACCTTAAGGCTCTCATTATAGAACCTAGCTAGGAAGTCGCTAATTGATTCTCCTCGTCCCTGCCTTAGAGTAAGGAGATGCGCCGAGCTGATCTTGGCCTCGGCTTTTTGGAAGAAGTGTCGTTCAAAGGCATCTAGTAGGTTGGTATACGACCCTATGCTGCAGCGTGGGAGGTTGTCGAACCATTTACGTGCATTGTCTATCAGCAGTTCGGGGAAGACTTTGCACATGTAAACGTCTTCGGCAAGCCCTTGGTTCAACATGTTGTATTGGTACTGTGACAGGAAGTTGCTGGGATCACAAGAACCGTTATAAGATTTGATTGGTGGCACCCTATATGTTGAAGGGAGCGGGGTGTAGAGTATTTTTTTGGTAAAGGGGGTAGCGATTCGACTGTAAACAGTGAATCTCCCCCCTCTGTGGTCATCTTCATCACGTCGGGAAAGGCCGACGTTTCGACGAGGTGATGTTGAACCACGTCTGTAGTCATCTTCGTCACGTCGGGATGGACCGACGTTTCGACGAGGTGACGTTGAACCACGCCGAGGTGAAATGAGGTTATTGTTTCTTCGGCGATCACGCTGTCTTTGGGGAAGTTCGCCGTTTCTTCCCTCGACAATTTAGAGGCTTGGTGGCCGAGGTCGCTGCCGTGGTGGTTCAGTTTTGTCCTTTTCGTCTTGACTTCGTTGCCGATGTCGTTCGGCGAACTTAAGGAAGTCATGTTCATGGAGGTCTAGGTACGCTTTAAGCGCGTCTCCGAGCTGAGGCTGAAGTGCGGCGTTCCCTCGTTGGCGATCTCCTTGATTTAGCCCTCCGCTACTGACAGAATCATTGGATCGGCCTGAGTGGACGTCTTCCACATGACCGTCAGGAGTTCGGCGGATTACGGGCTGTCTATCGGGTTGTACCTGGTGCACACCCCCTTCGTTGGTAGAGGTACGAGGTGGATTGGCAGGTAGTTCGGCCTGATTCTGTTTTCCTTTGGCAGCAGCAGCTATGGCGGTGGAGCGGGTAGATTTCACCATTGTATTTTCACTCAGAAAACGTTGATCGATTTCACAGAATTTATATCGTTTCCACAGACGGCGCCAGTGTTCGATCGTCAATTTTTAGAGTGATTTTACGATGATAAAATAAAGAATAAGTTTGACACGGGATTTACGTGATTCGATCGTTAATTAGATCTACGTCCACGGAGAGAGAAGAGAGCTTTTATATTGAGTTCTTGAGAGTAATGATCCAGAATCCGTCCCTCATCTAGCTTTAGAGACTGTATTTATAGGTAACAAGTAGCGGTTAGTTATGCCCGAGATCGCCGGTTGAAATGGGCCGAGGTGGGCCGACTGAAGTGGGCCGAGGTGACTGGGCTCATGGGCTGAGCTGTTGGGCTTTTGGGCCAAGGTGCTCTTGGGCCTGTTAGTGAGGCTACATCCTATCACTTATGTTGGTCCGAGGTCCAGTTATGTTAGGCCTTAATCTTGTTTAGGCCTGAGTGGGGCTACATCCTATCAAAGTTCAACCCACCAAAACAATCAAGACAACATGGTAAATACACGCATTCCATTACCAAAACAAGAATAGAAGTTCAATCTTTCACCAAGAGAACTTCACCCCCTCTTGAATCTTGATAAACAAAGGTAAGAGAAGTAAGGGAGCAATCAAGGAGAAGTCATTGAGTCTAGGTTTGTCTAGCAGTCTAAGTCACATTCTCGTCAATTATTGCAGTAATCAGTCGATTTCAGCATAAGTTCCAAAAATATAAAATCTTGAAAATGGGAAAACCTTGAGAGAGAAGCGACATACGTGAGAGGAGGGAGAGAGGCTGAGCTCGAAGGAACGGCATCATCACTTTGCGTCGCTTCTTCTTCTTCTTGGTCCTGTTGTTTAGGAACAACACTAGTTTCAGGCGAAGAAACAGATCGTGGGCTCACAGCAGCACAAATCAGCGGCGAGTGTGAGCAGAATTGAGGTGCAGTGATTTTGCAAGAGTGGAGAAACTGTGGCGGTAGCACAAACAATTTGTGTTTTGGAAGAGATGAAGGGAAGCAAGTGGTGGTGGAGCAGCTGCCTGTCACGGCGGTGGCAGCCATTCTCTCTCTCGCACACACACTCGGTGGCTGCAGGAAAGGGAAGATAACTTTACATGAGATAATTCCATTCCAGCCACTGATTTCAATTCTTCTTTGTTTATTCCTCTGTTTTTCTTATTTCTTTTTTAGCCAATATTTATTAAATCACAATTAACAGTCATTTAAAAAAATTAAAAAGAAATAACTAAGTATTTATTTTTGATAAAAATTATTATAATTAACATTAAATATTAAAAATAAATATATATTCTATTTAGGTGAAATGAACTTACAGTAGTAAACACATAATTAAATTAAAACATATATTTACTGATGAAATATAAAATTTCTGACACAAAATTGAAACATTAAATCTCATCTCAAACAAAACTATATGGACAAAATTTAGTGCAAATGAATAATATTTTAATAAATCAATGCATCACAATGTGTGTGAGATCATGAGTGTAACATTTCAAATTCTACAATTAAATTTATTATTTTAATTAATATTTTTAAAAATAAAAAAATGTTATGATATAATAAATTATAATTAATAATTATTTAAAAAAATTAAAAAATCATATATCTTAATTTTTGAATTTATAACCCTACATATAATGGTGCACTACTATTGAAGTCACATTAATATTGCACCATGATTTTATATATTTTGTGTAGTTTTTACACTAAAATACTTTAGTGATGCACCGCATTTCTTAAATCTCATGTAGTTTTTACACTAAAACATTCTAATGTAGCACCACATTTCTTAAATTTCATGTAGTTTTTATACTAAAGTACTCTAATGGTGCACCATATTTTCTAAACCACATGTACTTTTTACATAAACACTCTAAGATAGTATTTACTTTGCATGATAAGAAATATTGATAAAATTAATTCAAGTTAATCTTATGTTTACTTTGATGGATAAATGGTGGATTACTTGATTTTGAACTAATTTTATAATCTTATCCTTCAAATACGCAATCCTACATTTTATCAATACAACTTATCATTCAAAGTAAACGACACCTAATGGTGCACCACATTTCTTAAATTTCGTGTATTTTTTACACTAAAACACTCTAATGATGCACCACATTTCTTAAATTTCATGTAGTTTTTCACTAAAAATACTTTAATAGTGCACAATGTTTCCTAAATTTCGTGTAGTTTTACACTAAAACACTCTAATGGTGTACCGTATTTCCTAAATTTTGTGTAATTTTTACACTAAAATACTCGAATAGTGCACCATGTTTCCTAAATTTTGTGTAGTTTTTACACTAAAACACTCTAATGGTGCACCACATTACTTAAATTATGTGTAGTTTTTACACTAAACTACTCTGGTGCACCATGTTTTCTAAATTCCGTGTAGTTTTTACATTAACACTCTAACGGTGCACCACATTTCTTAAATACTTGTGTAGTTTTTACACTAAAATACTCTAATAGTGCACCATGTTTCTTAAATTTCGTGTAGTTTTTACACTAAAACAATCTAATGGTGCACCACATTTCTTAAATTTCGTGTAGTTTTTACACTAAAATACTCTAATGGTGCACCATGTTTTCTAAATTCCGTATAGTTTTTACACTAAAACACTCAATGGTGCACCATATTTCTTAAATACTTGTGTAGTTTTTACACTAAAATACTTTAATGTTGCACCATGTTTCCTATATTTTGTTTAGTTTTTACACTAAAACACTCTAATGGTGCATCATATTTCCTAAATTCCGTATAATTTTTATATTAAAATACTCTAATAGTGCATCATGTTTCCTAAATTTTCTATAGTTTTTACATTAAAACACTCTAATGGTGCACCAAAGTTCAAAATTTTGGGGCAAATTTTAGAACATTTTATTAGTGTACGGATTCATGAAATATTTTAATGCAATTAAATTGTAATGACTAAATTACAACATTATCTCATTTTTGTTTGTTATTCTTTTACAGGGGAAGGTAGAAAATTGAACTCTAAAATTCTCTCTTTATACTAAATATATCTACTATTTGAATATTTTTCTCTTCTTCTTTAAAATAGTATACAACGTTAAGATTGAAAGCTTAACGTCCCTCTTTACACATGAGATATTCATTACTTAAATGTTTGTTATACATCTACATTTACACACAAGATATACACTACTTGATTATCTGCTTAATACATCTCTTTACACATGAGATGTTAATCAGTTGAATATGTGATTAACTCATCTATTTACACATGAGATGTTCACTATTTGAATATCTGGTTAACACCGCTCTTTACACATAAGACGTCCACTATTTGAATATTTGCTTAACACATCTTTTTACACATGAGATGTTCATTACTTGAATGTCTGTTTAACACATCTCTTTACACATGAGATGTTCATCAATTGAATATGTGATTAACACATCTCTTTACACATGAGATGTTCACTACTTAAATGTCTGCTTAACATCTCTCTTTACACATGAGATGTACACTACTTGAGTATCTATTTAACACATCTCTTTACACATGAGATGTTCATCAATTGAATATATGATTAATATATCATTTTACACATGAGATGCTCATTACTTGAATGTCTGTTTAACACATCTCTTTACACATGATATGTACACTACTTTAATATCTGTTTAACACCACTCTTTACGCATAAGGTGTTCATTACTTGAATATCTGATTAACGCATCTCTTTACACATGAGATGTTCACTACTTGAATGTCTGCTTAACATCTCTCTTTACACATGAGATGTTCACAACTTGAATGTCTTCTTAACACCTCCTTTACACCATTTGAATGTTTGTTTAACACATGAGATGTTCACAACATGAGATCCACCATTTGAATGTTTGTTTAACACATTTCTTTACATATGAGATGTTCAACATTTGAATGTTTGATTAACATTTCTCTTTATACAAGAGATGTTCACTACTTGAATGTCTACTTAACACATATATTTACACATAAGATGTTTACTACTTGAAAGTTTTCTTAACACTTCGCTTTACACATGAGATGTTCACTACTAGAATGTTTTGTTAAAGTCTTCTCTTTACACATGAAATTTTCACAACTTGAATGTCTACTTAACACATCTCTTTACACATGAGATGTTCACTACTTGAATATCTGTTTAACATCACTCTTTACACATAAGGTGTTCGTTACTTGAATGACCGTTTAACACATGAGATGTTCATTACTTGAATGTCTGTTTAACACCACTCTTTACACATAAGGTGTTCATTACTTAAATGTATGTTTAACACCTCGCTTTACACATAAGTTATCCACTACTTGAATGTCTACTTAATACCTCGCTCTACAAATGAGATGTTCGCCACTTGAATGTCTGCTTAACACCCCGCTTTACACATGAGATGTTCGCTACTTGAATATATGTTTAACACCGCTCTTTACACATGAGATGTTCACTACTTGAATGTCGGTTTAACACCTCTCTTTACACATGAGATGTACACTACTTGAATATATGTTTAACACCTCTTTTTACATATGAGACGTTCACCACTTGAATGTCTAATTAACAACTCTCTTTACATATGAGACGTACACTACTTAAATATATGTTTAAATCTATCTTTACACTTTACTACTTGAACGTCTACTTAACTTCTCTTTTTATGCATGAGATGATCTATTTAACATCATTCTTTACAAGATGCTCACTATTTAAATGTCTGTTTAACATCTCACGCACATCAAATATTCACTACTTTAGTGTCTAAAGTATCGCACTATGCACTTCATTATATTAAAACTTGGTGCTCTCATATTACTTTTTCCTATATTTAGCTTCAACTATTGACAACAAAATGACAGGTCTATGAATTAAATATTTATCTAAGATATCGTAAACTATCATTATTTGAAATCAACCTATGATCTAAACTTGATTGCACCATTGTTATTTATTATTTCAATACTTGCAATTAAGTGTATCCGATCATGAAAACAATAAGATAACTTGGGGTAATATTTTTTTCGTTATAATAGTGAGTGTAATAATTGAAACTGGAAACAATTTTGGTGCTAAAATTGCACGATTTTAGTACAAAAAATGCACGATGTTAGTACAAAAAATGCACAAATTTGGAGTTTTTCCTTGATACACATTTTAAGTGATTCTGTGCAAAAACTACGCTAAATTTAGCTTACGTGCACGTTGTGATTGGTGAATTCAATCATGAAGTGAAACACTAATTAAGAAACGAAAATAATATTGCACAGTATAAATAATAAAATTATCATTATTATACACTGTCAATCAATCTAAATAAACAAGCCGGATACTCTAATTTTAATTAATTAAATATATTTCCTCAATCCAATATATATATACACTTTAAGAGCTCATTTGGTAGATAGGTTAGGATGAGAGTGGATAAGTTAAATTTAGTATGGGGAGTTGGGATATGAGGAGTTAAGTTTAATATGAGTTTGTGTTTGGTAGATAAGATAAAAAGTAAGATAAAATTTATATGTTGTTTGGTAGAAGTGTTTAAACCTTAGATAAAGTGGTGCTATTACAAATTTACCCTTCATTTTTTTTATAAAATTATAAGCGGGAAATCTTCTTCATTTCGTGAAATATAAGCGGGCTCCCAAGATGTATTTGTAGAACAACAAAGCATCGGTACTAGAAGAAGGGTTTCACGACGCCTCCGACCTAGTCCGATTCAACACATTATATTCAGATTGACTCAAAGGTTTGTGGTTTGATTATGAAATTTCACTATTTCTAGGTCTTTTTTTAATAAGTTTGTGTAGATTCAACTTTGTTCCTATTTTTCCAAACTCGAAGCTTGTGTAATTTACGGCGCAAATTTGCAGGAGTGCTCGTACGGAGATTTTCAATTTTTGATAGGTCGTCCATCCTCGGAGATGAGTTCTACGCAGGAAGGTGTTTTATTTTCGCTGTCATTCTCTTTGTTTGAGTTAATTGTGTTGCTTCATTGTGTATTATACTAAAATCTATTCTAATACAACACTTTTTTTTTCTAACTCACTTCTAAGTAAGATTAAGGGTTTGATTTCCCCTGTCTGCCATAGTCCCCTATCATAAAATTTTTCTCTTGCTTAATTGTTTTAAAGAGCATGATTAGTTTCACCTTGTTCTGTGATAGATGTTATCGTGTATGGAAGAATAAATAATCACAATTTTATAGTTTCTCCAAAATAAAAGGTTGAATTTCAATGTTGATAGTGCAAAATAAACATAAAATTTTGTTGAGTTTCTTTTGTACAGTTGAAGAAAGTATGAGAGGAGATCACAAATCTTCAATAAACATGTGTGCAATATTTGATTAGCGAATATGAAGTTATATCCAGTTTGCCCTTTTTTCTATTATGATTTGGTATGAGTGTTCATTTAGTTGTTTTATAAAATGTAATATCCCTAGTATGTATTGGTATTAGTCTCAATATATTGTTTCAGGGACTAGTTCTCAACAACGAAAAATAAAGAAATCGGATAAGGGGCGTCGTATTTGGACGCAAAATGGGGAAGCTATTTTGATTGCATCTGTAAAGGAGCTTATTGCTCAAGGTTGGAAATCTGATAATGGCTTCAGGGCAGGGTACTTGAACAAACTCGAAGAATCAATGAAGCACCATTTTCCGGGGACGGACTTGCGAGCCTCACCTCATATCAATTCCAAACTTGCAGCTTGGAAAAAGAACTACTACTCATTAAACCACATCTTGAATCGGAGTGGCATAGGCTTCAATGTTAGGGGTAATCACAAGATCGATTGTGAGGATGAAACTTGGGACCAAATTGTTAAGGTAGATTTAAATTCAAATTTTTTTGAGTTATCCTACATTTTGTCTTTAACCGTATATGTAGCATATGAGTAATCAATTTCCTATTGTTTTATGAATTACTATGATGAAGTAATAAGTTCCATATTATTTTATATATTAATCTTTTACATGATAACTCATCTAACTAAAAAGATATGGGGCAGGCCGATCCCAATGCTCGCCAAATGCGTTACAAAAGTTGGCCATACTATGATGCTTGGAAAGAAATTTATGGCAATGATCGCGCCACTGGTGACGGTGTCGAGGGTCTCTTCAATGCATACTGTGATTTTCAAAGCAATGGCCAAACGACCGAGAATGTTGACCTTGGAATTGATGAAGATGTCAGCCCCCAAGACCTACCGGAGAATGAAGGAATTGCGGAGAGTTATACAAATACTAAACGCAGAGGTCATGTTCCAGTGACAACAAATAAGAAACACAAGGCTGCTGATGTCATCTCTGGAGTGTGTGATATTTTGGTTGAGATAGGCCGAAAAGCTGATGAGAGACTAGCCTCTTTGGCGGACAGCCTCGGCTATGAAGCTCGTTTGGGAAAGGCCTTGGAAGATTTGTTTGAACAACTTGGTTCCATAACCAACTTATCAAAGGAGGAGAGGTTCGAGGTGTGTGCAATACTTGGTACTCAACCTGACAAGCTTAAGATTTTCAAAGGCATGCCTACCTCTGCTCGTCCCGATTACGTGGAATGGTTACTTACCAAATTTCACGTTTAGTAGACACAAGTATCTTTCATTGTGTTTTTTTGGCATGTAGATATCTGAAACTAGTAGTCTGCTAGTGGCTCGTCACTTCTTTTTGGATTTTAAGCCAAAATGTCTCATCTTTTGTTGCTGAATTTAATGATCTGTAGAACAATGACTATTTAAATGGATTCAGTTTTTATATGTTCTATTTGCATTTTTTTTAAATCATCTTGGCCAAAAGGGTGATTCATGTTTAGTTAATTGCTTCAAATGATAAATTTGAAATCTTGGTCAAAAGGGTGATTCATGTGTAGTTACCGAAGACAAACAAAAAAGATCTAAATATAAAAGGATACCTGAACTTAATATCAAAAAGATCTAAATATAAAAGGATACTTGAACTTAATATCAAAAGTGCTCTAAACACAAATTATACGTTTGTTAAAATCTAAACACAAAAGATGCCAACTAGATTACAAAAATAGAAACAATCAAATACCTATAAATTGAGCAACTTGTTCTTCTACTGAAACATATTTTCCATCGCTCAATCCACCAAGTTGCTTCAATAATAGACATAGCCTACCGAATGTATTGCGATCCATACGTAGATTCTTGACACAATCAACATCGCTAACATTCACTAACCTATTGAGGTGATGGACTTGTGATGGGATCCTATTAATCATGGTATATGGTCGAGAGTCGGAGACACGTTTTCGTTTCTTAAAGAGTAGCCTAAATAAGATATCCAATGCAGCTGAGATCTGGAGCAGCAAAGTATTCATTATTTCCTCAATCATCATGGCAATATGGAGGCTTCTTTGGTTGTTATTCATGTTGAACTAAGAGACGAAGAAGAAGGGTATTGCAATATTTTTTAATTCACAACTGCATGCAAAATAAATTATATTATCTACTAATCAATCTTACAAAACTAATTGAAAATTGCAAATATAACCTCAATTTAAATGAGCATGTATGCTACTAATTAAGTTCTCATACAAATAGCTTTATAGAAATTGTAGTTCACCAACTAACATAATCATTCAGCAAATAAAGGGATGCCAATTCTGAATTTTGGTGATACACAAATCAGTTCTTTCACAGAAGCTTCTATTTGAATTTTGGTGATCCATCAAGACAACCAGTTCAGAGAATGAAACAATGCATTGATTGAATTAGTCAAGAGAATACCATCAAGAAAAAGAAAATCTGCTGCTTTTCCATTAGATTAGAATTAGTTAGCCCACGCTCTTTCACAGAAGCTTCTATTTGTTTGAATAAGGACTCAATTCATTGATTGAATAAAAATGAGAAAGAGAGGTAGGGAAAATGCGAGCATCTGAGGAGAGTTAGAAGCAAAACCACCCCTCAATAAGCAAAGAACTCACGGTGGCTGGAAGGCCATGCCTTTTGTTTTAGGTTTCTTTCTCTCTCGATCGATCTCCAACAAAATGAATTTGTAAATGGAAGTCCTAATTAAGTCATGTTCAAACTTGGTAACTTGTAGACCCATCTTGTCCTAACCAACAAGACGCACCAAAAGGAAAAGCAACAACATCAACTACCAATCCGTAAGCAATCAAAACTAATCTCAACCCATTATCCTCTTTAACACAAACCAGTTATTGAAAATACAAAAGAGCATTCACTTCGCAGCACAAAAAACCAAGGAACAAGAAACAACAACAGCAGAGAAACGCAACAAAAGAGCATTCACTTCACAGCACAAACATGGCGTTGCCTAAATTGATGGGTTCTTCAAAATTGATGGGTTATGTCGTGTGGAGAAGGAAAGATATTCAAGCAAACCATTTTCACATTAAGCTATAAACATGGTTTTTACTCCCCTCAAATCAAAACATATTGACGAAATCAACACTTACCCTTACAGATGCATCTTGCGAAACTCAATTCGAAGGCGAGTGAGATTTGCAAAGGAAGTAGTCTCTTCTTCTTCGAATGTAGATCTCGAACTTCTCATCGTTTCTGTCTTTGGGGAGAAAAAACAAAATTCAAACCCAAAACTATGCAAGGGTATTTTTGAGAACATTTGTTTTCCGCCTTTTACTGTTACAGTGAGTTGGATTTAATATCAGGGGGGAGGAGGGTTTATTAACCCTCTTCAACCAGCCCATTTTCTCGGGCCAAGTTTATAGTAGCGGGCCGAAAAATTAGACTAGTTGCTACCAAATGGAAGTTTACTCATGTTTAAAATAGCATATATGCCTACAACTACTCTACCAAATGAGCCCTAAATTTACAGAAAAACTAAACATGATACTGCATTATTTTTTATTGAAAAGCTTTCAAAATGTGAATTCAGCTCTTACTGTTCGTTTTAATGCGATCCTTTAATTAATTTATATAATATCCATTAAGAAACTAATTAGTTTTCATATATGTAATTACAAATATTAAAAATATCTTATATTTAATAATTTCTCATGATAATGTATATTATATGTTAGGTACTTTATATTGTTGTTTATTATGTTGAACCTAACATGTGTGTTTTTGTGTTCTTCACATGATGATTGTTGACTTAGCTGTTGAGCTCAACATAACAATTGACGATGATTCAGACGATGACTAGACTGCCACGTGGACGCACGTGGAAAATTGACTTGGTGTGCTTGAAGAGTGCACGAAGACTGGAGAAGACCAAGTCATAATAAGCGGTTGAGATCTTTGCGCCTAGTGGAAATCTTTTCCACAAATAAATATCGGAGTCAACAGACAGTCTGTAACTGTTTTCACAATTCCAGGCGCATCTTGCGGAGCATGACAACAGTTGAGAGATTTTGGGAATGCGTGGGCTGCTGGCAGTTACAAATCCATGAAATGAAGCCCAAACTATCTCTATAAATAATTGTTATAGTTTTCTGTTAGAGATATACTTTTGCAGATTAAATTCGTAGTTTAGTGTGTATGATCTTTGTTCTTTTAAGATCATACATTTAGTGTTTTTGTAAGAAGTATTGATGTTTTGTGGTGCTAAACATTGTAGCAACACAACACTTATTTTGATTATTCTTTTTGGCCGTAAGGCTGCCGTGTAGGTTGTTCGTTAACACAACCTACGCAAAAATTATCTCCTGTCTTCTTTAGCTTCCGCATTTATTTATTTAGAGTAGGTTGATACACTTTCATTATAACTTATTATAATGCATCTTCTGATGATGAAGACAGATCACACAAAAATCGTAAGTTCAGCTTGATTTTAATAGTTTCTATGAGAGGAAAAGGTTTATAATTGATCCACCCCCATACATCATAGTATGCATTATAAAATACAACTTTTTTGTATACATTTATAAGGTATTATAAGTTCAAAGTTTATATATAAATACACACAAACATATACTTCACCCGTCCTATTAAAATTGATCACGTTTCTTTATTAATTTGTCACATTAAAATTGACCACTTCTCAAAAAAGAAAAAAATATTAAAATATTAATTCTCACTTTTCTTTAAAGCACGAAACTTTACTTTCTTAATATACGTGCTTAATCCATTCATTATGCCCACTTTTAGCAGGACAAAAGAGTACTATTGACCGTTATATTATCGGTAATATGTAAAATTAAAAGTTTGGGTTTGGAGACTAAGGTCACCACGGTCCACCAGTGTATATTGTTCAAATGTGAAATAAGTCGAATATCTGCAGCAACAACAAGAAAAAAAAAAGTTAATGCAAACTTCAAGCTTAAATTCACTATAGATTGATGCAGGGTCACTGATTTGACAGGTTTTTTTTTCAATATAACAGAAACTGCTCCAATGCTTAGCAGCAGATGTTGCTCAAGTGATCAATACACATACAAACCTCAGAGAGAACACTTAAATGCCATTATCTTGAACGATTTACATTCAAATATATTTCCAACCACATTTTCGTGTGCATTAGCACTTCATACGTACTGATTAGCAATCCAGTTCGATATCATGTTCAAAAGAGGGACAATGAAGGTGTCAAAAGAAGGTGGACCCGTACTTTTTAAGTTATTGTTTTCTGCTGGGAAGCCTCAACATACTGCTGTGCGAGTTTCTTCACCTTTTCCCCTTCCTTGATGAGAAAATTTGCATTTCTCTCCTTGGAGTGGTACTTCATAACTTTCTCAGTTGTCTTCCCCACAGCCCACCGGTATTCTTCCACTGTGATCACGCCACTCTTGCAAAGTGGTCTGATGTGCTCTTTAATGAATGTCTCAACCTGCAATATAGAAAAATCGAAACCATTGAAGCAGATAGAGAACAGATGACCAGTATAAATAAATAATATGTATATAGCATTTCACCTTTTTCATGACCGTACTCTGATTTTCTGATTGTTTGGGGTCACATTTAGGTGTCTTTTCCTTGGTGGTGCTTACATTCTCTCTTTTCTCAGCATTGGTTGATGGATGAATTGATTCCTCCATGGCAGCTCTTGAGCTATTCTTATCACCATGGTTGGATCTATCACCTTCATTTTCCCCATGTAAGTCACTATTCACCGTCGGATTAAATGGCAATACAGAAACAGTCTTAGGATACTTTTCAATTAGTGGTTCTATATCAGGTCCATAAAGTTCTTCACATTCTGCAAGAGAAGGCTCCTCCTCATTACCATCATCAGGAAATTTTTGAACAGCACAGTCTTCTATTCTGTCATCCACAATCGAGCTTCCAGTAGTAGTCTTATTTTGAGACTCATGCAGCTGAGATGGGTCAGCTATAGGTTCAACATCTCTCTTCAACTCATGATCCGCAGAGTCCAGAATTCCATTTGGTTTCTCTGGTTTAAGTGAAGAAAATAACAATTTGATTTTTGGTGGCTCAGACTCTAGCTTAGAAGTGTTTAGAGCACCAGCACCAATGAAGTCATCATCTTCCAAACTATACTCAAAATCACCATAAATATCAAGATCTGGATGAGAATCAGCTTCTAGTACATTGTCAGTCCCCTCGTCACTATTTTTTGGTGAATCAATTTCATTATCAAAGTACTCTGCCGGATGACTGGGACTATTTGGAGGGGTATCTGACATGAGCCCTGCATTTCTAAGAGCTTCATCAACTACCAGATCGAAGGAGCTGTTACAAGCTTCTTCAGATGCTCCGACAGTGGGGAATCCGGAAGTGGAGCAGGGATTTGTTTCTTCAGCCATGTTGATGCTTATGTCTTCTGATCTTCGTAATAGCTCTTGGGAGCACAAATTCTGGTATACAAGCTTACTGTTTGACCTGTCAGCAACGGTTTTTTCAATATTAATAGCATCTGCTACAGCCAACTCTGTTTCAGCACTTTGGCAAATTTTCAACAGATTTGCTTTCTTCAGGAAGTGCTCGGTGAGGCGATAAAGTTGAACCTGTATCATAACTAATGGTTATATATAGGTAAAAAGTCTGATCTCCTAAAGGAAGATTTCTAGAGAAAAGAGAATAACTACAGCCCTGACAAGGTAAATAATTTAGCATCAGATTAAGAATGTGATTGCATCCTTATTTATAGGTAAAAAGTCTGATCAACCCAGACAACTCAAAACCAAGGATCAGAACTATAGTGACAAATTCAGGAGATGGTTGCAGCATGGAGAAATTAAAGAATCTTCCAGAAGAAAGCTTTTGTTGGGGGGAGGTGGTGGTGGCGGTGGTGGTCTGGAGGAGGGGGAATTGAATGTTGAATGATTTTTATCCTTTGAAGAAGGCACCTGTTCGTAATAGATATTTCTTCATTCCCACTATTATTGGCACTCTACTTTGATAAAAAAAACACTCAGTTTTGGTCAAAATAGGTCAATAATAATGATGCAGACTGAGTGAATAGTTATAGATAAGGTTGAAGACATAGGAAAAACAATAGTATTTTGTGTAACATTTTAAACATATTGGTAGATTCATTCCAGGTCCCATAAAATGACAGATATTTTAATTCTGCATCTTTCCTAGGCTACTCTCCATTCTTCCCAACAACTAATGATACGATAACAATCCAGAATTACCTTATCTCTAAGGACAGAAAGTGTCCATTTTGAGGGGAATGATAGATTTGGTTGACGTGAATAAGAAAGACAATATTTACCTGCCTGACTGATGCGGGGATTTTATTGTGACGACTGGGAGCCAAAACAGGACGCATATCTTTCGGCAGTTGAGCCTATAGAATCATTGAAGAAAAAGGAACTTAATTTAATCACAACTTAACAGGCATGGAGACAATCTTTCAGAATGAAAAGCGTAAGAAATTACCAATAACGGATAGTTTCCTGTGAGAACTAATTTGTCCTCTTCTTTATCCTGCATGTTCTTGCCTGAGGTTGCTGTTTTTCTTGCCAAAAGTTCTAAGGCCCATTTTCTTCTATCACCCTTTACAGGGTCAGCTTTAAGTGCCATGTCCTTTCCCCCAAGTGTCTTAACGCCGCCAACAATAGTAGTATCTGGTGCTCCTTTGGAATATCTCTTTAGTTGTGCATCAACAGAAGCAGCTTTAGGTTTCATACCCTTGGGATGATTCTTCATCTCTTTATTCTCTAAAGCAGGAGTAATCACTTCCAATATAGCACTATGCTTCTGTTGGTTTGTGTCAGACAGGTTAGTTGGCTGCGATTTAGATGCTTTCTCAGTGGAACCACTCTCTCTCTTATCTTCGGGAGTCGAAACAGCTTTGAAAGCTGAGACAGGTTTAATATCATCCTTCCTTGGGAAAACAGATGCATCCGCTAAATACAATCTTGAAAGAATAGAACCCTTTGCCTCCTGATCATCTCTGGGCATTATCTTCGTCTGATCCGGTTCATCCCTCAGGAGATTAAGAACTGACTGTAATGTCTGAATCTTCTCAGGCTTCGATCCTTTCGTACAGCGATGTTTCCAAAACTCAACTTCACATTCCCGAGTCCAGGCACGCTTTCGCTTTCCCCCAGCGCCATATATCTTTTTTGTAAGGCTTTCGCGTACTTTTCCTTTTTGCAGCAATGACCTTTTTGCCTTTATATTTATATCCGGCTTCCTATTTTCAGCCCCTGATCCAGCCAAAGCAGCCCGGAAAGCATCCAATAGTTTTGGATCAAAACGATTTAGTCCTAGCTCTTTAGACGATTTGTTTCGGACAGCTTCTTTTATTTTGTTCCTAAGTTCTTGAACTAGCACCAAAGAATCTTTGTTATCACCAGCTCGCCGCATTATCTTTTTGAGCCTCAGCCCAGCAGCAGCTTCTCTTTCTCTGGGTTCGGTATCTGAAGAACTTTTAAGGCCAAGCTGTTTCAGAGATTTACGATCTGTTTCCTGAACTATATCCATTATATCAGGAATACCATTTTCCTTGCTATTCCCCAAAGACCTATGAGTAGACGTTGTGCTGGACTCATCTACAAAAGATGCAGCGTTTTTATCTGTAATGTTTCTTTCAGCTTTGATTTTCTTCCGCGAAAGTTTAGCCTTCTTTATTTCTCCACTTGCATTTCTAAGACATAATAATCGGTTGTAAGAAAAACACTCAGAATATAGAAGGTAAAAGATAGTTCAAACAATACCATAATCTATATTCCAAGAGAAGGCTGACAAACAAGAAAAGCAATGTAACTCATAAATAATCAACAATTATGACAAGCAGAAAAAGGAAAATAGACTGACAAACTTCAATTATATATACATATATAATGTAATGCATCAATTTCCATTGATTATATCAAATATTTCACCCATGTTCTAGATGCCAGAGGGGATATCCCCGGTCTTATGAAGACATATACCTATATAATATGATCTATGTGTTCACTATCGTTAAACACTGCAAACCTCTCAAGAACGTTTCAAGGATATTAGAATACATAGTCTATTATTGAATTACAACCCCCACAACTCAAAACACATGAAGTATCATGCTTACAAGCGAGTTATAAGAAAATGACAAAAGTATATTGTTCCAAGTAGTTTCCATTTGGGTTCAGTTATGCAAGTTCTTAAGAAACAAAATGAAGAGAAACAAGTAATATCTCCAACAGGTACTTGTTCTATTAGAGAGAAGGGAAAAATATGTTGACATGTTAATTATAACTGTAATACACTTTATAAAGATAAAACAAACTGTGGCATAACAACCTGCAATCTCCATGCTTTCTTTTTGCACCAGCAGTTCCACTTGTGGTCTCTTTCTCATTAGGAACCTTATTTTTTATTGAGAGAACTTTGACTTCACTGCTTGCTGCATTCAGAGCTGGAAACACTCCAGAGAAAAATAACATAAGCAAAAAATGAGAGTAACTTTCTTCAAACGGTCATTGATGTCAAAGCACTAATATTCAGTCAGGAGTGGATCAGAAAGGAACAATTTATCTGCTCATTCTATCTTATACCTGGTAAAAGATCTTCTGACCTAGTATTTGCTTCCAAGGATTCAGCCACACAGTCCTCAAACAATCCATTGTTCTTCGTGTCTCCTAAAAATTATACATGAAAAGGTATATGAACATATCAGATCGTGCTAAACCTTTTTAATTCATAATATGGAAGAGGTAAATTATATAAATTGCAATCACCAAGTTTATCGGTGCCCATGGATGTGGCAAAATCAAGACCTAAGCCAGACTCAGTCATTTTGTCATTTAAACGTGTTGGAGCTCTTTCAACTACACCATCAGCACATATCTTCTGTTCAACAGGAGATGAGGATGCTTCCGTTTTTTGTTGATATGAGTAAGTGTCAAGACTGTTCATGTGTTCCGGTAATGCTTCACCATTCGACATAATAGATGTAGAACTGGATAACACCTTGATATCCATGTCTTTGCTACATTTCATATCTGATTCCTGACATTTTTGATTTCCTTCAACATGTGAGATGACTACAGCAGTCTCACCATCATCAGCAACAGAAACTGATACTCTTCCAGAAAAAGATCCTTCAGCTAGATAGTTGCCACCAGCAATTTCCGCACAATTTTGGTAGATTTTACTTGATAGTGAAGCCTGATCTAACATCTGTGGAGCTTTAACAACATCACACCTGCATCAACTAGCATAAAAAATATAAAGATTCTAATATACATTGCATTCATTCATTCACAAAATAACAACTCATTACCCTGGACAGAGCCATGAACCTTCACAAGTACCTTCAGGGTCAAATCCCACACAGAAAGCATGGTACCTATTTGCATGAATACAAGAAAATATCAGAAGAGTGGATCAAAACGTCTACTTGACAACCTGTCCATAATGTCAATCTGATTATCTTCCAATGAGAACAATGCTAAAATCAAGAAGAGGGCACATAGGAAAATAAATAAAAGTCAAATAAAGAAAAGATAAAGAGTGACATAGACGAATAGCTGCAACAAAATGCACCTAAAAATAATAGGTAAGTGGTATAGGGTAAAATGCCACACGCCAAAACTGCCTCAAACAAAATAAAGTATTGTGTAATTGGTGTCTACATATACAAAGGTACAAACCATCAGCAGCAGCAAGAAAAACAAGGTAACTGAATGCTGAGCAACTGATCAAGGTGAAGCCTAAAAACCACAAAACTGAAAAGGAGTGGAATTGTTTCCTACCATTTATCACATGAATCACAAGCAATGGATGTATCAATGTCTGAATCTTCTCCAATTTCCACTGATCCACTCCGTATTTTGCAACCATCTCCATCCAAGCAGACAACTGACTAAAAGAAGACAAAGTAACTAACATCACACGACTAACTAAGGTGGCCGTGCTAGAGAAGTTGATAAAAATAACATGAACCTAATAAGAATTAGGAAAACAATGAAAAAAGGAATACAGGCAACAATCCTCAATCCCCTCGGGATAGTGATGAGAATATGAGCTCATTTTCCACAAAATACCTATATCTGGTTAGCAGTTAGCAAGATTTGATTTTTCCATAAACTTAAGAACTATGTGCTTATTAAAGAATTTATATGCCTTGGAAAATGTTACAGCAATTTCCAAGTTCTCTTCTATGGAGAGCTATTCCAAAAGGAGAATAAATATAGCATTTCTTTCCAAGTAAAAAAGAGAAAAGCATAAGGCACATCACTTAATAATGTTACAATTCTTTTTCCACAGATTGGTCCATTGAAACTCAAATATCTATTAGAGAGTAGGTTGTTGTCATCCTATATCAGAAGCACTGTGTTAAGATGTAATATGTTCTGTGTTAAGATGTATATATGTGCCAAGGTAGAGATCCCTCCCAAATTGGCTTTTGAGGATGAACTATACGAACAGCCATTCATCGTTGTAAGAGCACCAAGCTTACCAGTGATATTGGATTTATCTTGGACATGGGTCGAACAGTAGAGTGTATACCACAATATTTTTACTGACCTTATATGATGTATGCATGTGCCTTGGGTACCCCTTTTGAGCAATTGTAATGGATTCTACCTAGTACCTTTTCATAAAGATCTAAAAGGAAGGCGAGAGGCATATAATGACAATACAAAAAGGTAAATAGGAGAAAGGACACCAAGCAAGTATTTTAATATCCAGACTGAAACTTGCAAAATGGACCTGATGCCAACAAGAAATAAATAAATAGTGAAGACTTAGATTAATCACAGACAAATATCAACTTACATTTTCATCAATATAGTATGAAGGAAAAGAAAGAGTGTTTGTTTTTCCTTCAACGAACCAGTCATTATCTCTGCAACAAAATAAGAAGTTCTAGTAAGCACTTGAGTGATCACATAAAAAAAAGCACAGTAATTTTGATGAATGAACAAAAATGGAGAGTTCTAGTAAAAGTTTCCAGAGAGTGCCAAAACTAGAAAAGCAGCAGCTCTGTTTCATACTTTATGAGTCATCAGCCATACCTTTGATCTGTTTCATCATCCGCCTCGGTGCTGCCAACAGTATCATGTACCTTCGCAGAGAATTTAACTATAAGAAATACTTATGTGTGATAATTGCAATACTGCTTAAATATACATGAAGAATAAACGAAATAGTTGCAAAACATATTCTTGAAAAGTGATGGTCGTGCCATAATTAGAGGGGATAAAATCAAAGCAGTTAAGGAAACACAACAAATTTTTGGAAATGATTGTTGAAGTGCGACAAATGGATAAATTGAGTTACTTACAGGTACACATGTTATCAATTGAAACTCATTCTGGCAAAGTGGGCAAAGGCTCGTGATAGTAGCCCAGTTGTCAATGCAAGCAAAACAAAACCTGGAATATGAGTGAGCATCAAAATCTGCACCTACCAACCTCTTATATCTGGTCCATATTGTAGTCTCTATTTCCCTTTTCTTCAATGAAGTTTATAATTTATATTCAACAAGGACACGTGAAGTTTCCAAATTGTATATCACTTTCTAACTTCTAAGAACAATGAATATAGGCAGATCTTCATTAAAAGATTTACTGTCATTTGGTGTTTGGGGCGTGGGGGACTCAATCCCCACTAAAAATTGATGAATTGACAAAAAAAAGGTTGCACATCTAACACTCCACAAGGATCAGCTGACAGAAAATAAATGTAATAGACGGAGTACACAGAGACACTAACAGGCTTATCAAGTTACCAGACATCACCCCTCATATCATACCCAGAAACTCCAAAAGAAGCAACAATATGTCACTGACATCATGAACATAGAGCAGATAAGGATAACCAAAGTGATCAGAACCTATTGTCACCATCAACATACCAGTGCTGGCAGCAATCGAGCACACCTCTGTCGATCACAACATCCATACAAATCCCACATCGTTCTCCCTCATAACCAAAGTAATCCTGCAAGCCAACCATACATCATCCAGCAAATTATACAATGTCCTCATGAATCACAATAACTAAGCAAAAAAGGGATCCGAAACTTCATTCCTTAATCAAAATACTTTTATTACTTTCCCGAACACAAAATGCATTCTTAACCAGCTCCCATATCAAATTTTTATAATGTGCAGGGTTTATAAGTAATCCAACAACTGAATCAATTGTTTTAAACAATTATAAACACCAAAACCAACATACACTAGTCTATTACCTCACTGCCATCATCATAACCGAAATTTTCATCCTCTGACATTCCATCGGTCACCAATTCCACATCCATTTCTCCACATAAACCTATGAAATTCAACAGAAGCAGAAAACAAGAAGAATACCCATTTTTAAACAAAAAATATTCTGCACAGAAATTAGAGGCAAAAGATGAGAGAATTTGCAAATACCTAGGCTCCAGAAACAAGCCGTGTAATTATAAAAACATGTACAAATGTAATAATACTAACAAACTTATTGTATTTTGAGTTTCAACAGTAATTCAATGGCTTAATCAGATTGGAGACTTGCTTGATCGCACAAAAAAGCTCAGAACTATTCAGATTAGCGGCTATAGTAATAAACAATTATAATAGGGAATTAAATTAAATTAAATAAGAAGAAGAAGAAATAAATAAAGCAAAGAAAATAAAATTTATGGCGTGTTTGGATGCTCGTACAAATTTGGAAATTTCAACTCAAAAAAGAATATTGCTATCGCAGTAGTAAATACTCCATCCGCTTCCTTTCACAATTTTCCTACCCATATATATTTACTTTTTTGGTGTTCGTTATTTTCTTATTCAATTTTTCTCTTTTTTGTAGTAAATCAATATCTTCACTTGATGCAATACAATTTAATTAAAATTAATATGTAAAAGATTCGTAATAAATCAAAGCAGGTAAAAATGGGTGAATTTCTCAAAAAGAAAATCAATTTTTGAGATAATATCTTATCATTGTTGTGGGCCAATAAATTGAATAATCATAATAAGCCCAGTCATTACGGCCTTTACGAGGTCGTGGCCCGAGTCACTTAATATGCGACGATCCAATAACTCATGGTGTGTGCCGACTATATATCACATACTTAATCCTTACACAAATTAATTATTCATTTTATTATTATTTTAGTTTGTCCACAATTTGCTATTCCATATATTATTTTAGTTTTTTGAAAAGTGAAAAATTGTATTTGATACCCACAATTCAAATAATTTTAAATAACTATTTTTTAATTGAATTCATTATAGAGAATAACCATACAAGATATAAATATTAATTTTTGGAATATAACAGTATATAAATTCTAATCATTTTTTAATTTTTGGAATAAAAATACTCTTTTTAAATATTGCAGGTATGTGTCCCTTGCATATAGGTATGAATGTTATGATTTTAATGATTCATATCATTCATACGTGATTTATATGAATAATATTATATAGGTATAAAGAGTATGAATCATACCTACGAAACGAGATTCATACTCAAAATCCTAAAAAATGAAAAATTCGTCGTTTAAATAAATTTCACCATCAAAATTAATTCCACAACCAAAATCGAAGTCACACCAATAATAAACACGCCACTAATAACAAAAATTATCAAAATAAATAATCAAACTACACCAACAAAAAATTCAAACAAATAATATTTAGATATTGTATATGAATGGTATGATTTTAGTGATTCATACATTCATACGTGAATTATATAAATATTACCACGTATGTATGAAGAGTATGAATCATACTTACCAAGCGGGATTCATACTCAGAATGTTACAAGCGAAAAATCCGTCGATTAAATTTACAAGGGTATTTATGACAATTTACAATAAAAATTGCTATAATTTATATAACGTTATATTGGTGGCTACAATTTATCTGTTTTATTTGGCTATTTTATATTTTGCCTCTTTGTAATTAACATTAATTTCAATGGCGATAGTAATTAAGTTATTATATATATTAATTGTTAAAATTTTGCATTTGCATAAATAATGCATACACATGTAAAATAAGCAGCTATATATTACATATGAATAAATTAACTAATCACATTCTCTCACTTATAATTATATTATTTCTCAAAAATATTTTATTTCGTTTGAAAAAATATATACAATATACATCTTAAATAAAGATCGTGAAAAGATCTTTAATTAGATATATGATATATAAAAAATAGATTTCATATGAACAAGTTATGATCATTTATAATATCAAAATAATTATATATTCATATATATAAGAAAGAGAAATTAAAAAAAATAAAAATAAATGTTTACTACTAAATCATTTAGATCCGTAAAATTAAAAGATAATTTTCCATGACTTATATAAAAATATTTTAACCCTTAAAATTGAGGTTTCTGATTAGGTTTATTGATTAAACTAGAATTTGTTTTTCTTTCATCAGGTTTATTGCTTAAGATATATTTTATTCTTAAAATAAGGAATATGTTATTCTTTGTGAATAATGTTTATTGATTATGATATATTTTATCATTAAAATGGGAAATTTGTTGTTATTTATAACAATTGTTATTGATTATAGTATAGTTTAATTATATCCATTGATGAAAAAAAATATGAATATTTGATATATTTTTTTATCATGAATAAAAAAATAAACTGTTAATTGTTAAATATTGATAACAAATAATTCATTGTGAATATAAAATAAATTTATTGAAATATTATCTTATCAAGTTTATCTATCATATATTAAAAAAATAAAAAATAATTTTGAATAGATTCGTTAATTATACTTTTATATATTAATTTGATGCTTTACTATATATAATTAATTAATTAACATTAAATTGAATAAACCATTTATCTTATTTTTCTTTACACGCATATCTTGGTATATAATAATTTATCTATATTTTGTTTTAACAATCATGTTCTATTAAAGTTTTAACAATCATGTTCTATTAAAATTGTGAAAAAAAATGTTACTGTTTTTTTTTTATTTGAGTTTGTATTTGTATGTACAATATGTTTGAATGGAATTTTATTAATTTAACAACCCTATTATAGATTTTTGTGCGATAGTTATTTTATGATTGGATAATTTAAATTAAAATATAATTAAAATTAATTTTATTACTTTTAATTATTATCGCGCATCGCATGGGTGCAATCTAGTTTCACTCAATACACAATGCATTTTAAGTTACATTATTTTCTTAAAATACGTGTCAGGTCAAAATAGATTGTAAATTTGTGGATGAATAGAGTAATTTGATCCATTTTGAACTTAGTATGAGTATCCCTGACTAAAATTATTCATTTCCAACAAATAAAATTATTCATATAATAAAATATTCCTATTATAATGCATATGCTTATATAATTCAAAGTTTTTAGTAAATAATATAAATGAATATATGAAGAATGTGTTGAGAATAGATAAATTTATTTTATAATTGAATAAATTTTGTCAATTATTTTAAGTAAATATTTTTTTATTATTTATAAAGTAAGTATTTAACTTTTACATTACTGTTTACAGAAATACAAACATGCATGATGTATGCCGATTTTTAATTCCTTTTAAACTTGATGCCTAATTATTGTATTTTTAGTAAACTAAAACTTCATTTGGTAACTAAGTGCTCCATCCGTCCCAATATTATTGACTTGGTGTTTAGCTCATTTTTTGTATGTTTTTAGTTCATGTTTAATTGTGTTTAGTTTTTAGTTTGATTTTGCGTCTCTTTAGTTTGTGTTTACGCCGATTTTGTTGCACTTGTGTTAGATGTAGGATGACAAGAAGAGGAGTTGATCGGAGCTTAAATGATGCCGGAAATGGCGAAGATTCTAAGCCGAACGAAACCAAGAAAACTAGACAGGATCTTGTTAGGAGTTACGGGCAAAAGACGAGAGGAGAAAGAACGCGAGAGCATGGCCATATGCAGAATTGTTACGTGTTGCGCAATAATTTTGTTTTGGCTCGTTCTCCTTCGTTATAACTCCAAATTTGAATCCATTTGCGGCTACGGATTCCTATCGAGACGATCTTCAATTTTGTATTTTCAAAATTTTCGTATTTTACACAGGCAAGCGGTTGCTGCGTTTCCAGCGGTCGTTGGGCCTGTGCTGCAGCAGCGGACAGAGATTGCAAGCCAACAACCGCTGACTCCTCAGCAGCCACTAGCTGACAATTAATAGCCGGTTTTTAAGCCTTTTTCAGGCCATTTTCGAGGGGCAACTCCCATATCTTGTAAGAACTCGAAAGAAAAACATTAGAACTCTCTCTTAGAAGTAGGTTACTTGTACTTTTGCACCTTGGAAGAAGGAATTAAGGTGGAGATTGACTTCTCCAACCTAGTAGTGTAATCGAAGTGAGTTTTGTATTTAGTTTCTTGCTTTTGATTATACGAATAGATTGAAGTAGTTGAATCTCCACTAGGGTTGATTTCTTTTGGATTGTTGATGCTTATTGTTACTCCATGCTTGTTGTTTGGATTGTGTTTATCATATTGTATTGATTGATCACCTTTACAATTTTGTAGACATAGGGTGAGGACCGTGAGGTTGAGAGACGAACCTTGTGTCGGACCAAAGTCCAATCAACTTCGGTTATGATTGGTGACGTAATAATCAAGAATTCATATGCTATCTTGAGTTCTTAATTGTGTGGCTAAATGTGAAAGTCATAGTAGTCACGATCTAATTATCAAATACGGAAATTCATAGTTAGATAGTTCTTAAGAGCTCTAGATGGGCAAATGAAAGCATGAGTAGTTGTAGCATGTGATGATCTACGTGAATATCGTACCCTAAAACCTTAATTCCTGATTCTCATCATTATTTTACTTATATGTTCTTGTTTTTAGTGATCTACTTATTTGCATTTGGATAGAATGTTTAGGATCTCTAAATGTTTAATATGTAGTACTTAAATTAGGAAGTCTTGTGAAGCCTTTCTTAAAATACGACTTAGGGTTAGCATACTACGTACTATAAACCTCATTTAATTGTGAGAACTTAGACACGTTTCAAAGTGAACACTTAGTTTAATAAAAATTGTAAGTTTTTTTTGATCAAATCAGATCAATAATAACGGCACAGAGTATGTAATTAAAATGAGATCGAGGTATATATATTGATTGATTGGGCCATGAAACCAAATTTTCAACTTTATCTTAAGTGGTCGCAATAATCGTCTAAACAAAATTTGACAATGTTAATTTGATTAGGCATGAAAATGAACATATGCAATGATTATTTCTAGACAAACGTTAAGAATGCGAAGAAAAATAAAAAATAAAAAATAAAAACATGAAACGTATACCCAATGCTGAAAATGGAAAGGGGAAAAGCCTATATACATGGGTATTGCAATTATTTTTCTTTTATTAATATGTAGAGAAATTTAAATTTGTTAACTTCATATATATAACTAAGAATTTATTTAATAAGTGATTTTAGGTGGACGACAGACCCTTCGTAACGATGATCCCACTTGACACCGACATAGGAAAAAAAAGAGTTAATAATACTCCTTCAATTCCACTAATTTTAGTACATTTTTTTTATTGATCCCTATTATCTTTATCACTCTTACATTAGTTTATATACTCTCCTTAATAACTGTGTCAAAAAAAGAAATGTAAAGTTTAATGTGACGAGAGAGTAATAGCATATGGATCAAGTAGTCTTTTGTTTTATTATTGACAGCATATGGATCAAGTAGTCTTTTGTTTTATTATTGACCTAGCTAGGTTCGTACAAGTATCTTTTAAAATTATACTCCTTCTTACATTATTTTATACATTTTCCTTAATAATCGTGCTCAAAAATTTTGTATCATCCTTATTAAAATATAGAAAATATTAATTTTCAAAAATAAATAATGCATATTTATGTGAAACGTGATAAAATTCAAAATGGGCATATTTTCGAGAAACGGATTAATCAATATAATCTTATATGTGGTACTAGAATTTCAAGCTATATACTCCTTCAAGTGTCCCCTTAATAAAACAAGACATGTTTAGCGGGACGGAGGGAGTATATAAATAATCATAGCGTGATTGGTGTAATTATTAGAAGAAAAGTAGTGATCAGTTTTGGGTGGTAGCAAATGAAATTGAATGTAACACGCAATTGCGCCATTGGTTGGCCCAAAACAGATGTCACATCTATCATAACTATATGATTGATCTATCCATATATAATATAAATATACTGGGAGTAATGTTCATAGTTAACGCATGCAAGCACACAGTTTTCACAGCATATGGTATCTATCTGCTATATATATAGTGGGCGTAATGTTCATAGTTAACGCATGCAAGCACACAGTTTTCACATTTCACAGCATATGATATAAGTAAAGTAGTATAAAGTAATTGATCTTGAGCAAAATAAAGAAAAATGGTGAGAATTTTGGGAGGAAGCGAGGAAGCAGCAGGTCATGTGATCCTTGGATATTCAGTGAGCGCGTTGGTTGCGGCGGTAGGGTTGATTGTGATGTCTGTTTCGATCATGAGTTTGGTCATTTTTGGCTGTGGAGATTGTGACGATGCTGGAAACGATGGTCGTCCAAATACCGGAGCAATAACGTCGTCTGCGGCCGCTGCCAGTGCGGGAGGTACCGGTGGTGGTTCCTCCGGCTGTTAACATAGCAAATGAAATGAATTGTCTCCCCAAGAGTTGGTCAGAACCAATATTCTCTTTAATTAATAATAATGTTTTCTATGCATACGTCTGCCTTTCAATTTATCTACATGTCATCTTTATATTGTAAATATTTTATTATACCTGCAGTTGGATCATCAATTAATCGAGCAATTTAAATTTAATAAAATTATGCAGCTGCTCTATATATATATATCTTCAAAATTATGCAGTTTATTAATTGATATGCGGAGTAGGTGCATGGCAAAAGTAGATAACATACTTATGGATAAACCTTAAAGATAGGAATGGAATTAAGATGATTTATAAATTAGGGTCCTTAGGGGTGTCAATCGGTACGGTACAAGTTAATCGGTACCGAAAAATTTGAAATTTTAGGAACCAGTAGAACTGGTTAAGATACTGATTTTTTTTTAATTTTTTAAATATTTTAATTATTTTATTTTAAAAATATTAATTAAATAAATAATAATTTAATATAAATATATTAAATTTAATTTGGAAATATTTTACAATATTTAAAATATTTTTAAATAAATGGAGTATAAAATATATTTTTTATAATATTTAATTTTATTAACTGGTATCTGGTCCGGTACCGATTTAGTACCGATTATTTTAAAACTTGAAAATCAGGAATTGATTAATTCCCTGAAAAATCGGTACTCGGTAACCGGTTCTTCCCAATAACCGGTGACACTGAGTGTCCCACTTATCCCACGACCCACGTCCTATAGTAATCTACATAATAATGCAATTGGCCTTTCTTGGGGTTTGTTTCATTCCCTCCCCTCACTTTTTGCCTTTTTCAAATAATGTGCTATATTAAGTTCCATTAATGATACTATTAATTATCACAGAAAGCAAACACTTTCCCCGAATTCCATCCCACATTTTCGTTTCTAGACGGCCTTTTTTTTATTATTATTATCCTCTCTACTTTCTGTGGCTTATGGAAATTTTATGTGTTTTTTTTTTTTGGGAATCCTGATAATCTACAATGAACTACTGAAATTAGAAGTTTCATACTCCTTTTATTGGAAGCCCACTCACAGTGTGAGCTCTCTTGGTGGGTGCGTATCGATCCTAGCCGGTTTTGGGGCGGTGCAAAATGGGCAACCGCATGGGTCCCCGATCGTCGAGGCCTATGAAAAATACAGTTCGTATATACACATATTTATAGATATAGATATAGAGATAATTATAATATAGATACTTAAACATTAAAAGATATGTAGAGTACTCGTTCTTTAAGATAGCTACCAAGCAGGCCGGGTTTGATTCTTGTTAGAGTCGTTTTATGTTTTTCTTAACACAACATCAATGTTACTAAATTAGTTAGATCTATAATGTTAATCTAACATTAAATTTAATATTTAATGGTTGTTAACTTTAAATTCTAGTATTTCTAGCGTGAATTAGTGTTGATTTGAGTTAGCGATTATTTAAGTTATTGTATTTTTTAATTTATTTCAATTTTATTTTTCATCCTTGTGTCTTCTCCGGCGTGTTTGTGTCATGTCGTCATCGTATTTACGAGGAGACAAAAAGTCTCTTTAGTGTTGTCATCTTCCGAATTAAGAATATTTTTTAAAATTAAAGTTACTTAAATTATATTTACGAACAATTATACCTAAAAATATATTTAAAAAAATAATTTTGACTAACCAAAAGTCCTCAGTCCCAAGTCTAACTCCTACTTATATTATATTTAGATATAATTTAATTCAGATTTAAGTCCCCAACACTCCTCTCCAGCTCTCCTCACTAAAAAAATGTAATTGGAAATTAAACAGAGTGAAACTTTATGTGGATTAAAGTAGTTAAGTAAATAAACACAATTAACTGACACACTAACAAGACAAAAACAGAGTTGAACTTCTCCCCTCACTCATCAGCCACGAATATCGCTCATAAAGCAATTCGATTCAACAAAAATCTCCCTTTTCACACACACACCCACCCGTCTTCCACTCCCACTTCTCTATCTCTCTCTAAATCTCCATCTCTCCACAGTCAAGAATTGAATCAAGCAATGGGGAAGCCCCCTCCGATCCACAAACGCCCGACCGGCCGCACCAACCTGGCCTCCTGCGTTGTGGCCACCGTCTTCCTCATCTTCCTCATCATCATCGCCTGCATCGTCTACCTAACAATTTTCAAGCCCAAGGACCCCACCCTCTCCGTCAACGCCGTCCAGCTCCCCTCATTCTCCCTCAACAACTCTACCGTCACTTTCACCTTCTCACAGTACGTCACCGTCAACAACCCTAACCGCGCCGTCTTCGCCCACTACGACAGCTCCCTCCAGCTCCTCCACGCTGACCGCCAAGTCGGATTCATGTTCATCCCCGCCGGAAAAATCGCCGCCGGCCGCACTCAGTACATGGCGGCCACCTTCTCCGTCCAGTCCTTCCCGATCTCGCTCTCGCAGCCGGAATTTCAGAGCGTGGGGCCTGCCGGGTTCAGAATCGGGCCGAGCATGGAGGTGGAGTCCAGGATCGAGATGGCGGGTCGGGTTCGGGTGCTGCATTTCTTCAACCACCACGTGGAGGCCAGCGCCGACTGCCGTGTCTCCATCTCTGTTAGTGATGGAGCTGTGTCGAGTTTCCGCTGTTAGATTTTCTTTTTCTTTTTCTCGCTTTTGATTACTAATCAACTAATTACGGTGTTTTGGCTTTAATCTTCAAAATGTATAAACATTTATTTATTATGGTTTTAATTATTTATGGTAGCATCAGACTCGGACTTTGAGTAGATGACTTGTTTTAGTATATTCCATTTGGTTTCTCGTATTCGCCTGAAAGTAGTAGTAATTCTCTTCCTTTTCAATCTTATGTTCAATTCTTCTTCAAATGTAAATGGGGATTAATAATACTCCATATGGAAAAGGAAAATATCTTAGAACAATTTTTCTGCAGTCTGCAGAGGTCAGCAGAATCGGAGAATCTGGCATTTCATATTCTTCGGTATCCGATCAGCATTTGAAAAGGAAGAAGTAAAAGAAAAACATAACGAAATTAAAAGCGTTTCCAAATTAGTTAAATTATTACTAGTATTACATTTAGCGCGAAATCAGTGGAAATATAATGAAAAGAAGCGGATAAAGGCGCACGCTCTTCGGAAAATAAAAGGAAAAAGTAGAATATAAAAAAAAGCAATCGCTTTATGTATTCATTTATTATCCGTTCGTACGTACGTCTATTTTGATCAATCGATTGTGAAATAATTTAGATTTATTGACTAAAATTGCGAAAAAAAATTCGTTAAAGCAAGTTTAAATAAATGGTACTTCCTCGATCCCACTAAACTTGACACAATTCCCTTATTTGGACGTCTGACTAAACTTGACACATTATTATCTATTTAAAAAGTGTGGACCCTACCATCTTTGTGACATGCTTATTGGACGGCTATTCAGTAATAATATTAAACACTCCATTCATAATAATTATAGTAGGATAATAAATTAATAATGAAATTGTAGGGATTACTACCTTCATTTTTTAAAAAAAATTTCTTATTTTAATTTGTTTCATATTTTTTAACGCGCATCTCGTTTAAAAAATATAGACTAAAATTATGACATTCTTCTTATTTTACTTTTACTTAATGATTTTATTAAATGTTATATTTAATCAGGTGTATTAAAATGATAATAAAAAGATATAAAGTAAATGCGGAAGAGCACAAATTCTCTTGAGCAAACCATTTAAATGGAAAATGACAGTATCAAGAATCCTATGCATACATTAGATAAAAGATACAGTTTGACGCAACTTCAAACATGAAATTATAGGTAAAACGTGCAAAAGTCCTGTATAACAAGATATTCCTATATATGCATTTTAGTTGTAAATTTAAATTTATAGTATTACATAATTTTCACCATACAATAATAAATTCAAGACGAATGATTACAGTGGAGTCGAGGCAGTGAAACAGAAGGTAGGGGAGGAGCGGTGGTGGGGCCCTGACTTGGACAATTAACAATCAACACGTGGGACCACATTTGACTCCGCTCCATCCTAGCATCAGAGATCACACCATAACCAGATCACGGATTGTGTTTCACCTAAGCGACACTTTCATTTCACAGAATAATATCAAGACATCATTTTCAAGATTCAGATCAACAAATCAAAGGAATTAAGAGGGGATAATCAATCTAACTATAGGTGTATGTTTTAGTTTCCAAGTGAAGATCAAGTCTCCACCATTGATGGATGCCATGAGCTTCTTTGAAGTCTCTCGCCGGAGAGCGGTTCACTGTCACATGCGCCGACGGGATGAGGTGCAGCGGTTCTTCTGCCTGCTTACCCAAAGCATTCAACACTAGTCCCCCAATGGAGTGCTGTGTTGCCAGCCTCTCGATCCCTCCGGCCCCCATACCCTCCATCCGATTCCTGTGCTCAAAGTACCCAACATACTCCGAGCAGATATGATCGGCCGGGTTCACAAACAGATGCGGCAGCCACATGGCCAACGAGGCGAATGTCGTTGGATCTCCAGAACGTTGTGCTTTGGGGCGGTTCTTCATAGCAAAAGCAAGTCCAGCAGTAATAACACTGCCGGCAAATCGAAGCCCATGCTTCACCTTCTCGTCCTTGATTCTCTCGATGGGGGCTGAAAAGAACGGCGAGTTAAACAAGAATGCGTCAAGAAGGACCCCATTCTTCGCCATGTTCTTCCCAGCAAGCAATGCCATGGCAGCTCCGAGGGAATGCCCGGCTATCCAGATGTTGTTGCTTCCGAAAGTTGCAACCACATGGCGCACAGCCTGTATAGCTATTTCGAAACGAGATGACTGGTGCAGCCCGTTTCGGATTACATCAATGTCGAGCTCAAAGTCCCTCTTAAACGCGTCTCCTTTGGTTATAGTCCCTCGCAAGGCAACAACGTAGTGTGGAGCTTGGGCCGGATGCTGGTCGTTCGGATATGTTGACTTGAGTTGATATATGGCACCAAATATGCAAGAATCACTATCATCGATAAGCTGCCTGTATAACTCGAAATTGAAAGCCTTCCACCAAGGAGGCGCGAGCGCTTGGCTACCTTCTCGCTTCTCTTGGCGGTCACGTTCCAAGATATAAACACTCTGGACCAAACTCGCTGCAACGGATCTCCGGTGACATGGATTCGTCCTGCAAGATACTAGGCATAAGAATTGTAGCCATTCATTTCCTACTAGAGATACATATAATTACATATTTGAAGAATGAGACGAGAAAATGAACTCAAAATCATCCAATGCATCAACATATGTAGTGGATTAGCATATACTTTTTCTGTATCTATACTATCATTCAAAGTAAACACATCCTAAGAAATAAGGAATCATATAGAACGAGAAGTCATTTAGCCTACTCAATATTGACTATATGAATCTATCTATGGTATCGAATCAATGCTACAAAACTACAGCACTTCAGCAGTTTCTAGAATGAGAAATTCAAAGATATGGAGTAAAACAGAAGATGCTAAAACTAATTGTGCCATAAAAAGTCAATATATAATTCTTCAAAAAGAGATACAGGCATCAACTTCTGGAAATATGCACATCTAGAGGAAACACTAAGTCATATCTTAACTGGTATATCTATATCTAAAGAACTGGAGTACAAAAAAACTACAAATTTTGCTTTATTGCTACTGAATACTGATATTAAAAGAAAATATGGCACCGTTAAACCTACAGCCTCACTAGAGTTAAGATCATACCAATCAACTGTTGTGAGGTATACAGGTCCGGAGAGGTCAAAGTTTTCCCTTTCTGATACGGTGGATTCTGAGACTTTAACAATAGCCTTTTCTGATGCCATGATTCGTTATAACAAGATTATCTATTATCCTACAACCTGCATGAATTGCAGCACACAGGAGTTGTAAAACTTGTTTCTGATACAAAAAACAAAAGTCCTATAACTTTATTATCAAGCACATAAGATGATGATTAAAATGAAATCAACCAAAATTATATGCCTCTTTGTTGATTGCTTGCTACGACCAAAAAAAAGAAGGGGAAACAAGTAACAAGTAAAATTATGTTTAAAAGGAATAAAAGGAAAAAATAGTTTAATGATCAAAGATTGAGGAAAACATGTGCCTTACTTTCATGATCAGTATAGAGACAAAAACAGAAGTGACCCTTTTGTTTATTTGGGATTAAGATTGAAATTCTACAGGAAAAAACCAAACGGGAAAACCAAAAAAATCGGTGAATTGATGTGAAAGCCCAAATCTTTAAAGAAAAGAAGAAGAAATAAAATAGGTCAACCAGCGAAGCAAAAGTATTTTTACACTAGGAAAAAGCATTATTTCTTCTGAAGAACGAATCTTTCACGGACTTCATATTGCATTTTCTCACATAAGCAATACATCGAAATAGAATCACATTTCCATATCCTTAATCATCAATCATCACCTAAAACAAGCGCAAAGCTGGTACATTACAATTTATAAGCCAACCAGGTAGGCACCAAGCATAAAATAAACAAAACGCTCAAACTTTAGAGTATAAAATAACAAAATCACTACACAGAAACGAAGAAAACAAATAAATCTGCAATCCCACATCGTACAAGATGCAGAAGCTGATATTTTGAAAATTAAACAAAATGTCGGTCCGGGCTGGGGAGAAATATTGCATAGATCACGTTACAAAAATGATCTCACAAAATAAATTGTAGGAAACACAAAACGCACCTTGAGATCGCGCTTCAGATTCCCAGATCCCTCTTTCTTTATCTAGAAATGAAAAGGAATAGAGAGGAAAGGGAGACGGTTTGGAAGGTGAAGGGTCGTTGTCCTCGTAAGTTTGGATTCCTTCTGGCACAAGGCAGATTCTCTTTGTAGATTAATGTTTTCTAATCTGTTTCCAATAGACTATGACTAGTGAGGCCGGAGACGAAATTCAGTAAATCACCTCCGGCAACAGCAACAGCAACAGCAACAGCAACTGAAACGGCGTCGCTTTCCGATTTTAATCTGAACGTATAACGTTATTTTGGACGTTTCAGGTAAATATATATAAGGCGATATAGATAAGATTAAGTCTGGTAATTATATATATAGGCTGTAAATATATACTTATTGCGTGCATAATAATGTTTGTGACAGTAAATTATTGTAATTTATGTTTATGTCGCTCTTAATCATAGACATTCATAGCATGAAATGTTTTAAGGACAAATGTTATACTATAAACAAAATATCCACTCTGTGATAAACCACGTGAATTGAATCTCTTGCAGCTCATATTATTTATCTAAAGAATTAAGGATGATTAGTTGAAAAAATTAAAAGTAGAGAAGATGAGAATTAGAAATACGAGAAATCTAATTTTAAACACAGAAAGTAAAATAAAATGGAGGTGCGGGGAATCGAACCCCGTGCCTCTCGCATGCAAAGCGAGCGCTCTACCATATGAGCTACACCCCCTTTATGTTTCATTTTCTGCCAGTAAGATTAATAAAAACTGCTTTATTCAATTATGCAGATGATTCATCTTTTTAGCACGTGCTTTTACTGTCACTATTGGCCTAAAATATACTCCTCCATCCCCCAATAAGTATCCCCTTAGCAAAAAAGTTTTGTCCCTCAAAGAGTATCCTATTTCAAAAATAAATGTAAAAATAATATCAAAGTTCCAATTTTACCCCTCCCATCATTGAATTAATTTTTACTTTTTATGTTCCCCATAAAATAATTAGGGATAAAAGTGAAAATTGAGTTATTGTATTGGTATGTGAGTTTTGAAGATGTGGGACACTTAATTGAGGACGGAGGGTAGGGTTGTAAACGAATCAAATATTTTTGCTCGATTCGGTATTCGATTCGAAATTTTGATATTCGTATTCGAAATTTTTGTATTCGAATTCGAATACAAATAGTTTTTTCGATTCGATTCGTTATCAAATACAAATATGAAATTATAGTATTCGATTCGATATTCGTAAATATTCGATTATTATTATTATTATTATTATTATTATGTAGTTAAAACCGGCCCATTCAATTAATTCAAATCGGTCCATTCGACTATCCTATAATGGACCATCCTAATTAAATTCAACCCGGCCCGTCGATTTAATCAAAAAGTTGTCATAACCTAATAGGCTAATACTAAACACAACACACGCAACTCTCATATTCAATTCGAATTGCCGCATCCTTGACAACAGCCGCTTCATCCCTCTCCCTTCCCATCTCTCTCGTCGCCCTCAGCCTGTCTCTCGACAGTCGACTCTCTCCTTCTCTTGATCTCGCCACCTCGCCGGCATCGCTCTACCCCGTTTGGAGTCGCTATCTCGGCTATCTCTCTCTCTCGGTCTCTGTTCTCTCTCCTCCCTCTCTCGGTGTTCTCACTGCGTTCGGAGGAAAGCTCACCGGAGCTCAATCACCGGAAACCTCAAGGTAAGACTCTCTTCTCTCTATTTATAAATCTATATTTTTAAATTTTGATCATTTTGTGAAATTTCGAACCGAATATCCGAAAACAATGTAAAATTCGAATCGAATAGTTCGAATCAAATCGAATAGTCACCAAATCGAATCAAATTTCGAACCGAATATCCGAAAATTTATTTAAAAATTCACTTGAAAATAATCGAATCGAATATTTTCGAATAGTTCGAATTTTAACTCGAATCGAATTTCGAAGCGGAATTAATATTCGTAATCGAATCGAATATAGCAAAAAAAATTCGAATCGAATCGAATATACAGATATTCGCCTCGATTCGATTTGTTTACAACCCTAACGGAGGGAGTAGCTTTCACATCCTAGTTTAGATCGTATTAGAAGGTGCTAAGTTAGTAATAGTATACATGATTCGGTGAGGTTAAGGTTAACTTGAAGTGAACTACAAATATTTGTCATACCATTTTACTGTAACAATTATCTTTCCACACATACATAATAAGATGGTTGCTTTGAAGCTAAAAATATGCATCAGCAACAATTAAGTAATCTCACGAGATTGAACCAAATTTCGTTCATAATTAGATGATAAACACAATCTCCATCTTGAACCAGATGATTACAGTTTATAGTAAGTAATCTAAGCTGGAATAGGTTATGCACTAGTTTTGCATAAATCCTCTTGCCCACGGCAAACCTTGCTGGCTCCCTCCGTTTCTTCTCAACCTGCTACCCTGTCGAGACAAGACCCTCATTCTCTCTTCTTTCATGTTAGCAAATAGTGCGTCCAAGGTTTGATGCTTCTGTTTGGGGCCTAAAGAGGCTTGCTGCACTGGTTCTTGTATTGGATTCTGCACATATAAATAATACCGAACATCATTGTAACTTTTCAATATGGAAATCTGTCAACTAAAATTAAAGCGGAACTTTATGCATCTCAAACGTAAAAGAAATCTGTCAATCTCTGGCCTTGTATGGAAATCTCACAATGAGATCGTAAGTAAAAAAAATAGTTATGGAAATCACAGTTGCCGTATATTGTTTCTTCAATTCCTGTCGCTTTCTACACACTTTCTACTAACGCGTGCATTCTGAATCTGTGATCATACTTTCAAATAATTGGCTCTCTTTCTATTCTACTATTGCAGATATTGATTGATTTCTTACATTTAATATAAAATCTACTTTAAAACTATTCCTTTTTATTTAAGAAGATAGAGTACTATAATATTTTACTAGGAACTATTCTTCCTTGAAATTGATTTTATGGCTTCAATAATCAATAGAAGAATAAAATATTCTGCGGTGTGAGAAATTGTGAAATCAGTAGTTACATTCTATGATACCATCATAAAACAGAATGGATTGAATGTTTATTTTGATAGATTCTAGCGCATGCATGCATGCATGATGCGCGAACGCAGCGCGGACAGCTACAATCGTCTTTCTTTTGTTTTTGGTCTACCCACAATTTATTTAAAGAAGCACTATCAAAACTCAGAAAAGGGAAACGTATAGATCACAAATAGGTCTAACAAAATGAATGGCCAAATGCAGAAACACACGAGTGCTAATACAAGGCTACTGCTGCAATATTTTATCTGGTCGTAGTATAGATTGCCGCGACGTACTGTTCTTACTCATCTTGAAGCAGCATGTAAATACTCTCGTTTTGCTTCCTCCACTCTTTATTTTGAGACATAAGTTGCTGCCAACTTATTCTAAACCAATACGAAAAAAATATGTTAAATCAGTTGATGCCGTATATCCACTTTTCATCGTTGCTCGTGTAACTAACCAACTCCTCAGGTTTAAACCACAGTTTGATTTCATCCTTGGCCGTTTCAGGACCATCGCTACCGTGGATGATGTTTCTGCATTCGTACATTATGAATGCATGAAGGATGTATTATTCTTAACCATTCAAACAAATAAAATTATAATCAGAAGATTCAGAACTAAAGGTTATCCAAGATGTACCTTCCTACCACAATAGCCAAATCTCCTCTGATCGATCCGGGTTCTGATTTCTGAGGATCAGTGGCGCCTATGAGTTTACGGCCATATATGATCACTCCTTCACCTTCCCAAACCTGGAACAGAGGTAAATTAATTCCCAAAGATATTTGAGCAGGGCAAGGAGATATGGAGGCAGAATCTTCATAGTTCATACCATGGCAAGAACTGGCCCAGAGCTTAAGAAATTGCACAAACCATTGAAGAAAGGCCTGTCCTTGAGGTCATGATAATGCTTTCCAGCAAAGTCCTTTGAAGGGACTACGATCTTGATTCCTACGAGTTTGAAACCTTTTCGTTCAAACCGGGTGATAATTTCGGAAATCTATCATCAAAAGGATATTCATCAGAATGAAGAAACTATGCATCAATAAAAGACGCATAACTCTAAGGTTCATAAAATTTCATTCTAATTTGCTTTTAACTAAATGTAGATTACTCAGCCAACCAAATAAAGGTGTGATCACGTTTATGCGTTAAGGAAAGCAAACTAGACTCTAAGAAAATAAGAAGCAAACAACCTAATGAAAGATAAAAAGAATAAGAAAGTAGTACAATACCAATCCTCGCTGCACCCCATCTGGTTTTATGGCAATAAACGTTCTCTCCATCTTCAAAAGGAGGAAAGAAAAAGCAGCATTAGTGAGAAGAACAGAAAGAAGAGCAGTTATGTGCAACAGGAGAATTCACTCACGAAACAAGTACCTGAGCAGCATGTGCTTCCTGTTCCAGGAGCATGAACGCTTTCGTAGAAAGAAAGAAAAACAAGATAAGTGAGAATTATTTAATGTGAAGGAAGCTCAAATCTTGTGCCTTAAACATATTAAGTTTGCTATTACTAACATGAATCAGCTGAGAAGTTTCACATATACTTATCATGTGTATCCAAAGTGGTCTAGAGATGTCAAAGGTCTTATAGCATGTAAGAGAGTGCAGGAAGGGAACATTTTCAAAACATTCACAGGGTAAGAAGGTTATAAAAACCTGCTGCAGGAAGGGCAAGGAGTCCCGAAACCCAACCCCTATATGCATTTCCTGTATCAGATAAACTGTATGAAGCTAAAGATGACACTCTTCCTCTGCATGAAACTGCAGGTGCTGCTAATTGTCCACCTGAAAAGGGAAATTTTTCTTAGCATTCTGCTTATACTAGTATACTACCTTATCATATTCCGCTATTTGATAAAGGACTTATACGCTTCAATAATAATACAGATTCACATCAGCATGTAAATATTCTCAGGAACAATGACAATAATTAGCATATGTAGGAAAAAGAATTAACAAAAAGAAATAAAAGCTGAACGTGGTGTTATTTCTTTTCCTGGGGAATCATAACTGAGTGTTTTCTTGTTGAGGAATAGGCATTAGTGGTTACCAAAAATGAAGCATATAGTTAGTAAAGATTGAATATACATATTATAAGAAAATGGAAAGATATGACTTTTCTGGATCGATACACTATCCACACTGTAGCACGTGCACGCAGATCATTCAGGAAATACATTCCCCAGAATTGATTTCTTGTCCAAATCTCATGCGGAAGAAACACTCACACACATAACGATCATGAATTCCAGAACATAATCATGGCAGTTTGTGAATCCTCATTACCGATTACAACTAAATAAGCTCCATAACATGGAAGAATTTAAAACTAACAAAAGCACCATGCCGTAAAAATCAGAGCTGAAAGGCTAATAAGTTGCCAAAAACATATCTTATAAATAACCTGAAAACGAACGAGCGGTACGCCTCGAAGCTGCAGATAGGAGCGACCTTGCAGATCTGGAAATATGAGACCTCATTTTGGGAAAGAATTTATCCAAATTTCTTTAGCAGGAATTCAGAACGAGAAGAAGCAACGGTTATGGAGTGAAGAAATTGAGAGTTGTTATGGTAAGTGAAAGCGTATCCTTAATTTTGAGGCCGTGTTTGGTATATAACGCAAACATAAGTTTATGGAAGACGAAAATTGAGGGCATCTACATCTACATCTATAATATTTGACTTGTCAAAATAAAATCGACATTTACCATTTTATATTTTTTCTCAAATCCAAATCATCAACACCTTTTCTTCTTCTTCTTGTCTCTCTTTTTTTTTACAGCCAAATCATCAACTTATATAGGTATCGTGTCTATTGTCTGTAGTCTGTAAACACAAACTGAAACTACCACTCGTAAAATTTTAATTTATAGTCGGGCCATAATCCAAGAGTGTAGCTAAAATACAAACGATCTTACATGTTTAAGGTTTTTTCACATATTTTATGATTTGTTTTAGTTTAATAATTGGCCAAGGAGATTTTTTGGATTACATAGTGACTCAAGAGGTAAGACCAATTCAAGAACATTACATATTTGGACATCGTATTTGTCGAAGTGAGAGCTCACTTTTGGAAATACAGTCAGAATGAAATCCGCGCAAATAAAAACATAATCTTTATTCAAAAATTATTAATCACATTATTTTTTTGGTGAAAGAGATTAATTTACCAAATATTTTGAAAAAACTTATAAGTTCTTAAACAACTCATAAGCTCTAATGATAAATATGTTCAAATTCAAAATTTAAATATTGCAATTGCAATTATTAAAACGACTTTTTACAACTGAAAGTCGAAACCAAATCTATAATATGACTTGTGATGGTTCCTTAAGAGCTTGATTCATAGATATATCAAACAAAACTCGAATATCTATCCTCGTATGATCAAATTTTAAGTTTGACTAGTGTCATGAATCAATAACAATTACAATCTCCCTCAACTAGCTTGAGTCGTATTCCTTTTCGTAACCTAGTTTGAGTTATTTACTTTTTAGGATATATTTATTACACACACAAATTTAAATAATATATATTCTTATCATTACTTTCTCGTGCCAAAAAAAAGTACCTCAGACTAGTTGGGACGGAGGGAGTATTGAATAAGAGATTTTTCATGCTCGAGTCCATGGAGAATCTGGCTTCAAGCCTTCAACGGCATTTTGAAATTTGATATTAATTCATATAGTTTTTTAATATTTTTATTTGTAATTAATTTATTAGGTCTAGTTCTGACCCAAGAGGTCCAAATTTGACGTTGCTGCGCTCCGAACCTAATGCCAATTGTTTATGTTGCAACTTGCAATTTGGATCTATACTATTCATTTATACCAAATTCAACGAACATTAATAAAAAAAATATAAATGAAATGTCACTTGGTGTAATATATAATAGACGATTCAAAGATGAATTAGCACTAAAAGAAAATAGTAAGCACAGGTTGGTCAAATGATATATAGAGTGATTAATGTCTAATGATAAATACAAACACTGCAATTGCAATATTTAAATTTTGAATTTGAACATTTAATAATTTTGGCAGCCCTTATTCAAAATTGTGTACATTATTAAAACTAGCAAACCCATATCTGCATATTTCAATCTTTTCTATATAGTGTAGGTTGCCCTAGCTATTTGTAATTTAAAAATTAGGGTTTGAGGAGTCCCAATATTTAGGATTATATATATATATATATAGACGTGAAATCCTTCCCATCGAGCAATTTAATTTTGAGAACAAAACATAGTTTGAGAATTTATCTATCGTAATAAATTGCATAAAGGAATTTTTATATGTTGAATATTAATATTCCCCATTTGCTCTTAAATCGCGTTTCACTTGTGTGAATTACAACACGACTTCAGCTGGGAATGGACGAACTGAGGCTGCAACACTTCGTCTTCAACAGCAACAAATCACACCTCTAAAACCCCTAAACCCTTGTTTCTTTTTGGAGGCTTTCTTATTCGAATTGCATCCGGAAGGACCACGTAAGTGTTCAATCTTGAGATGAAATGCTGCGATTCTCTTTTATTACAGGAAATATGCAATCTTTTTGAAATATTTTGTAAAGGTACAATCTTTCTTCTAACCGAAGAAAGAAGCTTCCACCCCCTCATTTTGTGGATGTTTTGATTGTAGAAAGGACAATTAATGGCTTTCAGGCGGAGCGTCACTTCACGCGCTAAGTTTTTCTACCAACAGCAGCGAGTAGCGGTTCCATTTTCGCATATCGATCGTGATGATAGCGAGCGAGAAAATTTGCAGCCTCGTAATCCCGTTTACAGTGGCAGTGGAAACACTGAAACTAGCTGGCGGAGGCGCCCGTTCGGGGCCGGAGATAATGTGGGAAGTTTATGCGGATCGAGGAATATGTTCCAAGATCGGAGATTTGCGATTCCAGCAGCTTTCTCTCCATTGCTGATGAGGAATATGTCGACTTTCGGAGAACGGCCTGACACAGACAAGCTTGAGATAATGACTGACGTGGCGGAGGTGTTGGGGGAGACGGTTGATACGGTTACTGAGGTTGCTGCTCAGGTGGCGCCAGTGGCGAATGAGGTGGCGATTGCGGCAGCGGACTCGTTCTTACCAGTGGCTGCGCTCCAATACATGATTGATTATGTGCACGTTGCTACAGGGTTTGATTGGTGCGGATTATTTATGTGTAGTTTATTTTTTGTTGTGATGGTTACACTTCATTGCATATATGATCATGGATTCAAATGGATGTTCTTTGTGTGTAATCAGTAATCATATTCATGTTAAGATTCTTAAAGAATCCATATTGATTTTGTGGAACTGGCTGTTTTAGGTGGGCATCCATTGTTCTGACAACTATTTTGATCCGTACAATTCAACTTCCTCTTACAATACATCAGATTAAAGCTACTTCAAAATTCACTGTAAGTTATGACCTGGTTCCCTGTCACTATCTGTTCGCTTTGTTCTTCTGCTGTGAATTTTGGCCTGAAGGTAGATTGCCTAATTGCATGCTTATTCACTCCATGTATTAGTGTTTCACTATCGGGTCAAACTAATTGCTCCACTTGAATAATTGTGTTGTATATATAAGCATGCATGATGATATTAGTCGAAGACAAACTGTCATTTGTCCCTTTATGTGGCACACAAGGATCTTGAAGAGAAAGAGATGTAAATAGAATATCTTGGCAAGAACCAAATAAGATTTTGAGCTTATTAAACTCTTACAGTGCATTGTCTTTTGAGGGACACATTTATCTAAAAGGAGGTATAACAAAATTTTCACTTTCTAATCCCTCACTTCTTTTAAATTTAAAGTTCACCTTCTTATTCCACATCCTCCTCACTCTAAGGAGAACTAATATAATCATTCTAAATTCATCTTCCTCACTCCAAGGAGGGATAATATTATTATTCCTATATCAATCCCGCCTTGGAGTGACTTTAATTTGTGAAAGTGAGGGACTTTTGAAGGGTGAGAATTTTTTATCAATCCTTTTATAAAGATAAATTTGGCTCTCAAAGAGAACCCACCTTAAGGTTTTAATTTGAAAAAAATGCATTTCGGATTAAATGTTTAAATGTAGCTACTAACTTTTAGACACCTCTGTTTTAAGCTTAAAATATAAAATTATATGTAAACATTCCTCTATAATACAAAATATTAAATTTTGTCTGGTGTAAAACATAACTGTAAATCTGTAATAAATACGCAAAAGAGAAAAACTGTTAAAGATAAATTGTGATATCTTGATATGAATATTCTCTCAGTTCTGAATACATCTGTCTCCTATAATTCCCCACCCTGCACTTTATTTTCCATTTCTTATTTTTGTCTAACCACTACAGTAGTATCAGTATCATTTTGAACTCCATGTGCATTGATGCTTGCCACTTTCTCTGATGCCAAAGTTATGTCTTGTGATGCAGCTTATAAGGCCCAAGCTGGAGGAGATTCAGGAAGAAATAAGGAGTAGGGTATGTGTATCAGACTATTATTGGCTGCTGTGAACTTCCTCTTGATTGCTGGAATATGTGTCCGAAAGCTTGTTAGATAGTGTTCACTCGAATGATATATAAGAATTATGCTGGACAAACTCCTTTATAAGCTTAATATGGTATCCTTTTACTGAAATTTATGTCTATGCTCATTGGTTGTATCCAGGATATGAGTCCTGCTGCTGTGGCTGAAGGTCAGGTGCGGATGAAAAAACTATTTACAGAGTATGTAGCTTCTTCTCTTTCCTATTTAAGAATTAATATTTCCTCTTTTTGGGTGGTCCAACTTTTCCATATAAATTTATAAGCTAGGACTTCGTGCAGTTTTATGTCTTTATTGCACTGGTCATTTCCGCATTTGAAAGGAAAAAGGGCGCAAATACCCTATGGTTACACAAGACCTTATGCACCTTTTAGACCACCCGCCAGAATGCAGAGATTTTCTTTATGCTTGATTAAAGTCCTTTACTATTATTATTGTTTTTATTATGATTTTCATGATGTCATTTTTTGGTTAAAATCATTGGATTAAGAATACGCCATTCATGGAGATGGTTGCTTCTTTCTGTTACAGATATGGTGTTACACCGTTCACCCCTTTAAAGGGAATTCTAATAGTGGGACCTGTCTTTTGCTGCTTCTTCTTAGCAGTAAGATCACATTTCCTGTTAATTCTTATTGACAATTCCTTCAAGTCACGGAAATGTGTTTATTCCTCAACCATTTGATGTGCAGATTAACAATATGGCAGAAAAAGTTCAATCTTTCAAAAACGGAGGAGCACTCTGGTTTACTGATTTGACTACTCCAGATGCACTGTATATTTTGCCAGTTTTGACGGCACTGACATTTTGGATAACGGTGGAGGTCAGCCACTTTTCCCGTATCTATGTTTGCTTGGTATCTGCCAAGACATGTTATATATTTTTATTCCGTGAAAAATTATCTGAATCATTCTACCTGACTATGGATTAATATTAATCTTTTTATCTGTATTTGTTGTGCTCACGTTGTTTGAATGCTTTCTTGTCAATGTTGTCATGATTGAAGCACCATATTACTTGAGAGGTTAGATTTTACTTGAAACTGAATAATTTCCAAACTAATAGATTTAAACTCCCTTCTAGACAATTAGCAATTAATTTTGTACATGTACCATTTTATTCTAATAAAAAGATCACACATGAACTACAAGCAAGAAATTGGAATAGCGTATACGTGATGGATCTCCATAATTGTTGAATTTAGATTTTCAATATAAGATCCTTTGTTCCATTTTGCTGAGGGTAATGATGGATTCAATTTTGTTTATTAACGTGACTTGCCATTTGCTACCATTTATTATTGCTTATTCCAAAACTCGACGTGTTTAATTTGATTAATAATCCGTTTATAGTGCAATGCTCAAGAAGGTTTGGAAGGCAACCCCGCTGCCGATACCATCAAGAAAGTCTCTAGAGTTTTCGCAGCATTAACTATTCCTCTCACTGCAAGTTTCTCTAAGGTATGTTAGTATGTGCTATTGCATTATACACTCATTACAGCCATTATTTCAGTTTACCGCCAGATTCACAACAATATACACTCATTGTGAAATTGGCTGATAACACAAACAAATAAATTATTTTTCATGCTTTGGCAATATATTGCTTTTCCTCATTGCCCTAATATCTCTCGATCTCGCTCTCGCTCTCATGTAATCCCGTTTGGTCCCATGATGTTTTATTTGAAAAAGTCATCAGTTCCAGCAGCTTATAATTTGTCCGCACATGTCATTCACAGGCTATATTCTGTTACTGGATTACCTCGAACCTGTACTCGCTCGCCTACGGATTGGGTGAGTCCAGTTCATTTTTAATCGGGTGGTGTTCAATTTCCGAGTGCTGTGTGATTCTTGTCAAATGATCGAGGCCATTTTTATGTCTCATAATAATCTGCAGTCTCCTATGCTATGAATCAATTTCTATCTAGTTCTTATTTTCTTCGAACCTCCATAAAAAATTTCCAGTGATAAAGAAACCTGAGGTGAAGAAGATGTTGGGGATACCAGATATTCCAGTGCCACCACCCTCGACTGATAAGAAACCCACCCTGAACTTTTTCGACGCCCTGAAGAAGTATGCAGTTGCCCAGCAGCGGCAGTCTTTACTACCACCAGAAGAGCAGCAGCAGTCTGTTGATGAAACGGTGAAGCCCGCAGGTCGAAGGACACCATCGTCAACGCTTAGTCGGAGACTCAAGAGCTTAGAGAAAGAGGTGAAGGGAAGGAAGAGAGGGAGCAAAAGGGCTTCCAGGTGATTGAAAAATTAGTAGAATTACATGACCAAACAAGTGTAGGCATTCTAAAGAATATAAATTTCAGCTTCATGTTTGGAGTTATTGAGAGAAAAGTTGAGAAAATACTCTTTTAATTATGATAATAATCTATGGCTTGTAACATTTTTTTCTTCTCTCCAATTGATTTCTAAACCTCTGTGTTTCTTTATTAATTTTCTCTTTTATCTCTGATCTCATTTAATGATAAGAGACTTCTTGGTGTTTTAATAGAAGTACTGATGAAATTAAATCCACAAATGTTTTCAGAATCAATCAATTCATTGAAGACAAAACAGAGACTATAACATTTCCATTTTGAGTCACTCATGAGAAAATACTCTTTGAAATATGTTATGTGCGAAAACCATGTAACTTTGAAATCTTGTTTTTCGTCCATAAACAATTTTAATAATGTCATCTCTCAATTATCTTTTATATATTTTTTAAAACTAAAAATGAAAATTGACGCCACCTGAACACGAAGTGAGGTTAATATAATCTAATTTTTTTGAAAAAAATGTACATAATAATAATTCCTAACAACAATTTGTGGTAAAAGGGGAAAAATTAAAATCATGAAAGGGAAGTCAGTAAATTTTGGGTTTTGATAGATAAGAAGGGAAAGGATAAGGATGAAATGTGAAGGTGAAGACATTGATAAAAAAAGAAAGAAAAACAGAATCTGTGTGAGATGAGATATTTATAGTTGTGATGAATGAGATGTAAGATTGTGAAGTAGGCGATTCAGAATTTTTGATTCGTGTCATATTTCTATGGATGTTTCCCGAACCTTCTTTCATGGTTCAAAAATTAAGGAGAAAGATAGAAAAAAACTTACATTCTATTTTGAGCACAAAAATATAGTACTACATCATACCAGATACAGTTGCAATATTATATTTAGCTTTGCCCCTTTACATCTGCATAACTCATTTACATCACTCATCACGCATATAATATAAATAGGATAAAATTAAATTGTCTTGCCACTCCTCTTTTCCAAATATATCTTTCCTTTTTTGCAACATTTTTATAAATGTACCATCGACTTTTATAGGTAATCTCCTTATATATTAAAATTTGTATTTTCATAGCTCATGAGCAGATTGATGATCCAAATTAAACCCGTTTACTACACATAAAAATGATCTTGATGTGGCATGCCATGCGTTTCTTACTAGTGATAACCAAATTATTACATATATTGTGTCACAAAAAATATCCCCATATGTTAATTAATATTCTAATGTGTTTTTATTTTATATTTACAGCAGTTGAATGAGAAAGAGAGAGTATATATATAGTCGATGGGCTGCACCAAAATGAATACGTACCAAGATTAATTACAGCTGTAGAAACTGATCCATTAAAAAAAAGAAGAATGCTGGCGTCACTGCAATCACATGAAACCGAAGCGCGCAGAGGCTGCCGGAAAAGAGAAGAATGCGAACAACAGATCCCCTTGAAATACGGCTACGTCTCCATTCTGGGGCGGAAGAGGGTGATGAAGGAGCAGGTGACGGTGATGCCGCCGCAGAGTCTGCCCGGTGGCTACTCCTTCTTCGCGGCTTACGCCGGCGGCGCCAGATCCAAGGTGGCGGACAGCTGCGCTGACAAGTTGCACCACTGCTTGGAGGATCTGCCCGAGGAGAAGGGCCTCGATTTGGAGAAGGTGGTGAAGCACTGTTTCAGTTGTATGTTCGAGGCGGCGGAGAGAGACGCCATGATTAAGTTCACCGCGGTGGTGGTGGCAGGTCAAAGGGAGGAGGTGGTGGTCGTCAATTGCGGCGGTTCCACGGCGGTGCTTTGGACTGGTGGAGTCGTTTTGCCTCTCTGGACAGATCATAAGGTGATCATCATCATGATCATGATTGTATATATCTTTCTATTTTTGAAATTAATTAATTAATTAAAACAGAATCTAAATAGAATTAGATATGATGTTGGTATGATTTGCAGTCTGAGAAAGTGGAAGGAGGAAGAATTATGAGTAAAAATGAAGGGGTCATCTCCTCATCAAGATCCCAAGGTATATAATTCTGTTAATGAATGTTAGTGATTAATCTTCCCCAATCCCCATGCATACATATGAATTGGCAGGTGATGAAAGTATGAAAGGAAAGAAGAGGTGGGAGGCTGTTTCGACAACGGTGTTGAGGAGAAACAAGAATTCGGAAGAAGACTTCCTAATAATAGCAAGTGAAGGGGTGTGGAAGGTGGTGGGGAAGGAGATGGCTTGTGAGGTAGTGAGGAAGTGCCTTGGTGGCAAAATGAGGCCGGAAGGAGACGAAGACGGGGCGTCGCAGGCCTCAGCCATACTAGCCGAGCTCGCCATTGCTAAGGGCAGTGAAGACAACATCACCATCATTGTTGTGCACCTCAACTCAAACTAGCAACCTACCTGCTTTCTTCTGCTTTATTACAGAGTGTTTTGTGTTTTGTACTTCTTGGCATTTGGACTAGTTTATCTACTATATCAAATATCACTTGAGTTTGTTTCATGTGCACTCTTTTTCTGTCCTCTTCACTTGTATGCTATCTGTTACAACAATATACAGTATATATATGTTTGTACTATCCTATTCCATGTTCTTGTGGTAAATTTAACTTTGTAATTATAATGGAATCTTCAGTTTGGAAAGAATTTATTCGAATTGTTACAAATTTCTGCAAATCCTAAACTTAACAACACCAGAAAAACTAAGGGGATAAAATTAAGATTTTTCAACAAAAAGTCACTATCATGCCCTTCCTTTCCTTCCATCCATGCTCAATCTCATTCAGCCATTCCGATTTATGTTATATTATATATATATATATATATATTCTAAACAATTACGCAAAACTTAGATAATTTCATTAAAACAAGTCTACACCAATCAAATACTTGTATTGAGACACGCTGTAAATTAAAATAACACCTAAAATACTCTTTTTATAACAAAAAATAGTAAAGTAGTATAATAAGATGAATAAGAGACATGGTGGGCAGTGGCAGCATAATAAGCATATGTATGTGTTGAGATATGAGGGTGGATACACGATGCATATACTTGATGTTGTCCCGATGTTGGCAGAACAGAGGCGGTTATGAGTTAGTTAATGTTGCAGCTCATGTAACTGTTTTATGGGGCAGTTATTCATCTTTTGTATATATTTGTTTTCCCCTTTGTATTTCGGTTAACAGAGAATCAGAATAACTACTGTTGTGAGCAATCAAGATCTAGAGAGAGGGTGATAGCATAGAGAGTGGGTTTCTTTCTTGGGAGGTTATACACCATAGATTCTTGAGAGCTTGGAGAAGTGGAGAGATTGATTCATAGAGGGTTGTTCTATGAATTGGTGTGAATCTTGTACTCTTCTTGATAGTAATAATACTGAGTTCTTTTGCCTCCGTGGATGTAGGATCACACTGATCCGAACAACGTAAATCATTCGTGTCATTTCTCTTTTGTGTGCATTGTGTTACTCGCGCGTCGCATTATCATTCCTGGGCTGCGTTCTTGTTCGTGTTCCTGGGTATTTGTGTTCATTCAACAAATTGGCGCCGTCCGTGAGAAGTGAGGTTAAAGAACACGATGGCAACAAGGTTTGATGCGGAGAAGTTCACGGGGAAGAACGATTTTGGATTGTGGCGATTGAAGATGCGAGCACTACTCATTCAACAAGGTTTATTCGATGCATTGAAACCAGATGCAATCGATGAATCCAGCGTGAAGGATGAGAAAGATCTTGCCAAGATTGCTGCGGAGAAGGAGGAGAAAGAAAGAATCAAAGAGAAAGCTCATAGTGCCATTATCCTATGCCTTGGGGATAAAGTTCTTCGTGAAGTGCAAAGGGAAAGCACGGTTGCGGGTGTTTGGACGAGGTTAGAATCTCTATACATGACAAAGTCTTTGGCAAATAGACTTTACATGAAGCAGAAACTGTATTCCTACAAGATCGTGGAGGAAAAATGCCTTTCCGATCAGCTAGATGACTTCAACAAAGCTCTAAATGATTTAGAAGATATTGATGTTAAGCTTGAAGATGAGGACAAAGCTATCTTGTTGCTTAATGCCCTGCCGATGTCCTTCGAACATCTGAAGGATGCTATGTTGTATGGGAGGGAGAATTTGATTACTTTGGAAGAGGTGTTCCATGCTCTGAAGTCGAAGGAATTACAAAAGCAAAATGAGGTGAAACAAGGAACAACCGCGGAAAGCTTGAACATCAAAAGGTTCAAGGGGAAGAAGAGCAAGAAACATGGCAATGAAACTAAGAAATTCAGCCATAACAAAGGCAAAGAGGCTGAGATGAATAGAGAAACAAGGAAGTGCCATTATTACAAGAAACCGGGACATCTCAAGAAGGATTGTTATTCTTGGAAGAAGAGGCAATCCGGGGGGAATGAGAAGCAAGGCCTTGGAGAGATTGATGGTGAATGTGAGTTGGGAGAACTCATGAATATTGTGGAGGGATCGATTGAAAACGCATGGATTATGGACTCGGGATGTAGCTTCCACATGTGTCCAAATGCAGATTGGTTCCACATCCTGCAGCACATCGACCAAGGGTCTGTCCTACTTGGAAACGACCAGGTATGTAAGGTTCGGAGAGTAGGATCTATAAGGTTTAAAATGCATGATGGTGTTGTTAGAACTCTTACAGACGTTAGATACATACCTGACTTAAAGAGAAATCTCATATCTCTTGGCATGTTAGAAGCTAAAGGTTTTGTATTTAAATCTGAAAATGGTGAAATGCATGTTATGAAGGGTTCAAAGGTGTTGATGAAGGGGATTAGGAAACATAGTCTCTATTATCTAATTGGTGAAACTTTGTTGGGTAGTTCTAATGTTGTAAATGCAGATGATATTGTACTGTGACACAAAAGGCTGGCTCACATTACTGAGAAAGGTTTGAAGGAATTGATGAAACAACACGTGTTGAAGGGAGATGTTGCACAACATCTGGGCATGTGCGAGCAATGTGTGCTGGGCAAGAGTACAAAGCAGTCATACCCAACAGGGAAGCACACTTCTCTAGCACCTCTAGACTATGCACACTCTGACTTGTGGGGACCTGTAAGAGTTGCAACACAAGGAGGTGGGAGATATTTCATATCCATCATTGATGATTACTCCAGAAAGTTGTGGATTTATTTGTTGAAGAACAAATCAGATGCTCTATCAAAGTTCAAGGAGTGGTGTTGTGAGGTAGAATGTGAGAAGAACACAAGCTTGAAGTGCCTTAGAACAGACAATGGTTTGGAGTATTTATCCGAGGAATTTCAGAATTTCTGCAAGGTGAAAGGGATCAAAAGGCATAAGACTGCCCCTGGGAATCCACAGCAGAATGGCACGGCTGAAAGGATGAACCGAACCATATTGGAAAGGGTGAGATGCATGAGGTTTACTTCCGGTGTTCCAAAGATTTTTTGGGGTGAAGCAGCTATGACAGCTGCATATCTCATCAACAAGAGTCCATCTTCAACAATTGGATTCAAAACTCCGGATGAGATGTGGTATGGGAAGAGAGGAGATTACTCACATTTGAGAATCTTCGGTTGTAGAGCATACGTTCACACAAAACAAGACAAGCTTGATCCAAGGGCACTAAAGTGTATCATGCTGGGATATCCAAGAGGTGTAAAGGGATATAGGCTATGGTGCACTGAAGTTGGTAATCAAAGGGTGATTATTAGTAGAGATGTGGTCTTCAAGGAAGATGAAATGCCCTATCTACTGATGGAAGAAAGGAAAACTGTCACACAGAAGAGGGATGTGGGCAGAACATCCGTCCAAGTGGAGTTGGGTGAAAACATTTCAGAGGCAGAAAGTGATCAAGAAGCTGAGGTGGAGAACGCAGATGATATTGCAGATGATGTTACAGAACATGATCCAGAAGATGTTCTTGAGGGCTATCAACTAGCCAGGGACAGGACAAGGAGGAACAACATCAGACCACTTGCGAGATTTGGGCAAGCTGACATGATATATTATGCACTGAATGTTGCTGAGGATGTGGAATATCATGAGCCTGGATCATACAAAGAGGCAATTACATGCTCAGAAAGAGATGGTTGGCAAAAAGCAATGGTGGAAGAGATGGATTCTTTGAAGAAGAATGGTACGTGGATATTGGTTAAGAAACCAAGGGATCAAAAACCTATATCTTGCTAATGGATTTACAAGAAGAAGGTGGAGGTGACTGACAAGAATCGGATAAGGTTCAAGGCTAGACTTGTGGCAGAGGTTTCACTCAAGAGGAGGGAATAGACTTCAATGCGGTGTTTTCACCTGTTGTAAAACATTGTTCAATCCGTATGTTGCTTGCTATAGTTGTGAAAGATAACTTAGAGCTGCAACAATTGGATGTTAAGACAGCATTCTTACATGGGGAGTTGGAGGAAACGATCTTCATGATGCAGCCTGAGGGTTTCATCAAAAAGGGAGATGAGGATAAAGTTTGCCTACTAAAGAAGTCACTCTATGGGTTGAAGCAAAGCTCAAGGCAGTGGTACAAAACATTTGATGATCACATGGCAAGGATAGGCTTTTGCAAGTCTTTATATGATCATTGTGTTTACATGAAGAAGGTGAATGGGATGGCAGTGGCTTACTTGTTGATCTATGTGGATGACATGCTCATAGCAAGTCCAAGGATTTCAGAAATTGAATCTCTAAAGAAGGATCTCAGAATCAGTTTCGAGATGAAGGATCTTGGTAGTGCAAGAAGAATGTTGGGCATGGATATAATCGGGGACAGAAAGGAAGGAAAGTTGTGGCTGTTGCAACATGACTACATTCTGAAAATATTGAAGAAGTTCAAGATGTTGGAGTCTAAAGTCCGTTGGCACAACACTTTAAGCTGTCAACAAAACAAAGGCCTGTAACATACAAGGAAAAGGAGGAGATGAACCTGATTCCATATGCAAACATAGTTGGAAGTGTGATGTATGTGATGATATGCACACGGCCTGATATAGCTCACGCTCTAAGTATGATGAGTAGGTTCATGGCAGAACCTAGGAGTCAGCATTGTCAAGCCTTGAAATGGCTGCTGAGATTTCTAAAGGGATCGGCAGGCCATGGTCTCATGTTTGAAAAACATACAGACCACACCATTGATCCATTAATGGGGTTTGTTGACTCTGACTACGCTGCGAACGTGGATAATAGGAGATCAAAAACGGGATATGTGTTCACCTTGTATGGTTGTGCAGTAAGTTGGAAGTCTACACTACAAAGTGTGGTGGCATTATCTACTACCGAGGCCGAATACATGGCTATAACTGAGGCTGTGAAGGAGAGTGTTTGGCTGAAAGGAATGCTCAAGGATTTTGGAGTATGTCAAGATGCAGTGGTAATTAAATGTGATAGCCAAAGTGCTTTGCATTTAACAAAGCATCAAGTATTCCATGAAAGATCCAAGCACATTGATGTGAGATACCATTTTATTAGAAATCTGGTGGAGAAAGGAGTTGTGAAGATGGAGAAGGTATCAACGAAAGATAATGCTGCAGACATGTTGACAAAGCCTATTCCTGTTGATAAGTTCAAGTATTGCTGTGAACTTGTTGGCATTGTTCTACATTGATTTGAGTTGGGAATGCTGCTCTTGAAGGGGAGCTGTGGGTGATGAGGCATCACTGATCTTGGAGTTATGGCTATCATGTATCCAAGGTGGAGATTTGTTGAGATATGAGGGTGGATACACGATGCATATACTTGATGTTGTCCCGATGTTGGCAGAACAGAGGCGGTTATGAGTTAGTTAATGTTGCAGCTCATGTAACTGTTTTATGGGGCAGTTATTCATCTTTTGTATATATTTGTTTTCCCCTTTGTATTTCGGTTAACAGAGAATCAGAATAACTACTGTTGTGAGCAATCAAGATCTAGAGAGAGGGTGATAGCATAGAGAGTGGGTTTCTTTCTTGGGAGGTTATACACCATAGATTCTTGAGAGCTTGGAGAAGTGGAGAGATTGATTCATAGAGGGTTGTTCTATGAATTGGTGTGAATCTTGTACTCTTCTTGATAGTAATAATACTGAGTTCTTTTGCCTCCGTGGATGTAGGATCACACTGATCCGAAGATATTTGGGTCTCCGCTGTGTGCGTTGTGTTACTCGCGTAAATCATTCGTGTCATTTCTCTTTTGTGTGCGTTGTGTTACTCGCGCGTCGCATCAACATTTCTGGGTTGCGTTCTTATTCGTGTTCTTGGGTATTTGTGTTCATTCAACAGTATGGGCCAAAGATATTTGGGTCTCCGCTGCGAGATCCGCTCCTAAACCCATTGATCTCACTTATTAATTCATTAAAGATTATTACTCTTTCATTTCTCTTACACAAGATAATAACGTCTATTATGTGTGTGTAATATCCAAATTTTTCATTAATTAATACAAATATTTCTTTTATGTCTTATTTACTGAATCCACATAAAATATTGCTTATCTGAAAATTAACCTTATAAAGAGGTACTGGGAGACATTTTCTTGATAACGCAGATAAGATGGAAAAAATAGTAGACTTAACACGTCTTCTATTAAAATTTGTCCGACAAACTCGTATATAGTTATATTATTAAGAAAAACAAATTTTAATTATTTAATATTCCCTCTATACCAATAAACAAGACACAAATTTTTTTGACACGATTATTAAAGAGAGTGTATAAAATAGTGTAAGAATGATAAATGTAATAGGGTCCATAGAGATAATTTTTACTATTTTACAAATGTGTCATTTAGTAGGACGTCTAAATAAGGAAATTGTGACAAGTTTAGTGGGACGGAGGGAGTATTATTTTTAATTATTAAATTTAAAATTAGAATATGATTTTGAAATTGTATACCTTTATACATAGTCTGAAATATAAAAATGTAAAATGTAGCATTAAATTCGTTGTATAATTGAGGAAAAATACGTTACGTTAGTGGGACGGAGGAAGTATTATTTTTAATTATTAAATTTAAAATTAGAATATGATTTTAAAATTGTATACCTTTATATATAGTCTGAAATATAAAAATGTAAAATGTAGCATTAAATTCGTTGTATAATTGAGGAAAGATACATCCCGTTCGAACACCGTAAGCCGCCATCTTACTAAAAGACAAACTACACCTTTTTTCAAACGTCAAAACTCAATTAATACATGTCTTAATCTGTAATAGTATTACTTTGTTCTTTAGTATTCTTTTTCCTCGTCTTCTATGATTCTATCTAATCTTTGTAATAGTATAAGTAAATTTATTTCTCTCTTTGTATAAAATTCTGCTAATCCATATAGTCCAGAAAATGTCCGGAGATCCATATTAATAACCTTTTTTTTTCTTTTTCTTTTTCTGAGTGTTATAGCTAATTCTCTACTTTTATAGTTTTATTAGTAGTATCCTTATTGGCAGTACAAATAAGCAACTTCAAATTTCCAAATTCAGACAAAATTAAAAGTGGTAAAAATTAAAACCTATTTTAATAAATAAAAGATAAAAATATATATTTAAAAAAAAAAGAAAAAATATTCACTTACACGTAACTCGTATGCTGATATGACATTGTCATATTAATCATAAGCGCGTAAGTTGTGTCCAACACAGGCGGTGAAACGGTCCTCTACTATTAGGTTGTGTTTGCTTGTTATATATGTATTAGGATGGATGAGGGATAATAAAAAAAAAAGTGAAGGCTTAAATATTTCACTCTTCCTGTTTTGAACCTTTAATCTCTTCATTTTCATTAAAAATATGTATGCTTTCATAAGATTAATAAAATATAAGATTGAGTATTTGAATGATAAAATTGTTAAATTCGTTCAAAATTTAAGCAATACATCAGTTATTATCAAATAAACATTAGATTAATTTAAATTATTAATTTTTATCAATTTATCATATCATGCAAGATATACGCTACCTTAATTTATAAATTATACTAACTAGCACATGATTGAATAAAACAAAACAATATATACTAGCTAGCACATAATTGAAAAAAAATCTTAACATCAATGGCATCTGAAAAATAAAGCTAATAATAAAGAATGAAACTTCGTTCACGAACACTCCGACTATCATAATTATGGTGAGACATAAGCATATGGTGAGCCTATAATTTTCAAACACTATTCAACTCGAGAACGTGCATATATAATATGTAAAGCCAAAAGGTACTTATATATACACAATGAAATGAATAGAGTTTAGGCATTAGGTGTCACATGATAATATATTAATATTATTACCAAACGTGGTGGCACATTAAGAGTTCCCAAAAACGAAAACTGCACTAATAGTGGCTCCACTTATACTAAAATGTAAAAGCCATATTACGTGATAATCCAATTGTAAAGATTTAGCAATGTGATTAACGACCATCCCCTTTCTTAGCCTTTTACACTTTAGGCATTACAAAATTTGGTGTGAGATTTCGTATACAACGTAAATTACTATCAGCCTTTTAAATGTTGTATAATTAATGTATTTAAATTAATAACAGTACATTAATGTTTGTAGGAATACCATGATATTTAATTAATATACATGGGCGCGGAGAAAATTCCTTCCTTGCATTAAATCAATGTACGGTATATATCAGTAGGGTTTTTTTGTAAACCTAATTGAAGATGTGAAAATACAACACAATCAAGAATTCATGAGCACCAAATAAAAAAGTTTGTTGGCCAATAAATAATGCATTGAAGGTGTAAAGTGAAGAAGGTTTGAAGAAAGAAGAAAGGTATGGTTTACGGCCTTTTATGGAAAGTGGAAATGGCTCGTGAAGTTACCATTAATTTTAGGAGGACTTGTAACGATTTAAATGGGAGAAAAGGAAACGAAGGGCAGTATTGTCTTCATCTGCATGTGAGACCTAAATCAACTAATCAACAACTCCTAAAGTCTGAAGGAGATATCTTTCCATGCCAGGACGTAAGAATCAATTTGAAATGTTGATTTTTGTAAAATTTGTGGTTCGGATTAATTGTGCATTAAATTTATATATAAAATGTATTAAAATTATGATGTATTGATTAGTGAATAAAAATATATTATCATTATCATATTATGCAATAAGATTTTACGCGTAATGCATCGCAATAATACGTAACATGCATAGATTTTAATATTTATATAAGATTTGATTCTCGGATCAAATAAGTGGGCATGTGGACATACTCGTGTGATAATAAATGTGAACTCCAACCAAAAAAATGATTGAGGAACTACTGCCTTAAAATTTATCTCTTAATCTGAAAAGGCTGCGAGACTTTATTACATTTCATTTCATCCCTTACAATTTACTTAATAAGATTCGCAGTTAGGTAAAGAAAAAGTATTTTGTCTTTCTATTATAAGTACATTTCACTTAGAAATTGAAATTTAACTAATAAGTCACATTTTATCTGTCTAATTTCAAAATGTACGAGTGAGTGGCAATATAGTCATTTAAAAAAAATGACGATAAGGATGCAAAAAGGTTGAACAATAACTGGAAACAAGAAAAACTCTTACTCTATAAATACACCACTCTAATCTTAAGGAAAATTCAACACCTAAATAATCAGACCAACTCTTTTTGTTCTTTTCTTCCTTTCAGAATTTCTGCATTGACAGTTAATCTCCTCTTCACTACTGACTCTCTGTTCTAAAAATCAGTAATCCACTAACTTCTTTTTTCAGTTATATTTCGATTTCTGAGGAAAAAAGGGACGTTTTCTTTTCAGTTGTCTGTTTCTTGAAATCAAAGAAGAAATGAGTATAATCCATCAAAACGCCCCAATTTTCACCGTAAGCATTGATTCTGAGATGGGATTATTCCCATCGCAACTCACTTCAAACAGTAATTCAATAACTTCAAATTCAATCTTTTCCAACTGTTACGAATCAAGGACTGCAACGGGCCCCACTTTCGGGCCGTTGGGTTCATCAGTTTACCTGCAGCAGAGCGATTTGATCAACCAACTCTCCCGCGGAAGAAGAGAGAACTGTTTAATTTCAAGAAAGGGGATGAAGCATGGGATAAGGGGGCCGGGCCCTGAGTTCGGGCCGAGAGGCAGCAAGCTGTTCAGAGGCGTGAGGCAGCGGCACTGGGGGAAGTGGGTGGCGGAGATACGGCTGCCCCAGAACAGGATGCGGGTGTGGCTCGGTACCTACGACTCGCCCGAGGCCGCCGCCTACGCCTACGACCGGGCCGCCTACAAGTTGCGCGGCGAGTACGCACGCCTCAACTTTCCTAACCTGCGAGACCCGGCCCGGGTCGGCCTCGGGGACGGGCCACGGCTCGACGCGGTCAAGAGAGCCGTCGATGCGAAGATCGAGGCGGTGTGGCAGAAGGTGAGGAGAGAGAAGAAAGCCCGCCGAGCCGCCAGAAAAATGAATGGCGCCGGCGATAGTGAAAACGGTAATGGCGCGAGGAAAAATGATTGTTCGGGAGCGACCATGAGTATGACTACTTGTCGTGTGTCTGAAGATGGGTTGTGGAGCGGGGGCGGCGGAGATTCACCGGGATCCGTGTCGTACGAGTGGTGCTCAGCCACGCCGGTGGTGGAGGAGGAGGTGGTGATTGAGGGGTGGTCGCTTGCGCGGCTGCCGTCGTACGATTCGGAGTTGATATGGGAAGTTCTTGCTAATTAGGTGGACTTTATTACACGTGATATATTTTTCTTCTGTCTAATTTGCAATTACGAGAATGGGAACTAACTAGGAATGATGTAATGGCCTGTTAAGAGGCGATAGGCCAGGCTTTACGGAAGCCCATTAAGCATCATAGCCGACCTAATATGATTTGTTATTTTAAATTATTAATTTTTGATACGTTGTTACTTTAAATTGAAATATTCTCTACCCATTAAAAATCTTTACATACCATAAAAGTGGCAACAAGATCATGATTTCAAAAGTTAATGAAGTGTAAGTTTTGTACTTTAAAAAAAAAATTGGTTGAGTAATATTTCAAAACCAAAAGACAAAAATGTTAGAAAAATCGCCACTTTTAAGTTTTAATTGAATAATTAAATAAAAAAATTTAATCACTTTTTAACAAACAAGATGAAATATTTGTTATAAAGGTATCATAAATTATTCCTGTGTGCGTGGTGTGTGTTTTATTATAACTATTTTACTTTTTGGAATTTTAATTAGGCTTTTCCTCAACTCATATTACTAATAATACGAGAGTTGTTATGAAGAATTATACAAATTAAATCAAAAAATGACAATACAATTTGTATAAAAGTTAGAGGTGCATAAATGAGAGGAACACATGATAGATAATAGATTAGACACATTACCTACCTTTATCATATAATTGCATAGTAGTGATAATGCGAGTCATCAATTTGTAAAGATAATCATATAAATAATAAAGGGAAATTATATTTATTTTCCACATACCGCCACGTGCATTTGCAAGCATTGAAAGTGAAATCCATCAACTTTTATACACTACACACCCATACAACTAAAATCAACGCATTTTCTTATGTAAATCATCGTTTATTTTTCTCCAAATTTAATTGAGATTCTTTTTGTAAAATGTATACATTTTAGACAACTCTTCATTATTATTTTAATTATATAATTTAGCTGCAGTGGACATAAATTTTAGTATTACTAATAATAGCAACAATTATAATAATAATAACAATAATAATAGTAATAATAATAATAATAATAATAGTAATACATTTCAACGAAAGAGTGATATGATAAATCTTAGTTTCAAAAATAATACTGATAAAACTGAAAATACTGAAAATAGATATTATTCATTACACATTCACATCAATTTTTGTCAATTAATTGTAATAAATGTAATTCGATATCCAAGTATTGACTGAATCATGCTACACGTCCGTATAGGTTTGTATTAATTGATGATTATTATAGAGATATTATAATTCGATGCACTATAACTATATAGGAAGTGTATAATATTGCTTCAGCAAACAAAGTAAAAGGGGATTCTTCAAAAAAGAAAAAGAAAAAGAAAAAGAAAGGGACAGGGACTTGAATTGATTAAGATATTAAGTAATGAATTAATATCCGTTGATGAGACAAATATGCTTCGATAACTATCCGTTAATGATGGAATATTTTCTTAATTGCTTATCAGAGAATTCCGAAGCTGCTTCTTCTGCACAAATCTCTCCGCATCGTCTTCCCCATTTCCTCTATCTTTCTCGCTCTCACTCACTTTCTCAAGGTGGAGAAGACAACCATTGCAGACAGAAATATTTCTGCTTGCTAATACTGGTAGCTTTTACCTGTATCCGTTTGCGTTTTTTATTACTACTATTTTGTTTACTTCCGTGTGTTGTTTTCTCTCATTTTCATCATAACTATTAGGCTGTTTCTACTTTTTGGTCTACATTTTTCTAATTTATGCAATCACGTTTTCGTTTCTTAATATTTAACTGATTTTCCTTTTATATGCAATTTTGCTGTATCAGGCTATCTATCAACATTGCAGTAGGTTCATACTTGGAGTTTTCTGTTTGGATCAGTTTTTAGATCTCATCTTATTTGGAATTTCTTAGTCATTGCCTTTTTAATGTTTTGGTTAATTATGTGCTTAGGCTTCTTAATATAGCAAAAACAAAGTAGAAGCCACTTTTGCTACTGCAGGATCACTGTCGGAATCTGAGCGTTAGTTCTTAGCAACAGCATTAACCGTGAACTATTGATTTTTTTTTGCTAGTTAGGTACGGGAAATTCCTACTCCAAATGCACACACTTTTGTTTCCTTCTGTTTGTTTTGCTTTACCAAATCCACTCACTGTCCACTCCCATTTGGCTTCAGGATTCTGAGGTTTCTTTTCATCTGAATAGCTAAAATCAGCTAAAAAAAATGCACGATTGTGGATTTTCAAATTTTCTATGCCTTGGGGCAGTTGTACTACTGATAAATTGCTTGGTATCTGCCAAGGCCGATGGGGTAACATGCTCCGGAATTATACCAATGGTGTCTCGTGATGAGAACATATCCATAGCCGATTTTGGAGGTGTGGGTGATGGAGTGACTTTGAACACCAAAGCCTTTAGGGAAGCAATATACAAAATTGATCAGTTGAACAGGACCGGTGGCACTCTTCTATATATTCCAGCTGGCGAGTATTTAACTGGACCCTTTAATCTCACGAGCCGGATGACTCTATACCTGGCAAAAGGTGCTGTCCTCAAAGCCACAGTGGTATGGAATCGTTTACCTTTTTATCCTTGTTTTTTATATTATTATGTGCTTTCCGTTTGGTTTAAATCATGTGGCTTGTTTTATATTTTTATTGTTATTATTGTCTTAGATAGGTTAGCAGGCATAGGCAGGTGGTAGAATGAAGGTGTTTGGTTTATTTACCTCTTAAGATATTATTTTCCTAATTGGACTCATTTGACACTAACATGGGGATCATTTAAATTCACTTTTCCTATTTTTCCAATCAATTTGGATTCCTTTAAAATGAAGAACTAGACTTTCGTTGTTTTTTTGCCACTTTAACTAGCATATTGAGCATGATATGCGATAAAAAAGTAAATGGGATAACTAACAGGGGATATTTGGTTTGACATTTCCTATTGACTGGATTTCTTATGGAGAGTTTCTGATACCATCTGGCTCCTTAAACTTCGTAAAAAATGAGTTGATGAGAAGTTGAGAACCTATATAGATACACTAATAGGATTACATGATATTTCTTGGATATCTATGGATAGAGAAGCTATTGGAGGGACTTGATTGTCACTTAGGAATCTGACAGCCAATAAATGGTGTTCCGTATAGATGTTGTCCTTCAAGTTCATATACATTCCATATCTTCATTAACTTAAGTTAAAACTAATTGCTGCAGGATTCTGACCAATGGCCCTTAATTGCTCCCTTGCCTTCTTATGGGAGAGGAAGAGAACGGCCTGGAGGAAGGTACATAAGCTTCATCCATGGGGATGGAATTCATGATGTGATAATAACAGGTTTGTATATCATACTAGATATTTTTAAAGTATTTGGGAAAAAGTGCTTTTGGATATTAAAAATTCACAATGTCAACAGCATAAAGAAGGACATTTGCAGATTATCTTCTACTTGATTTTTTTTAAATATGTATTATGTAAAAGATGCAGTAGTATTTATTTACCAGAACTACCTTTAACAGAAATATTCAACGTTTATATACGCCCTTTTGTACATAATCTGCTGTCTTGATAGGTGAAAATGGGACAATCGAAGGTCAAGGTGAAGTTTGGTGGAACATGTGGAGGCAACGAACTCTTCAGTTTACCAGACCCAGCCTAGTTGAATTGATGAACTCCAGAAATATAATTATTTCCAATTTAGTTTTCAAAAATTCACCATTTTGGAACATACACCCTGTGTACTGCAGGTAAATAGCTCAATGTTATTGCTACTTACCTCATCTAGCAGCCTCTGATTGTTGTTTGTTATGTATTAGAAATGTTTCTTTTTCTGGTCAATACTACCAAATGATTAGTTTTTTCCCTGTTATGTAAATTTTGTGGTTAGAATAGTCATTAGGCACATAATTGGTCGTGCAGATTTGAGTATAATTTAAGGGCGTAAGTGGTAAAATCGTGGCTTTATCGGATACAATTGAATCTGCATTTTGTTCGGGTCGATTCCTAGTCATTATAAATGTTCCTTGTTAATAAACGTTGCTTCATTTTATTGTGATATTTGTTCATTATTCCATAGGAGTGTTAGATTAGAATATTAACAAAATTGTGAGAACATTTTATACTGAGTTCAATTGATTGCTTAACTCTTGATCTAGATGTTGTATACCAAAGAGGAGCTAACCTTTTTTCCCTAATTCATTCATCTTTTCCCCTTTTCAGCAAAGTTGTCATCAATTATGTCACCATACTGGCTCCTGCTGGATCTCCAAACACTGATGGAATAGATCCAGGTAAGCTATCAATTCTACTTTGATAGAGTTAGTCATTGATGGTTGTATGAAATCATTAGACACTAATAGCTCAATTAAATATTATACTGGTGCTATAATGAAGTCTTGACTCAGGAAAACTCTATCCACATATTAATTTGTTGCCAAATTTCCATTACCTTAATGAATTTAGAGTGATGCTAAAATGCAAAACTTCTGTTCATCCATCTAACAAAGAAAAGGTTTTCAGTGCTTTCAGATATAGCTTATGAAGTCTCATACAATAAGGCTTGAAAGTTTTTTCTCCCATTGTTTCCTTTTCAGACTCGAGTTCTGATGTATGCATTGAGGACACCTACATATCAACTGGAGATGACATGGTAGCTGTGAAGAGTGGGTGGGATGAGTATGGGATCGCTTTTGGGCGTCCTAGTAGTGGTATAACCATTAGACGGGTAACTGGATCGTCACCATTTGCTGGGATTGCAGTTGGAAGTGAAACATCTGGAGGTGTCGAGGATGTTCTGGCTGAGCACATAAATCTATCTAACATGGGAGTTGGCATCCATTTGAAGACTAATATTGGCAGGGGCGGAGTCATAAGAAACATCACAGTGTCCAACGTATACATGGACAAAGCACGAAAGGGGATAAAGATTGCAGGTGATGTTGGCGACCATCCAGATGAAAACTATAACCCGAAAGCTCTCCCAGTTCTCAAAGATATTACGATCAAGGATGTCTGGGGTGATAGTGTACAACAACCTGGTCTGGTTCACGGCCTGAAAGATGCGCCGTTTACTGGGATTTGTCTCTCCAACATCACTTTTAAAGGTGCCTTGGGCTCCAGAAATTTGCCTTGGCAGTGCTCGGATGTGAGCGGAGGTGCGGTTCAAGTCAGCCCGTTGCCGTGCTCAGAGCTCACGAGTAGTCAGCAGGCAGGTGAGTGCGCTTCTTCCTTCTGAAAGTGATGAGGTTTGTTGTTGTTGTCGCTACAAAGTAATATACTGAGCACTTGAATTATAAGGAGTTAGATAGTATCTAAATATGAAGAACTTCCTACAATACTATTTAGATCATTATGCTATTCTTCATAGTCAACGGAACAAAGCATGCTCTTATGCATTATGTAAAACTTACTATTTAGATCAGTTACAATTCTTTATGAAGTGCGGCTGTCTCAACTCTGAAATCAGAACTGGAAATGCTTATGATTGAAGTCTTGAAGATATTAAAGTTTCAGTAACTCGGTTTGAAAATGTGGCCTTTATTTACAATCGAAGTGACCTTAATCAGGCAACCCATTATATAGCATTCCGCCGATATGTGGGAACTCATATTCTGTTTACAACTGAAATTTCATAATCTAAACAAAAATAGAAAATGAAAATCCAACTTAGCATGTTTCGGAAATAAAATAAAAAAAGCTCTAATTTAATTAACTTTTATTTTAATCCATAGTGGTCATACTATTTGAATACTTCATTTTTTATATATATTATTATCAAATAAATTATATTTTTTTTTATATATATAACTTTTATCACTATTTATAGTAGGAACTTGCAACCTATAACATACTAACACGAAGTATATGTTTGGATATCATTATATCTGTCTACAAAAACGACTCAGACTATAATCATTAATTTTAAATATTTTTACTGTTGGATGAGATTTAGTGTTTCACTTTTGTATCCCGCATTTCGTGTCCCACAATCATATTTTAATTTTATATGTTTTAGTCGAATTTTATACATAGTAATATTAGTGTTCATCCCACCCAAATATGATATATAATTATTTTTAATATATCATATCAAATTTTTAAAATTCATAAATTTGAAAATAGGATATATAATTTAAAAATGAATTAATTAGGAAATATCACACGAATTTAAGTTTTCTATTATTTTTTCATATGGAATATAATTTGGACTGATCAAAATTTATTTAGGTAACTGTATCACTTGGATAATGTTGTACCTTTGTGTTCTCGAATTTGTTGCTCATTTTGCTATTTTAGTTCATCCATGAATTTATTAAGGGATTTAATTTTCTTTTTAGTTAAGTAGATCCTCTCACTTTATACATACTACAATTTAATTAAATATAATAAATAAAGCACGACTCAAATTCCATTCAATACAATACACTTTAAATCTCTCCATTTTATACATACAACTTATTTAAATACAATAAATCAAGCAAGACTCAACAATACACTCTAAATTAAACTATTTTCATAAGACATGTGATAATAAATTCACGAACAGAAAGAGTATTATTTTGAACAATTAACCCTGCTTTTCTTAGAAAAATTAGACTTTCGAGTTCAATTGAATTGAAATACAGCGATTCGAATTTACCGTTATACAAATTTAAGATTTTACTTATTGATATTCTTACCTCTAGATAAAAGTAGTCACATCATTAAGCATATTCATCAAACAAAGCAATTATTTAAATGTTAACGTTGGTATCTAATTATAATTTTCTCCCTCTATTTCACTAAGCATGATATTTTTTTTCAGTACAATTATTAAGGATAATGTATAAAGTAGTGTAAGACTGATAAAGGTGATAAGGTCAACACCTTTCTGAAGGAATAACTTTTACTATTTTTAGAATATGTCAAGTTTAGTAGGACTTTCCCATAAGTAAAATGTATCACTATAGTAATTAATGTTGATAAAGTATTTGCCACAAAATAGACTCCATTAGTCAATATTGTTGAATTTCAATCTCTCTCTCTCCATTTTCCCCTTTTCAAGTCTAGAACATCTTTCAACTTATATAAGAAAAATCCACAATCTAGATCACTACAATCACCAACATTTCCTTTTTTTCCTTTTCTTTTAAAATTTCCATTTTCTCTTTTATAGAGAAATGATATGCTAGGCGACTCTTTTAAAAATCCACAATCTAGATCACTACAATCACCAACATTTTCTCTTATATTTCGTACATTACTTTTTATTATTTATTCAAATAATTCATTTCCCTTATTACTTAATCATTATACATTTATTTCTTTCACGATTTTATACATCCTAAATTATCCATTATCAATTTCAAATTATTTAATTAAATTTAGTTGAATTATGCATTCTAATTGTGTGAATAAATATTAATTGAGATAAATATAGTGTAGTATTGAATTAATAAACCCTGAACCTTAATCTCTAAATCAAATTAATAAACCCTAAACTCTAAACCCTAGATCTTAATCTCTAAATTGAATTAATAAACCCTAAACCCTAAATCTTAATTTTCATATTGTACTCCCTCCGTCCCAATAAGCATGACACAATTTATATTCATTTGAATGTATTAAAATAATAGAAAATGTCAAACTTATTGGGACAAACGTAGTACAATATATGGATTAAGGTTGAGGATTTAGAGTAGGGTTTATAAATTCAATATATACTAGATTATATTTATCCCAATTAATATTTATTCACAAAATTAGATTTTATAATTTAATTAAGTAATTTAAAACTGATAATGAATAAGTGATGATGGATAAAATCGTGAAATATATATATAATGATAAAGTAATAGAGAAAATGAATTATTTGAATAAATATTAGAAAGTAATGTACGAAAACGAAATATCTGGAAATCATAGGAGAGAGAGTACATAGTAAATTGAGAGCAATAAAATGACGTAATAGTCGCCCACGTGACGCTGATATCATTTCTACTCTTTTATATATCCAAAAATTATATAATATAATCAATCAATGCGTATATAAGGTTTATTTGCTTGTTATACATGTAAAACAAAGGGTAAAAGATCTAAATATTTTATTTATCTACGTCACCCTTTAATTTTTTTAGTTTTCATGTAAAAGGTATAACTGTATAACTAGTAAATGCAACCCTAGTATATTTATATATATATAAGTGAGGATACTATTTCTACCGAAAACATTATTGATGAGGATTTCACTTTAGATATTCGAGTCATGTGTTAATTTGTTATCGCATTTTTTGAATCTATTATAGCAATATTGAGTGCTTATTGTAAATTTGTAACTATGAATTTATATAGCGAAAATTTGCTGACAAATTATATTACAGAAAATTAGTAATCCTATATTTAACCATCCGTAACCTAGATGCTTAGTTTTAACGTGCATATTTCAAAATGATGTATATGGGTAAAGATTCTAAAGGAACAAACTAGAATAAAAAGTCTATTTAATACTAATAAGCTTGAATTTTCCTTATATTGAACTAAAAATACTCTATTTGATTAGCAGATATTAAGATTTACATGCACATACCAAAATAAAGAACACCTCTCTACTGTCCATGACGTGCATAACATGTCATATGAATATACGAGTTACTATAATTTTCGTTTTTTTATTATTTTATATTAAATAATTTTAAACTATATTCTAATCAATAAACCTTAATCGTAAAATGAGAATTAATAAAAAAATATTAAACATTTAATATTTATTTGTTAAACATACCACATCGTTCGTGTGCATATTAACTCTGACGCCGTAGGCGGGGAGTGTTTTCGCCAAACTAAAACAAGGTAATATATTCTTGGCATTATATTTTATAATAGAGCAGATTTGGAAAATTAACAGGGAAATGAAAACCAGAGGTCCACCATTACCAACCATGGATACAGTTAATTGATGAGGATAATAATAAACAAATAATAACGCGGAGTTTGAAGATTCTCTAGAGTATCATTCGAACTTATTGACTAACATAAATTATTCTTTCATTCATTCTTTCGTGTACTAGTAAAACTTTAGCCTCTATTCATTTTAATTACCACTTGATCTGGTATTTTTTTTTTCTCATGACTTTGAAAGTTTGAATTGGTCATAGCTCTCTCTCCTCTCTCTGTCAACTGAGTTACAGAATCTATTTGTTTACTGCCTTAACGTGCCCCACCGTGCACCTTTAATTCCTCGTGTGCAATTAACAGTTTTGAACTCTTGAAAACCTTAAAAAGCATGACATGCATATTTAAGAACACACCATCAATTTATCAATATTTTGTTTTGTATTGATTATATATGTAATATACGAAGTCAAGTACCGCGAAAGTAATATCATATCATATGCAATTATAGAAATTGAAGTTGAACTATATATGCATTTCTTCACCATATATTGACATAGTACATACTGTTTTCTACGAATTATAAATAACCTTAATTATTATAATATACTCCCATATCTCTCATTAATAATGACACAATTTGATCAAAAAATTTCATAATTTTGATCAAACTGTGTCAGTATTAATAGAATGGAGAGAATAGGCAATAGATTTTCGTGGCGTGGCTATGTTATTTAAATTTAATGTAACTCAAAATTTTTTAAAAAGAAATAATTGTAATTGTATTGATATTTTGGTAGTTATGATCCCTTTTTACATATTATATATATATGTGTGTGTGTGTGACAGTGTGAGTGAGTATGTTGTTGAAGTGGTCAGCACTTGACTTTGTTACTAATGAGCATTAAAAAAAATAGTGATAGAAAGAAAGAAAGACTAGTCCAAGCAGAAGAATAACTCGTTTTCTCCAGTCAAACTTCCAACTCCACCACTCTTTCTTTTCTTTCTCCCCTTTCACCATTCAATGCTATGCTGCATTTCCAATCTCACCTCCTCTACTCTATTTATATTCAAATAACCTCTCATTCCACTTCATCACCTACACCTCCTCACATTCACATCCCTTGTAAGCTCTAAACAACACCTAACTAAATCCAACTTCTCAAACAATCCTAATTCCTAACACCTACTATAACATATATGAAAACAGCCTCTTTCTATTGCATCAATCAAACAGTGGCAGCAGTCAGCAACTTTCTGCTGTAGAACTAGCTAGTATTTCATTCAGACATACCTATAAAAGTAAAAACAACAAGGTTGAAATGGAGAGGGAGTGCAAGACATTGATCAGTGAACTAGTGCAGGGGATGGAGAATGCCAAGCAGCTCCACTTTCATCTCTGCTCCATGTCTCCCTCTGGAGCTGAGGGCATTCTCATGCAGAGGATCCTCTCCTCTTACGAGAAGGCCCTGTCGCTTCTCAATTGGCGGGGACCGATCGAACATTCTCCAGCAGCAGCAGCGCCAGCGTCGGCCACTGTGGAGTCATCGATATCTGTTGATGGGAGTTGCAGAAGTGAGGACTTGAACAATAGTTTCCTAGACCATCAGGACTACAATGCATCAAAGAAGAGGTAATTAGGCTTCACTTTAGCATTTACTCCTTTTAAGTAAAATTTCAACTACCATATCTCATGCTAACTCCATTTTATTGATGATGGCACAGAAAGATGCAGCCTACGTGGACAGAACAAGTGAAAGTTAACCCTGAGAATGGACTTGAAGGGCCTACAGACGATGGATACAGTTGGAGAAAGTATGGGCAGAAAGACATTCTCGGAGCTAAGTATCCCAGGTAGGTTCAGACAGAGAGACAGCACATGATCTACACTTTTCAAATAAACATGTAGTATAGTATGAGAAATCTAATGCAAGTATGTCACGTTTACCAACAGGAGCTATTACCGTTGCACGTACCGTCTGGTCCAAAACTGCTGGGCGACGAAGCAAGTGCAAAGATCCGATGACGACCCAACCGTATTTGAGATCACGTACAAGGGGACACACACGTGCAGCCAGTCGACTAATGCAGCTCCACCGCCAGCCTCACCGGAGAAGCAAGAATCGAGACACGTCTCTCAGCAACATAATCAGACACTTTTGAACTTGAAATCTAGCCTAAGAGTGAACACTGGCAACTCACAAGGCAAGGAGGTGCCACCTCAGTTCTCCTTCCCTTCGACATATGAGTTATGTGAAGGAGAGAATCAGTTCATTTCTTTATCTGCCCTTGTTGGTGAGAGTAATTTGGGAGTGTACTCTTCGATGTATCCGTCTCTAGCCACATCAGAAACAAACTACTTTGGAGGGTCTCATAACTATCAACACTCCGAATCCGATATCGCTGAAATTGTCTCAGGCCATGCATCGACAACCAATTCTCCAATCGGAAGCATGGATTTCCCGGTCGATGCATTCGAATTGGATCCAAGTTTTCCTTGCAGTACCACCGGATTTTTCAGATGATCAAACTTTGAAACTAGGCAAATAAGAGGAATAGGGTACTTCACTAGCTGCTTTAACTAATAGGGAGAAGTATTTCAAAGCCAGAGTTAGAGTATAATGTGAAAAACAAATTATAATGTCCACTTTTCATTTTGAAGCAGGAATAAGAATCTTAAGAACCCTACTACAATTCACACAAAAACATCAAGAACAGATTTTTTATTATTGATTTATGAAACATCTTGACAAGGATGATGAGTGCACATTATTCACATTTATGTGGATTGCTTGCTCAGAGTTGAGCTCCATTGCTGCATGACGATGATAGCTAAAAGTAAAAGGAACAAAGTGTGGCGACATAGATATTGCTATGAAATTGACATCATCATGAAACAAGATAAGGCCTCTCTAATCACTCTTACATCAACTTTTACAAGATTTGATGGAAACAGATACAACATCAAACATAAGAGGCAACACATAGTATCCAAGAATAAAAATAAAAAAACCAATGAAAGGAATAGAAAAGGATAAAAGAAAACTGGCAGCACCCACAAATGCAAGCAACAAGTAGAACCCAAAAAAGCGTGATAGGCGGTGCAGATTTGGATTTGGTGATGAAATATAAGAAGCCCATATAAGGTAAGAGAGAGAGAGAGCAGAGAGTTGTGAAGCTATCGCCGGAGAATCAACATCCGCCGCCCTTGAGTCCATCGGAAACATAAGCCCAGCGCACACCATCGCTTTCTACTCTTTGAGATGTTATCTCACCTCTGCAGTTTGAGTTTGAGTCAAGTGTTTCAGTTGGAATTGCATCATGAAAGTGGGAGTAGATTCTCTGCAATCGTCGTTGAAGAAGGATGAAGCCAGAAATACTGGATTCTTGGAGCGGACTTGGATTTAGATTTGCAGATAGCTCACCATTCTAGAGTGTTGGGTTGTATCGTTGCTGCTTGTAATTTTGATTGAAGACGACAAACTTCATTAGGCTTATCTATTTGCAGTGGAAATGCATTTTTCTTGGGTTTTATGCTTCAATGAATTTTGTTCATACTTGTATTTAATTTTCATTGGATATGATAATTTAGTTCATACTTTCAGTTATTCTGGTGAAAAGAATCCTACACTTGTACAAGTTTTAAATTACTGAATTGGGTGATTCGAAATTTGGATACACATAAAGGGAAAAAAAAAATTTGGAAGTAGCATATACGTATAATATTCACTTTTGTTGTGTTCTTTTACCTTATACTAGTATATAATATAGGAGAAACAAACAAATATATATATAATATAGAAGTTAGAATAACACAAGAAAATTGGATATGAAATTTCATGAAGTGACTATAAACAAGTGATAATTTAATAATTAAGATGAGATATAGCCACATTTCACCTACAATTTAATTGTTCATAAATTCCCAGTCCATATTTTTAACAAGACTGCTTATAAATCTCATTACTGTAAAACTTTAGATAGAGTGAGGGGGAGGCTAAGGATTAGCCAGTTGCAAAACACCAATTTTAATATTTAGAATAATTAGCAATAACTTAATTAATATTCTGATACATATAACACTCGTATTAAATACTACAAAACTCTAATTAGTCCCAAACTACTATACAGATCATAATTAGTTACTAGTATTAATTAATTAATAATCAAGCACAAGAAATACCAACAGCCGTCGCCGCCGCCGCACTGCTAAACCGATCCGACGCCGTTCTCGTGACCAACGACCTAATCTCCGGCGACAGTCCGTCGAACTCCGGCGCTTCCGGTATCGTTGAAAGCGCCGCCGACTTATCATAAACCACAAAACTAAACCCTTCCGATTTATTACCGTTACTGCTGCTCTTGTGTCCGAAAACCGATCGGATCAGCCTATGCAGGGATCGAGATATCTTCGCCACCGTTCTCTTTCTCGGCGGTGGACGAGGCGGAGGGAGGCGGTGGTCGGACAAGTGGGGCATGGACATGCTTCTGTTTGAAGTGATGGCCGAGTCGAGTTGCCGCTCGAACGATTTCAACTCGAACGAGTCGTAGAGCGAGCTTCCACAGTCCCACACTGCATGTTGCTTCAACTTTGTAACTGAGTTCTGCAAAATGGGTTTCGTTTTCTCCATATTAATATTTTTTTTCTTCAACTTTTTTTGCTTTTTGGACAAAAATATACTACTTTTTGATCGATACGACGAGTAGGGGAAGAATTGGTTAATTTGTATGGTGAGTGAGAATTGAACGTGTTGAAGTGAAAGGGGAAGAAGGCCGCCTAGAGTTCACGTTTTCTTAATGTCCACCACAAGCCACTCATTACTACCTACACTTTGAGGGAAAATTAATTACTTTGCATTAAATGAAATTAATCAAAAGTATAATAAACAAACCATGTTTCTTCAGTCTCTCAATTTAATATTTGTGGCATCGCTGGACAAATTCTGGTTTTATGTCTACGTTCAATTTTATGCAAAAATAAATCTAACAAATTAGGATGATTGCTATCAATTAATGACATTGACGTGAATGGGTCCATAAGTAAATTTAATTAGTCGGCCTGTTGTGATTAATTAGTCTTTTTATCTATCAACCTCATTATCCAGCAATTTGGCGCGGAAAATACACGGGTTTAAAGTGTCTGCAATTAAGACAGTCACATGCATGAAAATTCTCAATTTAAAACAAATAAATAATAACAATGTTAATGGTTACATTTACCTACTTTAATTATATCCACTAAACGAAAATGCTCACCCGCCCGCGGTGGGTATTTCTTAATGCGCCCGCGGTTGATGTGGCATGCCACGTAGATAAATATTAAAATTTAAATATTTTTTATTAATTATCACTTTCCGACTAGGGTTTATTGGTTAGGGTATAGTTTAATATTATTTAATAAATAATAATAATAAAAATAAAATTAATAAAAAAACGAAAAATATAGTGACTCGTATGATGATGTGTCAATGATGTGGCATTGCCACATCAACCGCGGGCGCATTAAGATGTGCCCACCGCGGGCGGTGGAGCGCTACTCATCCACTAAAATTACTGTTTGTTTAGATCATCACAAGAATGTGAATTTATTGCATGATGGCAAAAGTAATTAATTTCTTTGTGTATATAATAGCGAGCAGCCTGAGAAGGAGCCGGCCGTGGTGGAGGTTGCGGAGCCGAGGTCCTTGTTGGTTTATCGTCGGCGGGGTCGGGCTTGAGCCCACGTTCGTGGGCTGCTTCCAATTACGTTATTTAGTTCTATTTTCTGATAAGAGACTTTATTGCTTTTTAGTTGTTTATTTTCCTTAGTTTGGGCTTAGAAATAGTATTGGGCTATCATAGCCCAATCTAGATTTAATTAGGGTTTTATTCTATTTAATGGTGATTAGGGTTGGTAATTGAGTTATCAAATATTTATTGGAAATTGGGAGCCTGGAGGCTAGGCACGCAGATTTGCTGTCTGTGTGAGAAGCGTTCTTCTTTTTTCATTATCCACCCATTGTAGTTCTCTTTTCCGTTATATATCAATTGGTCCGACCTGCCGGATACCCGACCGCCGCAATGACGACCACGCGATCCACCGCAGAAAGGGTAGAGAGACTCGAGTCTGATCAGGCTACTATGCTGAACAAAATCACGGAGACGACCGATCAGGTTTCGGAACTGAAATTTGGCTTGCTGGAGAATACGACGAAACTGCAGGAGATGTCCACCACCCTAGCTGAACTCTCTCGCGCAATTCTAGGGCACGAGAGGAGGCAGAACGCCACAACGAATCATCGAGAGGAGGAATCTGCATCGCACACCCAGAATTGGGTGCCGCCGCACACATCAGCGGAACCCGATGGAAACGCGACGTTGGCACCGCGCGCGCTTCCAGCGCTGGTACAGTTGCCCACGTTCGAAGGGGCAGATCCGATTGCGTGGTTGACCCGCGCCAATCAACAGTTTGAGTTATACGGAACGATTGAAGAATCAAAGGTGGCCGCCTCTGTGGTGGCTATGGACGGCGCTGCGCTGCACTGGGTCACGTGGCTGCGTAACCGGAAACCTAACGTGAGTTGGAGCGGATTCTCACAAGCCTTAGTAGCAAGATTCGATTCCCGGTTTAAGGGCAACCCGTATGAGAGGCTGGCGAGGGTTCGTCAGACAGGAACGGTAGAGGAGTACGTGAATGTGTTCATACAGCTTGCCGGGCAAGTTTCGGGGCTATCAGACGACCATTACTTGGGGTATTTTATGTCCGGTCTGAAAATCGCTATTAGCAATTCGCTGCGTTTACTCCGTCCAACTGATTTGGAGACTGCAATGGATCTCGCGCGAGACGTAGAGGAAAACCTAGCATGGCAGGCCGGTGAGAAGCAATTCCGGAGCGCGAGCAACTCCGGTCAGCAACCACCCAGTTTCTCCCGGTCGTTCAGTGGTCAGTCCAGCCTCTCAACCGGACCACCAGGGGGAGGAATGACTAGTCGGATGACTCGGCCGGCCGACAGATCCACGGCTGCCGCACCGACGGTTTCGCAACAACCCACGACGAGGTCGCGCTTTACTCGCTTAACATCAAATGAGATTTCAGACTTGAGGGCTAAGGGGTTGTGTTTCAAGTGTCGCAAGACGTATACGCCGGGGCATGGGAGGGTCTGCCCCATGCGCGAATTACGGGTGCTGACCGTCGAGCCTGGTGAAGAGTTTGATCTGCAGAATCACGAATACTTCGATCCTACAGACTCGGAAGAAGTGCTAGAGGAAGTTGAGGAATTGATGGAGGAGGAAGGTGCCTTACCGGTATTTTCAATGACTGGAATCTCCAGCCCGGGGACGATGCGCATGCACGGAATACTCCGTGGTTGTACGGTAACAGTTTTGATTGATAGTGGCGCGAGCCACAATTTTATATCCTCTTCTTTGGTTCCATTGTTACAGCTTGAGCCAGATGAAACAGTTAAGTTCGGAGTACAGTTGGGCGATGGTCGCCGCCAACAGTCGGAGGGTGTGTGTCGTGAAGTAGCACTAACGTTGGCTGGCTGCGAGGTAACTGCAGATTACTTCGTGTTTACATTGGGAGGTGTCGATGTGATACTGGGGGTGGCTTGGTTGGCGACTCTAGGAGATGTAAGTATCAATTGGGAGAATATGTCGATGTCATTCAAGCAAGGTGAGCAACGAATTATGCTGAAAGGGGACCCAACAATCAGCCGTAGTCCAGTGGGGTTGCGTGCCCTGGGACGCACCAGCAGTGCGGAGTTGTGGGCAGTAGTAGTGGATGCGGAGGCAGTTAAGTTCACAGAATCAGAGCAGGGGCGTGTGAAGGAGGTGTTAGAAGAATTCGCGGAGGTATTCGGCGATCCGACGGGGCTGCCACCGTAGCGTTCAATTGACCATCGTATTGAGCTTCTTCCGGGAGCACGACCCGTGTCCGTACGGCCGTATCGATACGGTCACCTGCAAAAGGATGAAATCGAGAAGTTGGTGACTGACATGCTCACAGCGGGCATCATTCGGCCTAGCTCAAGTCCCTTTTCGAGTCCAGTACTCCTAGTCAAAAAGAAGGATGGGAGTTGGCGGTTTTGCGTGGACTATAGAGAGTTGAATAAAGTGACCGTTCCGGATAAATACCCAATTCCGGTGATTCAGGAGATGCTTGATGAATTATCAGGGGCAGTGGTATTTTCTAAAATTGATTTGCGAGCCGGTTTTCCGAACCTACAGCGGACACTATGAGTTTTTGGTCATGCCGTTCGGCCTCACCAACGCTCCAGCTACTTTTCAATCGGCAATGAATGATTTGTTTCGTCCTTTTTTGCGCAAATTTATTCTGGTTTTCTTTGATGACATTCTGGTGTATAGTAAAACATGGGACGAGCATCGATCTCACTTATCGCAGACACTACAGATACTACAGAATTATCACTTTAAAGCTAATCTCAAGAAATGTGCTTTCGGATGCTTGAAAGTTGAGTATTTGGGGCATATCATCTCGGCGGCAGGAGTGACAATGGATCCTAGTAAAGTGAACGCTGTGATTGACTGGCCGAGACCCAAGTCTGTGCGTGAGGTACGCGGATTTCTAGGGCTCACCGGCTACTACCGCAGGTTTGTACGGGAGTACGGATTAATTGCACGACCTTTGACAGCACTACTCAAGAAATCAATGCCGGCGACATTTCAATGGCCTCCGGAGGCCGAGGCCGCGTTTGTACGTTTGAAAAAGGCTTTGACCGAGGCTCCTGTACTCGCGATGCCTCAGTTTGATCGGCCGTTTGTGGTGGAGTGTGATGCTTCAGGATATGGAATTGGGGCAGTCCTGATGCAGGATCGACGCCCGGTGGCTTATTTTAGTAAATCTTTGGCGGATCGCACTCTGACTAAATCGGCCTACGAACGGGAAATGATGGGGTTGGCTCTCGCTGTCCAGCACTGGAGGCCGTATCTGATTGGCCGAAAGTTCGTTGTGAGAACAGACCATAAGAGTCTCAAGCACCTTCTATCTCAAAAAATCGTGACTCCATCACAGCAGTTGTGGGTGGCAAAACTCTTAGGTTATGATTTTTCTATAGAATACAAGACGGGAGCATCAAATGCTGCCGCTGATGCGCTGTCTAGGCGTGGAGAGGGATTGGAACTGATAGCTTTAAGCACGCCGAAATGGTCAGGGCTAGAAGAAGTTCAAGTGGAGCAGCAAGGAGACCCCACAGTTCGCGGCATTATTGCGGAAATTAAGGCTGCACCAGACAGCCATCCAGGTTTCGAAGTGATCAAAGGGCGGCTGTATTTCCAAGGAAGGTTAGTGTTGCCGGTGAATTCTAAATGGATTCCGCTGCTCCTGAAGGAGTTTCATGACACTCCTACCGGGGGCCATGCAGGTGCTCTGCGTACTTACAGGCGTTTGGCGGCGAACGTTTATTGGAAGGGGATGTTTCGGGTTGTTCAGAAATATGTGGCTGAGTGTCTCACTTGTCAGAAGGCGAAGTATCAAACGCTTACTCCGGCAGGATTACTTCAGCCACTACCGATTCCTGAGTTTGTGTGGGAAGATATCTCTATGGATTTTATAACTTGCTTGCCGAAATCCAGGGGCTACTCTTCAATCTTAGTAGTGGTCGATCGCCTATCCAAGTATGGACACTTTCTTGCCCTGAAACCCCCCTATCACGGCTCGTTCGGTGGCTGAGGTTTTTACACGGGAAGTGGTTCGATTGCATGGGGTGCCGCGATCAATTGTGAGTGACCGTGATTCGATCTTTATGAGCACATTTTGGCGCGAACTGTTCATTAAATCAGGCACTACCCTGAAGTTTAGTTCAGCATATCATCCAGAGACTGACGGACAAACTGAAGTGTTGAATAGAGTTGTGGAATCATATCTGCGGTGTTTTACCTATGAGCAACCGAAGCAGTGGTTGAGGTGGTTACCATGGGCGGAGTATTGGTATAACACCGCTTTTCAGACGGCTGCCAAGATGACGCCGTTTGAGGTGGTCTATGGGAGGAAGCCGCCTTCCATCCACAGGTACCTGCCAGGGGAGTGTCGCGTTGCTGCAGTGGCAGAGATGTTAGGCAGTCGGGATGGCATGCTCCGTCGCCTGCGTCAAAATCTTGAGGTGGCGCAACAACGGATGGTGAAGCAAGCCAACAAGCACCGTCGGGACTTGGAGTTTCAGGTGGGGGATAAAGTTTTTCTAAAAGTGCGGCCGTTTCGGCAGGCCTCCGTGGGCAGGCAGCCTCATCACAAACTCTCAGCAAAATTCTATGGTCCATTTTTGGTGGAAGGTCGAGTCGGACCGTCAGCTTACCGCCTCACTCTTCCAGAGACAAGCAGGATCCACCCTGTTTTTCATGTTTCCCAGCTACGTCGTGTGGTGGGTGATCATCCGGTCGAGGCACAACTACCACCCTCCTTGGAGATTCCGATGGGACCTGTGTTCGAGCCTGAAGAAGTTCTGGCAGCCCGCACTGTGGCGGAAGATGGGGCGGACGAGGAGCAGGTGTTGGTTCAGTGGGTTGGACAATCAGAGGATGATGCGACGTGGGTTGGTGTGGAGGAGTTTCGGCGCCAGTTTCCAGACTTCCACCTTGCGGACAAGGTTGTTTCGAAGGGAGATCGAGTTGATAGCGAGCAGCCTGAGAAGGAGCCGGCCGTGGTGGAGGTTGCGGAG